>JAVYIG010002299.1:0-257753 GCA_035222895.1 Strongylocentrotus droebachiensis
TAAGACCGGTAATAATAAGGCTTGTCATAAGGTCCTGTTAAAATCAATCTATCTCTCTTATGGTGAAGAAGCTACACTGGTTACCTGTCCATGCTAGAATCATATTCAAAATTTTATCTTAAGTGTCAGAAAGGAAGACAAAGAGAATGTGGAGAACATCATCATACCCAACTAAACATTATGAACTACAATAAGTAAAACAGGATCAGCATAGCTCTATCTACCAAAGTGCAGGGTACTTCTTTGGTCAGTAGAAGATGGTGATTTACCAACTGATAATAATAGATCTCCCAAAGAACTGTACATATAACTGCACAACTTTAAAAGTATGAAGATACCACGACAACATCGTGGCCTGTCATTCCACAGAAGAAGAAGAAGAATAAAAACAATGATAGCAATAATATTTTGATTTATATGGAACTTTTTCAAGAGGGTACAATGCATTGTCCCTTTTTTAAATAGTCTATGGACGAATTAAGAATTGCAGGGGTATGTTTTAGATGTTCTTTTTTTAAAAGTTAAGTGAAGTACTATCCCTCAGAATTACAGGGAATTGTCCATAGGTGTTAGGCAACGGATTAGAGTGGTCTACATAGAATCAATGTAGACGTAGACGTACAAGTCTTTAAATTTGTGAGATTAAAATGCAATTATCCGGTTTAACAGCATCATACTAGATTGGACCAGACTAAACCGGTTCCTACTTACCAGCATTCTAGCTTCATCTTCTGGGGAGGACGGGGACTGTACAGGTTGGTTCTTTTCGGGCTTGTCTGGTTTCTTGTGAGATTGAAATGCAATTACCTGATTTAACCCCATCGGACTAGATTGGACCAGACTAAACAGGTTTGCACTTACCAGCATTCTATGTTCATCTTCTGGGGAGGAGGGGGACTGTACAGGTTGGTTCTTTTCAGGTTTGTCTGGTTTCTTGTGAGATTGAAATGCAATTACTTGATTTAACCACATCGGACTAGATCGGACCGGACTAGATCGGACCAGACTAAACCGGTTCCTACTTACCAGCATTCTATGTTCATCTTCTGGGGAGGAGGGGGACTGTACAGGTTGGTTCTTTTCGGGCTTGTCTGGTTTCTTGTGAGATTGAAATGCAATTACCTGATTTAACCACATCGGACTAGATCGGACCAGACTAAACCAGTTCCTACTTACCAGCATTCTATGTTCATCTTCTGGGGAGGAGGGGGACTGTACAGGTTGGTTCTTCTCGGGCTTGTCTGGTTTCTTCGGCGGCTTCTCGGCCGGCTGCTCTGAAGGGCCATTCTCCTTTCCTGCGGCCTCATTGGCTTCCTTCTGCAAAGAGACGATATAGAAAAATATGTTTATCATCATCATCATCATTAAAAAGAAAATGTCAATCATCATGTTTTCGAGAAATCACACAACTACTTCCAAATATCTAGCAAAAGTATTAAGAACCACCATTAAAGATATTTCCTCTTGTCTTTCACTTTATTCACCCTCCTCTTCTTGGTACTCTTCATAAAACTCCTCAAAACAAATTCTCCCCCCCCCCCTTTTTTTTTCTTAACTTGTTATTCCTGTCTCCCCAATGACTATAACCCAAAAGTGTAGATGTTAATCTAATTTGTTCTACTAATTTGTGGAGGTGATTTAAATAAAAGAGGGAAAGAGAAGAGGCATAATCTCTACAACAACACATTTAGGGGAAAACATTCTGAAGAGCCCCCATCCACCCCCCCCCCCCCCCCCCCCCCACAACCACATCCTCTTACCCTTCTCAGGAAGTGTGCACCTGTTTTAGCACTTGAATGCTTCTGAACTTCATTGATTTGTGAGCATGTCTTTGAATCAAAACAAGTGTGGCTTCCAAGCGAGCATTTTGTTGGGCTCGGTGAAAATCAACCAGGCATTAAATTGATTTTCTCGGCCAGATGTATCCAGGAAACAATCTCAGGATAGCATTCAGTAGTCTTAACGATCGGGGCCCCACTTCACAAAACTTGTCATCAGTCACAAATGATAGTTATTGTTATAAGCTAGTGAAATCCTTGCTTCTGATTGGTTATCAGCAGATTTGTCACTGATTTTTGTCATTGGTAATTGAAAAGAGGCTTTGTGATACTGGTCCCAGGTCATGATTATAATCATCTCTTGAGAGCCACGAGGACGCTAACCCAAATCAGGATGATGAGTGAAATATTCTCAAAGAGAGTGCAATAAACTATAGATTCTGACAGAAAATAAGAAAAAGAGCTCAAAATAAGTAAATAAATGAATAAGTAACTACAACTAACTACCCCGTCTTACAAAGAGTTGATATTGATCCGAATCAATATCAAGTCCCAAAATCAATCACAAGTCTGCAGTCTCCTATCTCTTGTATGTACATAGTTGTGATTGATATCAATCACAAATAAGTTGCGATTGATATCAACTATTTGTAATACAGGGCCCAGGTAAATTAACTACCCATTTTTCAGTGTTTCTAAAACATAAATCATGTTTAGATCCAAAAAATACCTACTTAAATACAAGTGTATAGGTAACATTATACCCTCACTATCCGGCTAAGATATGAACCTACTATGAACCAGAAACTTCCTTCACACTCAAGCAATCTTCCATGTTTAAAGGCTCGTTCACATAATGTATGATGCAGTAAACCACACTGGGTCTCTCTAGGTTGATGTTGTTAATTTTGTCTTTCTTTCTTTTCTTCTTCAACATGTGAATGGGTGGCACGTGGGGATTAAAAATTAGCTGCGCCCAACAAATGTCCCAAGTTTACTCACTTATCTTTGTGTTATATGATAGAGAAGGGAAAGCACTTTGCTTATTTCGTTGCAGTGGTTTAACGTGGCATACTGTCTGTTCAGAGTCAAAGGGGCATTAACTTTGTGTGCAAGTTTGTGAGTTTATGTCCTTCTTGTTCCAAACAGGCGTGTGTGTGTAATTTTGTTTTTTATAGACATGTATCAATGATTATTTACGACCTTGAACGTCACCATTCGAAAGACATTACTCAGTCTAGAACCGGGTTCGCCGAATCAGTTTGTAGACGAAGACAGAGAGCTGATCGCTAAACCAACTCCCATCTCCCTTGTTAACAAAAAGGCAATTTGTTAACAAGGCTTTTGAAATGTGGACATAGGAAACTGAATCCCAAATCCGTTGCTACTCATTACAAAACTTCCTCAGAATCCTGCAACATGACTATTATCATTCTGTCTCCTCTACTACATTCACGACAGAGATAAAGGCATGCACATTAGAAGAAAAACCATCAAAAAATTTCACAACTTGACACATTCTAATGTATCTGTCCCTTCCGGTAATCGGTTGAAAGCAATCTATTTTTGTACTGCATTGTGAAAGGAAGTCTTCTATACTTGCATTATTGAGCACATCTTCCCTATTCTTCTACATGTAGCTTCCGGAGAGACTGTACTTTTCATTTCTCAAATCGATTGCTGCCTCCAAATGTTCTTATCCACTATCGTAGTACTTAATGATGGTGAAAGCACGTCTGAAATACATTTTGATGCAGAATGCATTGCCTTTAAAAAAAAAATTTGTTTTAATATTCAAACATGCCAAAAGATCTCACATACTGTATTTGGTACATTTGAGGAGACTTAACATTGGAAATTACATTTTCAATGAAAAGGGCAGATAAATATACATGTATGTACATACAAAAAACATACAGAACTGATGCATTTTAGATAAAATCTCATATGGTCTCTTTGAATTGTTTGAAGCCGAGTGAAAAGGACTTGGGACCTTTACAAAGATATCAATACTGTTAAGAAATCACTAATTTACTGCATGTTTTTTACTTCAATAGTGCAGGGTAATTAACCTTGATATTAGTGAAAATGAATTAATGCCCGGCTTGCTCTCAAAAGATTTTGAATTAATTCTACCTTTTCTAGAGTTGATTGGTTTTATTATGAATTTGATCCAATCCCAATAAATCGACTTCTATCGTCTTTCTTCCATTACATTTCTAACAGCTTCTAAACCTGTGATAACCATCTTGGTTGAGTCATTCCTACAAAGAAAATTGAAGAATTTAAGCTATTTTCTTCCTAAAACCACATCAACAGTTACTCATTGTGTGCAGTACTCCCGCCCACCACTGAAATTTGACGTCATGTCTTTAAATCATGGCTCTGTCACACACCACAAAGTATCACAAGAGAGAGAGAGAGAGAGAGAGAGAAAGAAAGAGAGGGGTAGAGAGAGAAATCTCTTCTATTTTTCTATGACGAACCTCTCATGTATATAAATTACTACAAGTAACTACAAGCATGGCTTAGACTAGTGACACAATCCAGCTTACATAAACTATCAGATTCAGTGTAGAACAGTTCACAATGATTTTGAGAAAATTCAGGACTTAATTCATGTACAATTACCTGCATTTATGTCAAGTAACATGTTACAAATGATTTCATTCACCTGTTTTAAAATAAGTGTTTCTAAACGATCAGAATGTAAATTGCAAACAATGATTATTATCGGGTAGGACAAAATTAATGGTTTATCCTACCTAACAACACATAATGTACATGCAATTCGCATTCTGACTATAGAAATACACCTTGACTTTCACGAATCTACCTTGAATTGAAGGGCACAGGAAAGTGAGCTGTAATCGTAGACTAGCAGATGCCTCAACCATATGCCCTATCTGTCAGAATTTATTCAGGGAAACCGCACAAATGCAAGGTATAATACTCACGCTATGCCCTATCAGTTACTAGAATGGAATAGATAGTATCCTTAACTGAAAATACCGCAAATACCACTGCATACCTATCTACTCTTGTAGTGAAAATGTTTGGATACTGTAGTCCTTGTACACTTCTCTTCTTAATAGGTATGTTTTCATCAGCTCGAGACTTCCAAATAGCCCGCTATTTATGATTTGGGAAATAATCCTGAAGTAACAAATCGCATCTGCATCAGCTCAAGACTCGGTCTCGAAACTTGAAACTCGAGCTCGAGATATTATGCTCAGCGTTTGCGCATAGTGAGAGTCTTCGGGCTGAGGAAGACGCACCAGACAAAAAGAGGATATTTTGCAAACCAGCCCAAGATCAACTTCGGGCTGATGAAGACGCAGATTAACTGGATAATTTGCGATCGGGATAGTTAAAATAGCAAGATATTTGGAAATCTCGAGTTGATGAAGACAGGCCTAATGTCCAATCTATCATCAAAAAGAGTCTTTCGATGCTTGCAAATTGCCCTTTTAAATAATCCTGGGAATTTAAAGCCAGAGGAATATTTGCTAGATTGCACAGGCCACAGCTTAGAGGAGAGGAGAGGACTTTCATTTAATAGCTACCAAGGAGCTTCAAATATGTCTTTGAAGATCCTTGCTGCTACATGCCATAGAATATCTGAATACATGTAGAGATAGTAGATAACTAAATTTGAAGTTTAGAAGAGTTTACGATCACTCTGTTATCATATGCCTCTGTCCTAAACTCAGTACCCGGTATAGGAAATGGATGGATTTATTTGTGACATATCACAATGAAAACCATTAAGCCTATAATCAAATGTCAAGTTGTCAACTGACGACTATGGTCTTGACCTACTAGCCCCAAAATTTAATTGGATCATCTTCCTGTAATAATGCTGTCACTACTCTCTTAAAAAAAGAGAGTGAATTTTCACTCTATTTTCACCTTCTTGGGAGTGACGTCCGTGATCACTTGTTTAGGAGTGAAAATCGATTGATTTTAGAATGCTTTCTAAGAAAAAAGAGTGAATGTTCACTCTATTTTCACTCCATTTTCACTCTCCAGAGGAGTGACGTCCGTGATTTTGAAAATTCACTCTTTTTTTTTAAGAGAGTATCTTTAGATACTGCGATAGCAAGGCTGAAAACCTTTAGCATATCATTTAGGCATCACAACGATTAACGAACAACAAGGGTTCGCACATTATCAAAACAATGAGTATTTAAAGTGGTAATCTACATGTTCAAGTCGGGCACGTGGCTTTTTTAGCTATAAGATGGTGTAACCTTTAAGTTTATTGCATCTTCACACCACAGAACTTTCACCTTTTATTAAGAGACTTTCAACATGGCAACTTTTTAAGCATGACAGATACAGATGACCCTGTTGGTAGTCATCAATAACAATATGAAAAACTTGGGCGAGGCCCGTCTATGTTAAAACAATAAGAACAGCTTGGCTTGTAATAGCGTCATATACTTGCACAGTTCTAATGCAGGGCGCCAAAAAGGTATACCGGTACATGAATAACAATGTGGAAAACTTGGGAAAGGCCCGTCTATGTAAAAATAATATGAAAGCTTGGCTTGTAATAGCGTCATATACTTTCGCAGTTCTAATGCAAAGTGGGAAAAAAGGTCTACCGGTACATGAATATAATGTAAATATGAACTCATGTTGCAGTTTAATAAAAGAGGATCTAGAAAGGTCAATCATGACGGAAAGGAAAAAAAGGGATAATCTAGAAGCTTATTACAAGAAATGTCAGACATTTTGCTCCCGGATATGGTGGTATTGAGACGAGTATTATACCCTGATGGAATCTTAATGAGAGTCATGATCATGGACCTGAGCATTCATCACACAATGCATGGTAAACTCATCATGCTGCCTGGCCAAGCCTAGGCAATATTGCTTGTTGGATAATGAAGCTCAGAGGAGCTAGAGGCGAGTGGAGGGGAGCTAGAAAGGAGGGGGAGAGGGGCGAGATACAGGGAGAGAGGGGGGAGAGAGGGGTGCAAAAGAAGTTCAAAAGGGGGTGCGAAGATGGCACAGAGGTTCACAGAGACCAATCTTCTTTGGGATCAATAAGTTGATGATGAATTTAACTATGTTCCTGTACAAGTCACCAGATATGTCCACATTGAATCCAGCAAGGATTTTTAGAAGTTAACGAGCCAGCCCAGATCAGGTTTTCTGCTTCAGGACTAGTGAAAATAAAAATTAATAAAGGCAGTTTACACCAGCTTGTGTAAATGATTTTCCATGAAATGTCCACAAAAATAAGCAAAACCTTAGTCTTCAGGAAGACAGACAGGCAGACTCTCCTCGAAAGTGAGATCTTCCAATACAGACAGCTACAGCATCGCTGCCAAGACACTCCGAAGGTTCGGGTGTCCAAGCCATGGGCGAGCTTGAAACAAAATCCTCCAATTCAATTGTTTTTATTCACAGGGGCGGTCTTAATTTAGAAGCTCAGCTGTCACCTTGCGTGTTGTTGGTACGATTAAGGTGACGGTTTGCGAGCTGGAGATGGATGGGTGACTGTATTAAAGGGATCGGGTAACTTTGTCTCAGATTCTGAAACTAAATCCTGGATTTAGTTCATGCTGCAATGATAGTTATAAACCTATAGGTCAGTCAGGAACCCCATGACTTTTACAAGCAGATTGCCTGTCTGATTATCAAGATATTTATGGTAAGAAATCGTAATTCAAAAATTTGTTTTTCCAACGGTTTTTATAACACTACAGTCTATTGGGGAAAATGAGTATGGTAAAACCGGTACTTTCTTGAGGCACTTCTTGATCATTTTGAAACGCGATTATTATTTTTTAAGGACTTCAATATTACACCATATCACAGGCACTGATAACACGTAGGGCCATGCATCTCAGATTTAACATGGTTAAATGATGCCTTTAAGGTGACAGTTTGCGAGCTGGAGATGGATGGGCGACTGTATTAATACATGCATGTCTGCATCGATCCCTTATGGCAGTTCCTCTCTTCAAAATTCCTCTCTTTTAAGGACGTGAATAGTTCGTATCTAATTTCTCCATCAATTCGATAGGAGTCGGACATCAGACATGAGAAATTAACCAAAAGAAAGGGCAGGATAAAAATAGGTCAATTGCCATGGGTGCCGAAAACACTATCACATTTTCTTCTCCTTCTCACCAATAACCCAATAACAAATATTCTTTTTATTTCTAAATCAGGATACATAATTAACCTAGATTAGGCCTTTTTGTAAGTGTCACAGGAGACAAAATGGGCTTCATTTCCTCTTCCTCTTTTTATTTAAATTCCTTGTAAGATAGTACTGGAAAGCCAGAATATTTTTCATGCAAAAAAAAACATTCATACAGTTTACGGTTACTTCTGAATCGTGAATAATTCATGGTGCACAATTATTGAGTACACAAAACAACAAAAATGTCCAGTGCAATACCCATATTTTCAAGAAATATGGAGGATTTTTTAATTTTAAATTCGAAGGAAACTCCCATACCTTCCAAAAATGGAGGAATGGCATTGAGTACAGTGACCTGCCCCAAGCTTGAGAGCCCAGTATTGGGAAATCTCTCTGCTGCCTTGGCCATGAGCTTATGCTCGGGTTTCTTGCTCACAATAATCTCGCCATTACTCTCCCATAAATCAATAAAATTATGACCCAAAATGGAGGTGTGAGAGCTGCAATGTAGAAATTTGTCAAGCCATTAGTCTACAAGCAATATATATATCACCCTTCCAAATGTCTTCTACATGGCCGACTTGGGTGTTGGAGGAAATATGGTCCTCCACTTGGGATAATTGTCCTCCTATGTATGTCATCACAGTGCCAAAAGTACTACAATCATTTTCTTGAAGTGAATTATGCTGGTTAATACTGCTCTAAAGATGACATTTTGTCCAGGTCAATTTTATGCCGACATGCAGCATAAATTGTTTTCTGTTATCTCTACATCTTCAATACAAATCAATAGTTTATATGAGTGACTAACCTGCAAATATGACATTGTCGTTACCTTTAGAACCATCAGAGAAGTTGAACAGTCAAGAGAATGACAGCCCACAAGACCAATGACCTGATAGACTGATGTAGGCCTGGCTACAGATCTTATTAGCCTTCCAACAACTTTTCTTGGGGGTGAATAAGGGCGCGTTCATGCTTGATTTTGAAGGTAGAATGAGCGATCTGAAACGCTCATCGTAAACGCTCATCGTGATCGCAGTTCCACGGTGTAGCTGTTCATGCTTACTTCTCTGGCTCATCCAGGCAATTCTCCTTGTGTGGCATTGTGTGACCTTCACTGTGCATGCTACGTAGACCCACTAGAGGTCAGTGCGTTGACCCCATTTAAACGCGTTTACAATTGTAAACGCATCTTTTTGTGAGTTTACGATCGGCGTTCGTGATCGCCGTTTTTCGGTGATTCTACAAAAGTGAGCATGAACGCAAGCGTGTTTTAAACTAAACACGTAACAGATGCCTGATTCTGGCCGTCAAAATCAAGCATGAACGCGGCCTAAGACCCCTATTAATCAGCTTCGCGGTCTGTTGATCTTGCAAGCTGGTATTCTTGACTTGGACTGATGGTCAGAGCTGGGATGTCCCCTCAGAGTGAGCTATTGCTACAAGTATCTTCGGCCAGGACAGTATTCCCCACAACTTACACTTGACCCAAGAGCCTGTGGTGAGGGTATGTCATCTCTCAGCCCACCCCCCCCCCCCTCTAATACAGCTGTCACTTGGCACATTCCACAGAATGACCATTCAACCACAAACATAGTCTTTACATACAGACTTGATGGACATAAACATTAATGACAGAGTGACAGACCCATGATGCAATTTCAAATTGCTTACATGGGGCTTAGGAAAATTTCATCTCATAAGATCTTGGACCATGACGAAACAAGCCTCTGTAAACAATGAATAATTTAAATTCAGCCCAACCTGTCTACAAAGGCCACCCAAAGGAAATAGAACAACTGGCCACTGTAGACAGGTGTCCTTTATAGAGAGGTGGTCACTAAGACAGGTTTGAATGTTTTTCAGTTCATGGTGGACAATTTTGTAGTGAGAAGTTTTAAATACCCGGAATAAGAGTTTTAAGGGGGACTTCAAAGCAGAAATATTGGATATATGTGGATTAAACTTTAGTCAAAATCATAATTAAACAACATCAACAAATCACTATTTAAATAAATAACACTATACCAGGTTGATATGAAGGCAGGGCTTGACCCGATAGGTGCCTGGGCTCCCATGTCTAAGGGCGTGTTCATGCTTCACTTTTTCTGGCCAGAATCAGGCATCTGTTACGCGTTTAGTTTAAAACACGGTTGCGTCTTAGCTTACTTTTGTAGAATCACCGAAAAACGGCGATCACGATCACCGATCGTAAACTCACAAAAAGATGCGTTTACAATTTGTAAACGCGTTTACAATTTGTAAACGCGTTTAAATGGGGTCAACGCACTGACCTCTAGTGGGTCTACGTAGCATGCACAGTGAAAGTTTGCGAATCCAGCTGGAAGACCAATTAGGCCACACAAGGAGAATTGCCTGGATGAGCCAGAGAAGTAAGCATGAACAGTACACCATGGAACTGCGATCACGATGAGCGTTTACGATGAGCGTTTCAGATCGCTCATTCTACCTTCAAAATCAAGCATGAACGCGCCCTAAGTCTCAACCCCCAAGTATACAAAACATTAACAATGTTCATGCATGCAAACATACCTTAGAGATTTCAATCCCAACTATATTTTGGAGAAAAACAATGTGGAGCCCTTTACTGGGTCTGAAATCTAAACTACCAGTCTATTACATAACTGTCTGTGGGATTAGTCTGGGCTATTCAAATGCAGGATAAAAGAACACACAATAGTAGCTTGACCTCAAGATGAGGTCATTGTCCCATTGATAAAGACCAGCACTGCACTATTAGTGTCCCCTGGGCTTATCATACCATGGGCATGGTAGTAGGTCCATGATTATACCACACCTACCCAGACAACACCAGCACACAGGTCTCTGTTGTTGTGATGAAAGTGAAACTGGCCTGGATTGTTTACCTTTTCTTGCTACCAAAATTGGTATGATATCCAGTAAAACCAGAGATTCCCCCCTCCCCCCCCCCCCCTCACCCATGAAACTGTCGTAAATTGTGAAGAACAGCCATTTTCAGGGCAAGAGACTTTCACAATCGCTAAAGTTTTGTGCTGTGGAAATTGAGATTTGATAATTTTACAGCATGAAACTTCCATGAAATTGAACCTGTCTTCATCTAGTTTGTGATGGTCTAGTACAGACGCAATTTTGAGGTCAGGGAAAATATCCAGAGTCTGAAAATAGCGGGTTATTTGGCAAACTCAAGCTGATGAGGACAGGCCTAATGTTAGCAGGTAGATTTAATCACCTACATAATGGGGGAAAACATTTCTACAGAATTTAAACTGTGCTCAGCTCGTACTCATTACCTACTGGTTGTACTATACCGTAAATCTCCGTGTATAAGGCGCACTTTTTGGCGCCGAAAAAATTTGAAAATCGGGGGTGCGTCTTATACACAGATACAGAAATTTTTTTTTTTTTTTTTTTTTTTTTCCCCTTCCCGATTTCGATTTATGGCGCTATGCCTGGCAATGTCTCCCAGCTCAGTAATCAGTGTGTTGACTCACCACTCGGAAACTACAACAACACTCAAATTTGTCTGTCATCTTGGTTTGAAAGTAATCTTTCTAATAGATCTCAAAATGTAGTTTTTAATAATTCCTCAATTTTTTTTTCTATAACAAATGGTGTACCACAAGGTTCTATCCTAGGTACTCTATTGTCAGAAATTTAGAGGATTCTATTCATATCATGCATGACTATTGATGTTTGGCATAGAACACAGTGCTTCTGCTAGCTGATGTGATGAGGCTGGTGTGGGACACTTGGTATCATGAAGCCTTAAGAGTCTGGACCTGTTTTTAATTTACATTAATGATCTTACACACATTCTTCTACAACGACATTGTTACTATTATTTGGTGGGTTTTCGGCAACAAAACAATAACAACAACAAAACAAAAAAACATATTTTTTTTTTTTTTTTTTTTTGCCCCCCAAATAGGGGTGCGCCTTATACACAGGTGCGCCTTATACACGGAGATTTACGGTAGTTCTATTTAGAAGAAAAAAATGATTGAATGGTCCCATTAATAAGCATAACAGTTTTTACGCCCAGGCCTGCCAGTATACATCCACTGCCAATTTGTCAAACTCTTTCAGACGATCAATTATGAATTGACCCAAAAAAGCGAGCCATCCATTAATCACTCGGAAATTGCCCCACTAAACTCTAAAGTGGCACAGAAAATGGTATCATTGCATGACAACTCCCATCATACAAATTAAATGATCAAATGAGTAGAGGCACTATTGCTGCCTCCTATAGTGTACACATAATTCAAGAGGAAAAGATGCGGTAAGTAGTGGTATATTTGCTTTACTTTGCATCTCATACCTCGTAATGGTAATTAGCAACGATGGGGAAAGTGCAGAGATGTAGCAGGCTTTCATTACATGATTAGTATTCTAGTAGGGGAGTTGTCAGATTGGTAATATGATAAAGTGTCTCTGTAATACTGTATGCATGCGAGATTTTCTCTTACAAAGACCTTGATACAAATTCTGAATGTCCCTTCCTATGGATCAATGGAATATCAGTGGTACGCAAGGCATTTCATTGGATAGAAATATCCATTTAGAGAATATGTCAACAATTCATTTTCTTCTTTCTTTCCTAATAAGTCATTTTCATAATGGAATCAAATTTAATGCACAAATCTTTTTTAGGTGCCTTGATATAAATTATTTCATTCACCTATAACATTATATTTGTATTTCAATAGTTAGAATGGGAATAGCTTACATTACGTGTTGTTAGGTATAACGTTTGTCCTACCTAACAACAATCAATGTATATATGCATAGTATAAACAGCATGTATAATGAATGAAGTGATTATGGGCTCAATCTTATTATAACTGTAATGTATCCTTAAATTCTTTTGAGGGGGGTTCAGTGTCAGACCCATTTTGCACATGTTTTGCACAGTTGGCCCCCTCCTGCCCCCAAAAGGGTCATCAACTTTTGTCACTTGCCAACAAGGCTCTGAACATTGAACATTTTCTACCAGAGAGTGTTTGAAATCAGAGGTATCATCTCAACCCCTTACCCCAAACACCACCATGGAAACACCTACATACTGTACTCTACAGTCTTACTCTACACATGATCCGTGATACTCTGTCAACAAAAGAATCATTCTCTAGCGTCTAGACGATAACAAAAGCGTATCATATTTTCTAAGAAGTTAACCTCCCTCCTACTTCTTGTAACATTAGCTTCAGCCTGTTTCTCAAGCTCTGGCCCACTTTCAATAATTATCAATGAACCCAACAACATGACGCTGACAACCCGATACATACAAACAATATCAAAGGGAAATCTAAGATTGCAGCAACAACAAAAAAAGGAAGGCAAACTTTAAGTTTACCCTTGAAGTTTAAAACAACAAACTAATACATATTCACAAGGGAGCAAAACAATAGTATTTGAAGTTTTTCAAACTATAAGCAGAGCAAGTAGTCATAGTAACTACAAGCTGGTGATGCCTCAAAATTCTTGAAGTAAATTGCATCTGCACAGCACATAACTTCATGTGACGACAATATACTAGCTACGCGCTGGGTATCCATGGTAGCTTGCAATATGACTTTTGACCGCGCTTTTTTTTGCAGGATCATGCATGCATCAAAAATTTGTGCATGTCATGTGACACGTATTGACCAATCACGATGCTTAAAATACTATACATTTTATAATCCGGTATAATACGCCTACAGACGATGCATCCGCAGCAATCACGTGCATGCAACATACGCAAAACCGCAGCGTGGGGAGAACTTAGGTCTGTTTCGCGAACGCTGACCCATGTACAGATTCGCTGGCTACCATTAATCAAGTCCATTTGTTTACGTGCAGTTGTCCAAAAGAAAACGTAGATGGCGTTAACCAGTATTTGCCAAGCTACACTCCCTTTAAACCACAATCTAAACTCAAACTTTAAGAATCTCATGTGAAACTAGCTTCTGATGGTGGGCAGGTGGTAAGAGAAATACGGGTTGCTATGGAAACCAGCCCGGGCCAAATATAAAACATATTGCAACATGAAAAATTGGAATTGGAAACCTGCGTTTGAAAAACAGGTGTGCTTAATTGAGACTGAGTTGTCAGTAGTTTAGGAAGAGGTGGACCAACACTGACAGATTGCAGCCCTACATTTTGACATTTTAAATAAATCATTCTCATATTAATTTTTTCATTCTTTAAGATGTTGCTATATAGTATTTTGTGATGTATGTACATATCCTCATGGTGATGCCATGCCACTAGCCTCGTGCTTATAGGAAATCATCAATTTCATCCATATATAAATGAAAAGGGACAGTAAGCATTTCTTTTATATCAATTTGAAAAAAGGAGTTAAATAACTTTTAATCTAAATCTACAGTTAATTTGTGAAATACAAATTAAACTAAGATAATAGTTTGATCCCTAGAATGACTATAATACTGCCCTTAAAGCCTTATTGGCTCAATTATAGTTTAATGAGTGGCTTCAGAATGAAATTGACTACAAATGTGCAATGTTGGTGTGGCTGAAACTAAGAGCCTCCCAGCGGAATTCTCCCTTATCAAAAATGAAGTCAACAGAGTCTATACAGAACGAAAATACTATTAGACTTTCAACTTGCCACAAAAAAAGTGGAAAGTCTCTGCCACTTTCAATTTTAAAAGTCAGAATATAGTCTACTGGAAACCTAAAATGCATATACCAGTAGTTAACACCCTTCTGGCTCTCAGCATATATTTTAATGGAAATTGAGTTTTTAAATAAGAAGTTATTATAGTCATAACAAGTATCAAATTTGTATACAATCCTGAAGACAATTTACCTTGGTCATATAAAGGAATTATCTTAAACTTCATGCTTATCATAGAATTCTGTACTTTTTGATTTTGAACTTTCTGGTCCAATTCCGTATTTTCTTTATTCAATTCCAGACTGTAATCCAGTATTTTGAGCCAGTTGTTTTGTCTGGGCTCGAGCACTCAGTGGGAGACAGGACAGAAAGACGGCATGTTCACACGCGGAAGAAACGTGGAAGGATATGTTCACGCGGGGTTTTATGGTTATTAAAAAACTGTTTTGAAGCTGAATTTGTACACTGTTTAATATGAACCACTGGCTAAATGATGCCTAGTGGTGTCTAGAATTGTGTCATTATTGAATTATTTGCCTGTATAATAGCAAATTCTTGTAAGTAGTAAATAAGTACAGTTTACATCCTGGGTTTACAAGCACAGCATGAATCCATTGCAAGATTACATCAGTGATTATCATGATATACCGAAATCTCTGTGTATAAGACGCACCTGTGTATAAGACGCACCCCTATTTTGGGGGCCGAGAAAAGACACACCCCGACTTTCGATTGATTTTTTTGGCGGCAAAAAAGTGCATCTTATACACAGAGATTTACGGTAAGCCTAGTCATTTTTATTGAGAGCCAGCAGGGTGTTCACTTTATCTTAAAGTACGATTTAATGTTGTTTTGGCTCCCCATTCACTATATGCTTATGCGCACGATGATATCTCATATCCCATGCCCTTCTAATGTTTTGCCTGGGTGTGAACATTTAAAAAGACTGGGTTTGTGTGGCACCCACCTGCCTACTAATATAACCCAGCTAATTGTGACTCGATATCCCCCCATGGGGGCGGAGAGAGAGGGAGAGAGGGAGAGGGAGAGAGAGAAAGAAGAAGACAGACAGAGAGAGTAACAAAATAAGAGAGAGTAACAGAGACAGAGACAGTGTGAGAGAAGACGGAGGAAGCCAGAAAGATGGAGAGAGAGAGAGAGAGAGAGAGAGAGAGACAGACAGACATAGGGATACATACTAATAGGTACAGACAGACAGAGAGACAAATACACAAGATGACAGAGACGGAAAGAAAAAAAGAGAAGAACAGAGAATGAATAAAAATGTACAGACAGAAAAGGACAGCATGAGAGAGAAAGAGGAAGGGTGTCAAAATAAAGATGGGCAAAGACACAGAGAGAGAGAGAGACAGACAGACAAACAAGACAAACAGGGACGAAGCGAGAGCAGAGAACATGAATATCTATATCAGCCACCTGGTAGCTCTACAAGCACATCATATTTCATGGGGTATGTATCCTTTAGTTAAAATAAAAGCACCATCTTTGATGATGCATTTAAGATCGATAAGCGTGAGGAGGCACAAGCCTAATGGCTCCTCTAAAGAGAACCTCATATTACTATGCATTATTACAAAAACAAGATAGCATATTCAGAAGTATTAAAGTGCATGAAAAGAATATCTATAATTTTCTCTTTTTTCAGCCAATAGCAGATATTGCTGCTATTCCAGGGACAGATTTTTATTTAAAAATTAGTCTACATCAATTTGTCTACGACAGCTCAAGAAAGATACAAAATATAAAACAAACAGATTTTGTCTCCAGAATTCAATAAATCTACATCGTCTCCGAAATAAAGGTGATGATATTATGTATTTGCTTGTATACTTGTAGGGGAAGAGCAATACAATTAGCTGTACCATTCGATAAAACTTTTATCATCATTCTATCTTTAAGCAAATGTTGTTCCTCTCCAACATGGCAGCTATATCTAACCATCGTTGGGGTCTTGGGAAAAAATATTTTCACTGGTATACTGTCGATAACACTTTTATCATCATTCTATTTTTCAGCTTAACATGAGGCAGATGTTGTCCCTCTGCAACATCATAGCTATATTTTACCGTTGTTGGGGCCTTTGGGAAAAAATATATTCATTGGTATACTGTTTCATGTTTACCAGAAAAACTAAATATGTGATGTCACACACCCAAAGAAAAACATGTGGTACAAAATTTCAGTTAGCAGAGGAATGTTCTCAAATATCAAACTCGATTCTGAACATCATGTTCTTCTCTTTACATCCCAAGTGTTCAAAATGAGACTGCCGTGGGACAGCTGCAAATCTGCATCCTTTCTTCATATTTATTTGATAACATCCCTCCCCTAACCTACTGTTATTATGTTTAGGCTCTAAACCCCTTTGACATCTTTTGTGAGCCACATTTTGTACTAATTTTTCCATCCTTCATTTGACTTTCACCAAAAAACTTGTTTTTGGTTCAAAATTCAATATTGCAGCCCTGTTTCCTTAACCTTCTGTAAAAAAATAAATAAAAGTGCATTAGCCCCCCCCCCCCCCCTCTCTCTTTCTATTCTGACTAAGTTTCTATCACTCTATTTCTCTCTGTCTGAATACAGTGTCTACCTGCCCACATTTTCTTCTTTTTTATGGGGAGGGGGCGGATAATATATTTTCCCTTTCTTCTCACTACTCTCTATGTGTCTTTCACTCCCCCATGTCTCTCTCTAAGACTCTATGTATAAACATCGCTCTCCCTTCCCTTTCTCCCCCCCCCCCTTCCATCTCTCCATCTTCCCACACAACACCCACCCCTGTTCTGTTTATATTCCAGCTTTCAAGTCTTTATTTGGCAGAGGGATCGAGACATAACCCATGTTACAGAATGGGGTCATATTGTAAATAGGGTGAATTGGGTCAGAAAGTTTGTGGTTTGGGGCAACAAACGTGCATTCCATTCAGTTTACTCAACACTTTCTCATTTTGGGGGTCTCACAGGGGTTTGGCAGCAATTTGTTTTCCTCTCTCCAATTCACGTGCTGAACGTACAATATACTTTCTGTTCTTCCTCCCATGTCTGTTCCATTTAAAAATTCATACAATAAGCGAAATCCATGCTAAGCAGATTTGGCAGTCATCAACAACTCTAAAATTTTACAAGTAAGTCAAATTTCAAAAGTTTCATGTTATGAAATGATCGAACTATGACACTGAATGTTATGGAAATTCTGCATTCATCAACAACCCATAAGGTTTACTAGTAAGTCAAATTTCTAAAAGTGTCAAACTATAACACTGAATTTCAGCAATAAATCAGTTGCCACAAAAGTGAAAGTGCTAAATATTACAAAGATTTGGGGGATGTGAACGCCTCCGTTGTCTCGGCCCACTTTCAGTTAGAATAACCCTAGGGTATGATTATCAACTTGACTTTATTGCTACAGTGTCTGGTAAGATGAAAGCAACCACTGATACTAAACAGCTGGAATGTGAGGGATACCTTTCCTTCATCACTAGACAATTCATTTCTCCCCCCCCCCCCTCTTTCTAGGTTCTTTCCTCTTTGACTTTCTTTAGGAATGGTATTATCTCATATTTTCGAATTTAGTGAAATTACAAAATTGAGAAATGTTCCAAGAATTTAAACTCTTAAATGCGTGAAGAAACACAAGATTTAATGTTTGAACTAAAAAGGTTACACAATTGCTCCAATTCTTTACTAGTTTTATTTTGGGAGGAATATTGCACATGCATGCTCACTCATTCAGCAAATGCACTAGTCAAGGGCCAAGAGCATTCAAAACTCACCAAAATGGAGGAAAAAGGTGCTTGGGTTACTGTCTACTGATCAGCAAATGACCACACATGGCAGAATGGTAATCTTTCAATTTGAAAATCTGAAATTAGCCATATGCCATACCTCATAATATCAACATTTTTTTTTTTTGACAAACGATAGAAACAACCAAACAAATCCTTCACATCTAACACTATACCAGTAGAAACTACCTCCAATCTGCATCTTTGTATTTAATCAGAGCTGGCTGCATATTTGGTTAACCACCAAATCGATCCCAACTGGTGGTTTTAAAATTCTTTGCATAGAGTGGCTGTATGCTGTTAACAAATTGTTATGGTAGTGTATTTACTTCACACTGGTTTCCGGATCAACCTGCATAAAATTATAAGAAGATATCCCATCATCACCTTTCGTTGGCCATCTTGCTGTTGATCATGCATCACACATTTGAATCAAACAAAACCACTTGCATAAATACATGTACCATCTGATCCTTCACAAGACCACTGTGTTCTTCCCTCCCCCCTCCCCACCTCCCCCTCCTCTCCCCCTCCTCGTCCCCCTCCTCCCCCTCTCCCTCCCGCCTTCCTCTCCCTCCTCTCCCTCTCCTCTCCCTCCCCATCCTTATTACCCCTCCTTCAAAACTATCAGCTATCCATTTCAAACCTGCAACTACCGGTATCACTCGCACCCTACCACCGGTTTTATCGCACCTCTCCTACACCCTCACCACCACCCTCCCCCTCCTCTCCCCTCATCCCCCCTCCCCTCCTCTCCCTCCCTAACCTTCATTACCCCCCCTC
Organism: Strongylocentrotus droebachiensis; assembly: GCA_035222895.1. Lineage (NCBI taxonomy): Eukaryota > Metazoa > Echinodermata > Echinoidea > Camarodonta > Strongylocentrotidae > Strongylocentrotus > Strongylocentrotus droebachiensis. The sequence goes on from JAVYIG010002299.1 coordinate 19,161, forward strand.
CTTCAGAACTGTCAGCTATCAATTTCAAACTTGCAACTACCGGTATAACTCGCACCCTACCACCGGGTTTTATCGCACCTCTCCTACACCCTCACAGCCACCCTCGCCCTTCTCTTCGCCCCCCCCCCCCCCTCTTTCCCCCTCCTCTCCTCTCCCCCTCCCCATCCTTTATTACCCCCTCCTTCAAAACTGTCAGCTATCAATTTCAAACCTGCAACTACCGGTATCACTCGCACCCTACCACCGGTTTTATCGCACCTCTCCTACACCCTCACAGCCACCCTCCCTCTGACGTATAAACACCCCCCTCGCTGGCAAAGCATGGCTCATGCATTCAATCATCAGAAGCAAACTCGCCGAATAGGAAGAGGCTTGCAGGGAATCCGCACCCGAGACAGATATTAAACACCGGCTTGATGAAAAATTTGGATGTGAACCCAGGCAAAAGTGTGTTGGCATTTGGAAATATTTACAGGAGAGGAATCTGTTGTATACATATATATAGCAGCTACACACCCTAGTCTGTATGCGGCTATATTGAGGCGACATCATGAAATATTCATAAAGGAAAATACATCAAATCGGTCACAAAGGAGGATGAAGGATGGAGGTACTGCTATAAGTAGGCTAGTTCACTACGACCAACATAATAATCTCTCCTGTTTTACAAAGGACTTGTGATATTTATGATCATCTCTAGTATAATATAGCCAAATGTCAAAAGAAAACTAATTGGCGCTATCGTAACCACCATTCTCTCTGCTCAGGAGACAGGAGTGCTTCATTGCGTCATACACATTGGTCTCATTTTCCCACCCCTATAGACTCTACACACAAGCATGTCCATGCTGACGAACGAGTAGTTACCGAAAGTAATATATTGCCCAACAATCAGAGTTTAGCACTGTTTCCAGTATGTCGTGTCTTCATAAAAAATATTCTATTTATTTTCTGCATTTGTGCCAGATAAACATGATAAATTAAGGCTCGTTCATAATATGACCCGGTAAAGCGCTGCATCTCTTCCCCTTCTCTATTCATCCTCCTCCCCTTCTCTACCCATCCTCTTCCCCCCTCCTCCTCCCCCTCCCCTTCTCCTCCTCTTCTTCTTCTCTCCCCCCCCCATCTTCTCCTTCCTTCCCTCTTTCTCATTCCCTCTTCTCTTCCTCTCCTACAATTCCCCTCCACTTCTTCCCTTCCTCTTCATCCTCTTTTTCACCTCCCCTCTCCGCCCCCTCCTCCCCTCTTCTCCCCCTCTCCTCCCCTCTCCTCCCCTCCCCTTTCCTCTCCTCCCCCTTCTCCTCCTCCCATCCTCTTCTTTCCATCCTTACATTAGTCCATCCCCTTCTCAATAACCCTCCTACCATTTCCTACTCCCAAACACACAAAAAGAGAACATAAACAGCAGAGAAAATAAGACAGACTGGAAGAAACCCTATCTCTGGAACAAGATCGCCCACTCCTACATTTGATAGCAATTTGTCTACTTTTCAAAAACAAGGTATGTGTCTGATCTAAAGTGGATGTCAGGCCTTCGCTTTCCCCGCATCTCTCAAATCCCATCTCGGTATATACCAACCATGCAATATTACATCGCAATGTCAAGTGCCCAATGGAGGAAAACGGGAAGCGGAAAATGAAATTGTCATTTTATTGTCAAGTTTTCTCATCAGACCTAAATTGCTTTGGAAGCGCGAAGAGCAATACGAACATGTCAGAAATCCTTGGCATCTTTGAGGAGATCAAGCCAGCCTTCATGGTTTTATTGTCTCTTTGGAACGAGAAGGATGTTGTCATCTGTGTAAGAGTATACAAGTTAACATCATTCTGCCTCCAAACAGATGATATCTCACTCTTATCTGATGTTTCATTCACTTCAATGCATCTTTTTATTTCCCTCAAAATCAAATTATCCAAAGGTTGCTGCAACGAATGTCCTCCAAAATTCTGTTTCTCATTACAGTTCTTCCACACAACATTTCCTTCTTAATTAACATGCAACAAAAACAGACCTTCAAATAGTAATTGCATGGGACTATGAAATAATATTAAAAAACAGTATTTTGAGGCTGAAAGAGCCAGAAGGCCATATCATGGAACAGAGTTAACATCTCTCTGGCTCTCCCTATACATCCACCATTCAGAAACTTGTATCCTCCTCAAAACCAAAAGGGCATTGTTTTATACTATTTATCGAAGAGTTTTTAATCCCTTCTACCTCACAACAGACAACTCTGAAAGCTTTTACAATTCATGAAAGAGAATTCACTTGAAATGGCAACATCGGATCGTTGTTGGGTGGAGACAAAAATGTGATTACCTTGTCTCTACTCAGAAGCAAAAGGTCATTATCTCATACCATTCTTTTATTAAACACAGAATCAAGCCCTTCTGGCTCTCAACAAACCATTTCTGAAAGCTTTTCAACTTTACGTCAGAAAAGTAACTTCCATATTACTTAGGAGATATCATCGGGTGGAGAAAAGTAGATGGAATACCATTCATTTTGTCAGAGCGAGAAAGGCATTTAAACCACATACTACTATTCCCTTCTCAAACACAGAGTTACGCCCTTCCTGCTCTCAAGACTCAACTAACCATTTCTGAAAACCTTTCTAATCTACAAAAGAAAATTCACTTCCAAAGAAACAGCTTCTTATTCAAGAATAGTTGGGTAGCTGGGTGGAGAAAAATACATGATTATCTTTCCGCCTTCAAGGTTATAGAATTTCATGTTCAACTTTCTCCCTTTCTTAATTCTCTCTTTTCATGACCCGACACCTGACCCCCGCGCCTCGTCTTTCTTCTATTCGGGCAGGGCCGGGCAGGCGGGCGTTGCGTATTTATTGCACGTGCTGCCCCCAGATGAGGTAAGTGGAGAGGTGATGGTTTGCAGAAGATGGAACGGAAGTTGCTAATTTTTTTGCGGCAATCTCAAAAACGTCTCCGTCTCCCTGTGGGATTCCAAGAAGTGGGTGTTTTTCGAGGAGAAGTGTGAAGGCGGAGGAAGCGTAGAAGAAGTTCATGTTTTTGAGAAGCGAGCAGGCAGTGCAAGCAGAAGAATTGGGCCAATTTCTGGATTGCATCACCTCTTTTTTATCTAGTATTATTAGCTAGCCCACCCCCTCAAATTCATCTTCCCGCATTTAAAGGGATAGATTAGATGCAGAAAGGGCGAGAAAAGTGTATTACTCACAGTTCAAATCAAGTTTACGGTGGATATTTATTGTTGAATCTTGCAACATATACAGTTTTCACTTGAAAATGAAGTTTTTTACAGCAATCTTTAAAAATGCTAACACGAAATATAAAATACATGTAAAATGGTTGAATTATATCACAACAAACCTACCAAATATGTGAATATATTTATTTTCCCTTTATTACATGTTTCGATTGAAAATCTTTCACTTTACCAAAAACAGAATTTTCACAAATTGGCCTACCAAAAAAATAAGTGACATGAATTTTTGTTATTAAGCAAAAATCTTTCAAGCAAAAGCTCTGTCATTCAAAAAAACTCCAGGTTAATTTGGGGGATGGATCCCATGAGTAAAAATTTCACTTGAGTTGGAGAGAAAGAGAGACACAGACAAAGAGGGTGAGTCGAGTGTGAGAGAAATAACATGGAAGCCATGTGGAATATATTGTTTTTCATGTGCTAGCAGAGAAAAACTTAACATTTGTATAGGACCAGCTAAGGTTGATTAGCGCCTCTGTAAGCTGCCCAATTTTAATTGCATTCTAATGTCAGCGGGGGAATAAATAACACAGTGCCAGTTTAAAGGGAGTGCCAACCACTTGCAAACAATGTGAGAGCAATTTTTCTCAACATACATTGAAACCCTTACAAGGTACCGCATTTATAATTCTTGCAAAGTAGTTCAAGAAAGAAACATTTTTCTTTAGCTTGGAGATTGATGGAAAACAAAAGGCTGGATGTCTTTGAGAATACTAAACATTTAAGACCTTTAAAGATGACACATTTATGTAATGTGCTTTACATCAAAATAAGGGGAATAAGGCCATTCTTCGAACTATAGGTCACACATTTTTTATGTTTAAATTTGTTTGCAAAATGGTACCCTTAATTCATGAAGTCCTTAAAGGTAAAGACCAGTAATGGTCATGCGATTGCATTGTGAAAGAAACGTTGTGGAATCGATCAGAAAAGGTTGATCATCTAGCATCTAGCATCTGCAAGGTTCTGGAATCATCAAAATGATAAGAAATTTGGCCCATTCTTCGTAAAGTTACAAGTACTATACACAGAAAGATGTATATGGGACTACCCTATCTCTCTCACACGACCATGAGAGAAATAAATTTACCAAATATATGAATTAGTAGGCGGTTTCCCGGCAAATTTTTTATCATCATGTATTAGTCAAAACATATTCTTTCACATGATTGGTAATGAGAGCTTCCATTTCATTTTTTGAAATTGGGGCGTTACCAATACTGGGGAGTGTTTCACAAAGATCCTAAGTAGAACTTAACACTAAGTTGGACTTAAAAAGTATGGACAGCCATTGAAGCCTTAAATTGAAATATATTCAAAAGCAAAAATTGGAATATTTGAGACTTTTCATCAATTCCTCATCAAGAACATGAAATCTCCCATGATAATAGAAAATATGAATGATTTGAATCAACATTTTATGCCTTCTGAAAAAAAATTACAAAATATTTTCAAGGATGCTAATGGCTTCCCATGAATTTTAAGTCCAACTTAGAGATAAGTTCAACTTAGGATCTTTGTGAAACACCCCCCAGGTCTTTACCTTTAAAAAGTAACAGAATGTTTGCCTTTACTAATCAAATGAAAAGAAAGCTAAGTTCATACAGCTGCACAGGCATCCAAAAATAATGTTCAATGTCAAGAGCAACATTCAAATGTTTTTATCAAAACATCTTTCTGTTGGTATTTTTTTTGGCCTTGAGTCTCCCATTAATGATATGAAATATTCATCGCTTGCTGCATGCCCATACAATCAACTTAGAAGCCATCTGCAATAGGATGAAAGAACATTGGATAGCAACTTTGTTATGTACGCATGAAACGTTGAGAGTGTGCATGCAGAGCAAGGTCTATCGCCAGACTTCAATGCGTGGGTAATGCAAGTGACAAAAGACGTTCACATATATTTTTAGAGATGATTTATCTTTGCAATGATATCTGCATTACATGAAAGAATATCATATTGAGGCTTTGTTGCATACACAACTGTGCATGCAAAGCACAGCCTATATTTTGACTGTATATATGGCACTTGCTAAAAAAATGTAACTACTGCTTAGGCTGCTGCCATATAAATACAACCCAATTTTTTACATGAACCTACAATGTATCTATCTGTAGTCTGTTGACACAAAGAATGAAAGCAAAAAGGGCATTAAATTTACACGTTAACACAGCATTTAACAAATGTATGCAGGAAGAGGCAAAGAAAGAGTGCTCACATCGCGGTCACTGTCAAATCTTCCGCGGCTGATCGTTCTATTACGCTACACTTACGCATCAATTAACTAAAACCTTTAAATTTGAGGCATGAACAAATCTGATGTGCTTCTCTTTGAACAATACTAAAGTAAGAAGTTAAAAGGCGTGTAATTGCCTGCAGTATGGCATTGTTGCACAAGACGAGGTTTACTGTAGTCTCTCGTTTTTCATTCGCAAACGAGAATAGCAGTGTGAACACATTATATTCTAGAAAGGCGTAGAATATGGTAGAAGTAATCAAATGCATGGGTACATATACAGTGAGTAATCTCCCATTTGAGTCTGCCTCACTGCTTGTACACTTTTCGATGCAATGCATTTATTCAACTTGACTGAACTGCATAATTTGAAGGGCTAATTTTCTCTACCAGTATGTGGATCTTTCGTCTTTTTTTTTCATGAACCATATGTGTTGCAATCAACATGTAGCTCAAATTTGGGGATTTCTCATTAAAATGGAGGCTTCAACAAGTAACCACAAGCACATTATGAAATATTTCTTTTAAAAATGAATTTGTAGCTAATTTAGAAATTTTCACCCTCAGAGTATTTGACACACTGCTCTCAAAGACAAAGGATATACATTTTCTTTTCTTTTTTCAAGTTCAAGATTATTTCGCTTTAAACTGTGCAGAAAATATTTCTTATGTTTTTCCTCAGGTGTTTATGGCAGACTTAGGCAAAATTTCTTTGAACATTATCATTTTTACAAATCAGTCAACAACAACAAAGAAATTATAAAATAAATGTTTGAATAAATGAATAAATAAATAAATAAATAAATGAATACATAAATAACCGCTTTCAGAGTGTACCTTTCGACTCGCCCTGAGCCTATGGAAAAGTGATTACATGTATTACATATTGACTAGCATCTCCTACAAGATAAGATGGTCCGTTGAGAGTCAGAACGATGTTAAAGATAAACTTTAGTACTGGTAATGTGATTGCATTGTGAAAGAAAAGGTGTGGAAAGGATCAGAAACAGTTGATCATGTAGAATGTAAGTATTGGTGTGCACTGCAAGGTTCTGGAGTCATCAAAATCATAATAAATTTGACAGAGTCTTAGTAAAGTAACAAGCACAGACACAGAAAGCTATATATAGGACAACACACATGATGTCGGGGCTAGTACTACCTTGATTTCCTTGTCTTTCTATGCTCATTACTCAGCCAGTATACATTTTCTTCCAAAATTGTTTGGCACATGTCATTTATTTGTAATCTTGAACATTCAGTGTAAGTTTCGTTTGATTCTGTGAGAATTAATTTTTTTTTTTTACCAGAACTGAAGTTTATCTTTAACTCGCAGAAAGATGTAACGCCTTTCTGGCTCTGAAGACCCAACAGATGAGATAACAGCTAAATGTCAAACAATGCATAATGCATGCATGGCGGGCCTTAATTGCATCTTTATTATCATGCAAGCTTATCAACTTGCATCGTGTTTCATTAGCGGTCCACGATTCATTACGCATTTCCTTCATCAAACTTATTCCATTCTCTGGTTATTAAAGGGGACCATGCTTTATTTGCTACATATGTTTGGGGTTCCATCAACATGCAGGCTTCAGACATGAATTAAAAAAAGCAGGTTTCAATATTAAATCTGTAAAGAGATATTTCAGGTTTGAATACCAAAATTGCATTCAAAATTGTATTCAAATTTGCATTCAAAGTAAAGATAAAAGTGAATGGTGAGGAGATGCACTAGAATGGTTCAAGAACTTCAACCAACAAGAGTCACACATTCAAAACATTATATGTTGTTTCTTTATGAGTTTCATATAAATTTCTGACAGTGTTAACAGATTATTCGAAGGAGTAGACAGATAGCCGGTGTATACATATTTGATCATAGTTTACAGCTTTTTTATGCAAGATAACATGCAAGATAAAATGCAGAAACTGTATTCCACATTCAAATAACCTACTGCTTATAACCTATGTCTTATATGACGTTTCTTTATCAAGTTTCATATAAATTTTCAACAGTGTGAACAGGCTTTTAGAAAGAGTAAACAGCGTGGTGTATATATATTTGATCATAGTCTAGAGTCGTATGCAAGATAAAACGCAGAAACTGTATCCTATATCTATATTTGAATAACCTGCTATCATATTTCTCAGATAATTCTCAGATAAAATTCATCGCGTTCTCAGTGAGAAATATTGCAGTTCATTAACATAGAGCTTGAACAACCAATATAAAGATTTGCAACTACTAGCGATGAAAAAACCCTATAAAGTAGCCAGCTTTGAAGAGAGACTAGGCAGACGACCCATGGATAATTGATCGAGGAGGCTCTTAACAAAACAGAGACTCGCTAAATATTTGACAAGAGCTAGCTAACATTTAAACCATCTCACGTCCTTACAAATACCCAGCCATGGCCAATAATACATTAGAAGAGTCTGGCGCATGTTGAATTGTATCTCTCGTGATTGTAGCGTTAAATGTATGTGATGCACATAAATGAGATAAAATGAAGTAAATATGTGGTATTTTTAGAGCTGCATATACATGTAGCCAATAGACGTGAGCATTTAGTTCACAACATGTTTTGTCTTCTTTTTTTTACTTCATGTGTGCTCTCCAAGGATTATTCTTCTTCAATGGAATATGGAAAGAATTCTAAGGAGTGGTAAATAGTCATTTTAATTCCCTAAGAGATATTTATAGACTTTTGAGACAAATTGTCAGCCACTCCTAGACATTTTCACTACAAGTTAAAGAAGAAGTTGAGTTCTGGTCATGCAATTGTATTGTCAAAGAAACAGTGTGGAATCGATCAGAAAAGGTTGATCATCTAGCATATTGTGAACTACAAGGTTCTGGAATCATCAAAATGATAAGAAATTTGGTCCAGTCTTGGTAAAGTTTCAAGCACTGTACACAGAAATAAGTATTTGGGACTACACGAATATGTGGCATAAAAATCTATGATGTTACATGCCATATTTTGAATATAAAAGCATTTGAAGAGCCATTCTTTTCAGGGAACATTTTTTATCTGATGTTCTTCAATACTTGCATTTATAATAACAATGATTACCCTCACAAATTATTGTTCACCTCTTCCCAGAACTCAACCTTTTCAAGTGATTTTATGCATTACAGCTCACTGATATCAATCACTGTATTGATGTCCTTGTCCCTGATTTAAGCTGAAGTATAACGATTCCTTGAAGACCTTTGTATGATTGCTGGATTATCTACTGATCTCTTTCAGATGTGATTGGACATTTTTAAGACAGATAATTAATCAAAAACAAACTGTTCTTTACCTGATTGATTATGCCAGTGGAGGCCAAATTTCCAGGTTTCCTTTTTAGTACAGAAAAACTACAGATAAATACATTAGAATCTGGATCCATATAGAACCTGAATCTGAACCACTCCATAAAATCATCAATAACAAAATGTTTTATCTGATTATGCCAGATTGCCAGTGGAGGCCAAATTTCTGTATTTTATCAATACAGATCAATAAATTGGAATCTGAATCTGAATCTTCAATCTATATCTAAATCAATACTTGCTATACTGTAATCTGGTGATTAGCAAAAATGAATGAGAAATAAATTCAAAAGCTCCTCAGTACCTCTGCATAAAAAGTCAAGGATTTCTAATTTCTAGGTACATGCTCATTTTCAGAAAGATGAATTCATCTGCTCGAGTTAGAAATGCATTGATTATTTCTTCTACACAGTATTAACACCCATCTGGCTCTCAATACATAAAATGATGCCTGATTTATATACATATAATTATATAGGCTATAGTATAAAGTAGTAATGTACATCTTCATGATATCTTAGAGCCACAAGGGCATTTTAGAAATATACTTTAACGTTAATACCATTTTGGCTTTGAACAGATACTCGATATTTACGGTACCTGAGAAAAAATTACACACTACACAGCAATAGATGTACAATGTACTTTAGAGGCTATGTCTTGAGAAAATATTATAGTGTACTTTTCTGTTGTCTAAACAGTCTTCTGATTCAGCAATGCTAGCAAATTTCAATCACATTGTTCAAAGGTTTACAGGTCAAAGTCAAACTGATAAAAATTAATCTGAATGAAATGTCTTCTTAGGTCATAACCATACAAATTATATATCTTCATTGGCAAGCAAGATTATGATCATTGTCCTAATATTTTGTGTAATCTCCCCTACCCCTAATCTTCTCTGTATTATATTATTAACATATATATATAAACTGTATATACATAAAACTTGCATCAATTTGAATAGTTCACAAATATCATGTTAGATCAAAATAAAAAGTGAACATAATCTGCTGAATTGATTTGTTTTCCCTTCTGTTTTCTAAGGGGGAGGGAGAGCTTACATTGGACAGAGGCTCAAAATTACTGACATTATCATACATGAAATCCTTTACCAAAAACACAAGCTTGCAAGCTCCCCAAAAATGTAAATAATATTGATTCAGACAGATCTGTGATTCTGGACAAAAAGACCTCAATCATAATTGCAGAACCACAATTATAATTTGTCAAGGATGAAAGAAATGTATTGAATTTTCAATTAACTGGTAAATTGGCCATCTTTTGTGTACATTTTCTCTCTATCAATTCCTTCAAAGGAAGTACAATTAGAAATATGACTTGATGATATATTCTGTGTCAAGGGCATACTAGATGCTATGAAAACAAGGTAAGAAATTGCTTTTGAAGGCAAATTCATTGTTGCTCTCACAATAAACTTCCGTTAAAAAAAATCACACAATACATCCAGGTCTGTATTTATACTGCAGCCAGCAGGCAATATTTTGCTTTGAAGAAAACACAATTTGTTGGAATTAAATGAAATTCAATTTCAAAGCTTGACTGTATAAAAGGTGTCGATCTTGTCAAATCTGACAGCCCAAACTACTGTAAATAATTCAATTGGATTTGCAAAATATTTTACTGTCATGACAAAACCACAAAATCAGGGAGTGGAATATAAAAAACAGAGAAATGTAAACAATTCTGTTATTTATTTATTGGCAAATTTTATGAATGTCTAGTAGTAGGTGTTGATGGGAATTGGACATGAGGCACTCAGCAAATTTTTCTCCTACACTTCGTCAGTGAAATAAATCAATGATATATATGTATGGTGCCCAAGAAAACTCTGGAAAGCTTTAAAAAAGCTGTGGTAAATAAAATGATAATTTATGTTCAAAAATAATTTTAAAGAAATGACATTTTATCAATAGCGATCACAAGAGAGATTTCTAGAAGTATTTAAAACTGTAATACTTTAAAAGTAAGTGAACCACATAGCCATACTGTTGATGAAATAACACAGAGAGAAATTGAGCCCTTGCCCTTTCAGGAATATGAGGTGTGGGGGGGGGGGGTTAAGGGGAGTCTTTTTAGGGGTCTTTTTTCTTTCTTTTTCTTTTTGTGTGTGTTTCCTCTCAATTGACAAAGTCATCTATGAAGAAAATGGCAGCATCTGAAGCATGCTTTATGGCAGGTGAATTACCATACAGGCTTAATTAACAAGTCAAAGTTAATAATCTTAATTAGAACTTAGAAGAAAGACGGAAAGTCGTGATCATGTTTATAGTAACAAACTTCATATAAAAACACTGAACAAAAAATACATGGAAAGACTGTTACAACTCCATTTGCTATCAACAGGCCTGCCTCAATCACCTTTCTACTTCTCAAATAAGCATAATTTATCTTTTATTTATATTTTTATGAGGAGTTTGCATTTTAATCCTACCTCATATTCATCTTCTTCCACTGCGATCCTCACTCGCTTCTCATTGGAGATTACCACGCTCATCTTGCATTAAATCCGTTTCTTAAATCCACCTGAGATCCGCCACCACGTCTATGTCCAGGAAAATGATCCAATATAGATAATCCAAGAGATTAGAAGCACTAATCCGAGGTGTAATCGAGAAAATCCAAATTTAGTGTGACGGTATCGTCTACTTGGAGTAAAAGGTCGAGAAGATAAGATTCTTTAGGAGATGATATACAGGTAGGAATAGAATGTATAGTTGAGTCACGTCAGTGATCCTCTTTATAGTCGAGATGCATGCAACAGCATATGGGTCCAAAGGGTAGAGAAGGGATATGTTATCCAGCAGGTATTAATCCAGATGTGATCATCAGTTACAAGTAGATGAGGGTCGTCGGATAATCCATGATCGAGACTTAATCCCAAGTAGAGGATGTTTCGTAGGGATGGATGTCCCCGTCGTTGTCGGTAGTGAGATGCAGCACAAATTCCACACTGGTGTTTAGTTGTGAGGCAGCGAGCAGCTCAGACTCAAAGGCGTGTCTACCAAAACACACACGCATGGAGCTCACATGCTAGTATGTAGACACACTGCACATAGGCATACACACAGATCTCTCTCTCTCTCTCTCTTCCTCTCTCTCTCTCTCTCCCCCTCTCTCTCTCAATATCTCTCTCTCTCTCTCTCTCTCTTGTTTGTTACAAGGTAAGCCCACGCTGTAGGGGTGCTCAATGCTTGTCTGCTAGCTTCAATCCAAATACTCACAGCATGGGATGGGTTCGGTTGGTTGGAGTAAGCAAGCGCTAGTAGGCAGATGGGCGCGGACGATGGATGGAAATCTTACAGCGCTGTGTTGTGTTGTTCGTGTTTTCGCACATTATGGATGTAAGCACATGTGTGCAACGTGGAGCAAATAAGGAGGATGAAAAGGGGCGGGGTACAGCTGAAGCTAGAGCAGATGATAAACTCCTAAACACATCTAGATATAGATAAACTGAGGAGGGGCAGAGACATGGGGGGGGGGGTCGGTGGGATCAAATGGGGTTCAGGGGGGGGGGGGGTATGGTAAAAAACTAAAAGGGGTGCTGGAAGATTTGACTATTGGAGATTGACCCTGAACTAGAAATGTAACTTTAAAATCCTGAAATCCAAATCACGGAAGAACACTGATTAAAAATGAAATCTCTTCGACCCATACAATATTGCTTACCACAAACTTATAGATTGGTCGTTCAATGTCAAAATCATTATATTTTTATTACAACTTTTCATTTTTTTCAAGTGAGTTTCTACCCATGTATTTTTTGTTGTTTATAGAGACATTACATTTTTTATTTCAACAATGTTGCAATAAAAAAAATATATTGTTGTCACCAATTTAAGGAAGAATATGTGATCAAATTTAGCCCTTAACGTAAAGCCTATCCTGAAAGGAACCACTCATATACTTCTATATAGAGTTGACGCCCCTCTCGCTCTCGACAAACCGTTCGGCCAAGATGACAACTGCACCGAGCAGATTGAGGGAAATCTGGGTTTATTGCCAAATGGGTGAGCAGGAATGGCCTGGCATGAGGCATGATGCCGTGGATACCAAATGAATTTACGGACGCCAGTACATGTATTCTATTTTGGTCACCCTAAGTCTAAGAGCCTATGCACAAATACTACCGACACCTTATTTACTTACCGGTATGCTACATATCATTCCATGAAAAATGCGATTGTATCTCTGAGTTTTGAAAGGCATTTTCATCGAAAAAGACAGATTTCTTACAGAATTTAGACATGTGTAGGTCTTTTGAATTCGGGAAATGTTTTGAGTTTTTTTGTTATTGTTTTTTCCCTCTGAATATAGACAACAAAAATGTGATATCAATCCTAATTAATATTTCATGCATTGCATTGCATTCTTTCTCTTACAAGTACATCTGCTGAGAGCGAGAAGGGTGTTTACTTTTATCATTTTACACAGAGCCAACGCCTTTCTGGCACTCATCATACAGTATTTTGCTATTTCATATGTCCAGAACTAGAAGAGCACTAGCTCCTAGCATTTAACCCAGAGTTAATCTATTTCTGGCACTCAACAGAGGATATATTCTATTTCATTTCAGATATGCGATGACAAATCTTGCAATTGAATTTCACAGCGCCATGTGAGCTACTGGGTACAAATAAGGAATCTGAATCTATTATCATGTGTACATGGTGAGATAAAAAGCAAATGCCACCTACAGGCTACCATACTATAAAGCTACACATACATTCGCAATGCTTGTAATGCTAACTATCCACCCACACATTATATCTACACGGTACATTAACAAACATGCTGCCGAGCCCTAGACTGAACATATTTACTCATCTTCTGTCCCCCTTATCAAACGCAAGCTGGTATTGGCCAGCCAAGCATGGGGTCCTCCAACCCTGCATGCAAGGCCTCCTGTGATTGGTCCATCCACAAGGTATGACTCATTCGTGGGAAGTTGACCAAATCTTATTTTCCAGGCTAGCGAAACGTGTCTGGGTTTCCAAAACCTTTTTTTTTTTTAAAGACGAATTTCATTTTTTCTTCAAGGTTCTAACAATTATCCTTGGGGCTGGTATACATCACAAACAAAGTCAGTCTTCTTTCGCAACACAAACAATCTTGTGTTATTATGGAGTGGTGAGCTAGAAGACATATTACAATGCATTCACAACCCTGGAAGAAGTGGGGCTTTTAAATCAATGCTGTTCTATGCACAGGAAATCTGAATGTCAAACTGATTGATGTCTTAATATTTTCATTTCCTTTTAATGCTTTTTTCTCAGTGTTCATGTACCTGTAGGCTTGTAGTTTGCTCTACGATCTGAATTATGTTTAGTTCTGAATATGAGAACTACAAATTAGAATTGAACAAACATTTTACACCCCTTAAGCTGTCTATACCCTGGTGTCACTATAAAATGTTTGACTGTATTTGTGCTATATGATGACGTTTCAACTTGGTAAATGTTCCATACATTGAATCAATTTGCACACCCACAGAAAGCCGTTATTGATCAACAAATATGGCCTACATCGTTCACAAACCCCTTGAGTTTCCCGCAATATATAATGCCTCACCCTTCTTTTCACATTATCTAAATTCTACTCTGCATTTTCCAGTGTTTTTGCGAAATATTGCTTGTAAAATAGTCCCATGTATGAAAACAAACAAAAATTTAAAACATTTCAATTCGAGTTCAATAACAAGAATGATAGAAAACACGGAAATCAACGCTACAAAACTCATTTTGATGGTACATGTACTTCTTTAAAAAGTATAGCCCTCCAAAAAAGTCTATAAACTTCATCACACATCCAAATTTCTGTCTTTTTTTCATCAATGTCAAACACTACGTACATAAATCATACAATCTGTAATTAAGACTTTCTAAAAGTATCAAGAAATTGCAGAATTTTAGGCTATAAATTTCACCTTCCTTCCCCCCTCTCTGCATCTCCTCTCCATTTATCTTTTTTTCTCTCCAAACTGTCAACTGCATGATCTCATGTGGAGCATCAAAGTATCTGATGTAAATGCCTGCTGTTCGGATTAATGAATTCTAGACATACCAAGCAGATGCGTTGAAGGGTTTATTTCAAGTTCATATCATTATTACATTCAATGCTAGACATACCAGACAGACATTGCACAAGTTTGTTTCAGCATAACATGTTCATTACATGTATGTTACATTTTTAAGAGACTCAAAGGTTTGTTTTAAGTGCGCTTCATTATCACATCTTATGCTAGACCAAATAGAAAATGCACATAGTTTAAGTGTTCCTGTCATCACAACATGTTCACAACATGAATGTTACTGTTTGTAAGGCTAGACATATTGTCAATGCATTGAATGTAAATATCAAATTTTTCTTTTCATAATGTCATAGCTGTTTGCTAATTTTGTTTCTTTCCTAAATTTAAAGGTTTCCTCATATACATGATATTTCATGTGCATAATACTATATCGCTCCTGTAACAACAGTGTTCAATAAACTCTGGCCCTCTGGGCTGCAATATCTATTGAAAAAAATATATGTATCATTGTTATAAAGCCCTATTGTAGTCTGATACTTAACCAATGAGAAATAAGGAAACATTTTCCACAAAGACTGATGTCTTGTCTTGAACTTCAAAGACTTCATGTTTTCCCAAACAAAAACATCCCATTTAGAATAACAAAATTGGTGCATTAAACTAGTTTTATTTGAAAATAAAGATACCTTAATAAGAATGCCATGTTAAAAATAACAAAATGGGAATAATGCATATATTTATATAAATGCATGTGTTATACGGAGCCAACGACACCCTGAAGAATTCATTTCTGTCTGCTTCTGTCTGCTTAGGCGATCCAGACACAACATGTCCTAAGGCCATTAAAAAAATAACATGATGGAGTATACATGATGGAGTATACATGTTGTCCCTTTACAAATTATTTCATCAGCTAAGCGCCAGAGAGATATTAACTCTGTGTTAAAGTATATGAGTTAATGCCCTTTTAGCTCTCAGCATACAATTTCATGGCCAATACATCAATGTCTCTCTGTGTGTGAGTGGGTTATCAGCTTACAAACAGGTGATTAAACAAAGACTAATTAATCATCATTGAAACGTTCCTTTCAGCTGAAGTTTATTCGAAGCCCCACAGCGCTATTGTTGTATTTTTTTTACCTACTCAATAATGGGCCTGTACATGCATTCAGTAAAATAAAACACAATAGTGTATTGATGTCTAATACAATAATGTATTGATGTCCAATAGAGAAAATATATTTCCTTTTTTTTTTAATCCAAAGTGTTTTGTGTTTTTTAAGTTCAAGCATTAGTGAACACAATGTTTTGATGAACATAATTTGACCAGTAGTTTTCACTATAATACCCACCTCATTTGGGTGATAGATCTTTACTGTTGATTTATTTGTGTGAATTTGTGTCATGGGGGACATGTTTTTATTCAGCGTTATCTTCTTTCTCACATCCATCCCCATTTTTATGTTGTATATAAATCAATAATATGAAATAGATGCATTTTATTGGGCAGATTCTAGTCCACAACTCTTACAATTCTGTATGTATATGGGTATTTATCAAATTAATTCTTCCAATAGGACATGTTCATTACGGTAATAAGGTGAAGATAAGCCTACCGATTGTAAAAGCCCAACAAATATGAAGCCAATCTCCTATATCTCACCATTATCATACTTCCCATAATAATCGTATGATATGAATGATTACTTGTTAAGTACCCACCGGGTAAAGTGACCTTTGACCCTCCTAAGTCAATTTTCCAGGATAGCAAATAAAGACTGGTAATTTTCAACATGACTCAGACAATGGTTATATTAATACTATTTCAAAAGTCAACACTCAAAGTCCAACTATACAACGCAATGGGTGAGCAAAATAATACTACTGATATGCTTTTTCACACGTGGCCTAACTGTAAATGATTGTAGTTATGAACATCTGTTTAAGACAACGTGAAGTTCTGGTAATGGTGAAAAATAATTTGTAACCTTTCTCATTTTTTGTTAATGTCAGTTTGGAAGAACATCATTGAAGTGAAAAGATCATTGTTCAAATGCCCTTATGCAGGAAAAGTATCATCTATCAAATAAAGTGGAACTGCCGCCTCCTCATTAAAAAAAAATCAGAAAAAAAACTAGGAATCAAATTTACTCAGCCTAATACCATGGATATACTATCAACACAGTACACACTACATTGCATGGGTCATTTAGGGTCATTAAGGGTCATTTAAAATTATAGGGAGTGGGCTTGTTTGATTGTTTTATTTCTGAAAATCATATGAAACATTAATACAATATAACAGAATCAAAGACTTATATAACAATAATAGAATGATAAAACGGTTGGATAGTCCATTTCAAAGCCATTAACTTAACAGCTCTATTCTTCCATGGAGTCCAATAAAATTGGTTACAAGGAGTGGGCCGGGGAGTTCTTTCAAAAAAGGAGAATACAATGTTGTTTAATATGTTTGCTGTTCTGTCCTCATGAAATTTTCCCCCAACGATGTTGGGTTGGGTATATTGGGCTGGTATGAAATGATGCGTGAATGAGCGATTTATAGGCTGCGTGGGAGTATAGGGGCCCCATTAGCATGGTGACGACATGGTAAGAGATAGGCTCGGACAAATAGGAATAAGACCCGATTCACACTTGAGAAATAAGCAGGGTCATGACCCTCTGTCGCAAAACTTGTTATCAATATTCAAATGCTAAAATTATATGAAAAATGTTCTTTCCACCAATCAAATATAATTATTTCAGTAGCTCATAACGATTACTTGTTATTGATATAAAGTTGTAATTGTAATTGTAATAAGATCTCATTTTTTCAATTATGAATACATTGTGAAAGAAGGCATTGCTCTGACTACAGGGTTATTCAGACATGATGCATTAAGCGCTTCAAGAGATGGCAGTAGCAAAATAGAATGAGATATAAACAATTTCCTATTCACATTCAGCTTCATGTAATTTATTATACACAGATTAGGGCATGTGCATGGAGGCTATCGTTGACCTCAGCTCTGTATTCTTACTCGTAATGCCATTCATATATGAATTCATCATTATGAATGGCATTCTTTCAGAGCTCTAAAAAGAGTATTCTTCTACAGAATTTCTAGTGTGAAAAAGGTCTAAGAAATATAATGTTCTCACAAGGAGAGGAGTGTAGTTTGTGTGAAAGAGGTTTGGAAATGGCTGCAGTCTAGCCAATAGATGATTGCTGTCTACAGACTGAATTGCATGTGTCTTCTATAATAGTCTGAAACACATTCTGTTCAGAGCCAGTAGGGTATTAACTCTCTCATTAAATTATATGACTTTAACACCCTTCTGGCTCCAAACAGATGATATATACAACCATAAACTGGAGTCATCAGACTAATCTGAATTATTTACAAGTTACCGTAAACCATAGCATACTATGAATAAACAATGTTTTCTATTACGTTTTACGGCCTACTTGACAGAATGGTGTATTCAATGTACTATTGTTTCATTTTAATTACAGCTACAGTGCATCCCAACAGCTGTTTACATTTGATGTGCAGCAAGAAATTCATAATAATCTAGACTTCACCCCACACTACTAACTTCAAATCCTATCGCAAACCCTAACACTAAACCTTTGATAATCATTTCGAGGATCATTTTCATTTCCTTGTAATATATTGGTTTAGTATTGCTGTGTGCTATTGCATGTATTTCGTTTTTATTTATTAGAAAATGTGTGCAAATCAGCCAAATCAGCTGCTAAACACATTTTGAATAAATATACCTTTAACTTATATACGGTACCATTAGATTGAAGAAAAAATATACCATTAAGTAATTGAAGCAAATGACAATGTGAATGCCACCAGTGCATGTATGTTGGATCAACCCAGACACACTTAAACTCAAATAAATGCACACAGCATGGTACATGTAGGTATCATCTGTTCAAATATTAAAATCACAAGCAGTGAAGATAGAGAGAAATTACACGTCATCTGTTTAAAGCCAGAAGGGTATTAACTCTGTGTAGAAATCCTGAGTTAAAGCCCTTTTGACTCTAAGCGGATGATATTCAAACAATCTCAATGATATTTTTGTTCTTACCTGTAGGTTGAATGTGAGAGATCCAGGCAGAACCGCAGGGATGGTGCCAAAGGAGAATGGAGAAAGAGAGAGAAATTAAAGAAGACTTGGTTAACATTATGAACTACACTTATAAAATCAATTCAATCAATATTTATTGATTTTATTTGGTCATCCTACCATGTCCCTGTTCTCTCCCGGGTATGGAGTGGCAAATGAAGATGAATGCCTTGCCAAAGGATGTTAGTGCCATGTTGCAGATTGAACTCACAACCTTTGCATTTCAAGTCAAGTGCTTAAATCACTTGACTACGACATCCATATTTAGTGTACATGGGCATTTTTTGAGCAACTCCCTTTAGAGCCAACACATACATTTCATATTTTTGTGTTTGTTACAATGATAATGATAAACTAAGCAAAATATTAACAATAAAATGCATTACAATGAACTATATTAAAGGTAATACAAAGTTTTGGTATGGGGTCGTGAATTTGGTTTAAATGAACATATTGGAAGCATATGCTATCCTACGATATTCACTGATCGTTGTCGCGGTCGAAATCGACTCTAAAGTTATGAAATTGTAAATAATAAACACTTTATGTTGTATAGCTCCCTCTCAAGGTCAAGATATTAATTAAGCTGTAAAACAATGTTTCTTGACTAAAATCGACCGATTAGCTATTCCCGTTCGGAAATTATATACCACAACTACATATTCTGATATTTTCATGGTCGCAGGTATCATTGTACGGCCGTAGGAGCTATTTAAAAAAATTCAAAATTTACCGGGAGCACCGGTAAATCTTTATATTCAATTTTTCTCGAAAGCAGAAGTGTTTTAGGGGCTAAAATTTCTAGCGCTTTGAATACATCCACAGGGGCATCCAAATATTTCAAAATTGTAAAGAATAACTATCCACCCATTTTTCAAAATTTCCCAAAACTTTGTAATACCTTTAATCCGACATTCTTTAATTGTGCTTTTTCTCAATATTCTCTCAGCATTTTTTTTCTTCAAACAATCATGTTTAAAAAAATGGCATGTGATACATCTAATGATGATGTGAAAACATTCTTCGTCAATCTTGATTCTTTTAAAACATCCCTTTCAGAACGGGAACTTTTAAGGGCTAAATTGATCACATTTTGTTCCTCAATTGGCAACAATATGTTTTTGTACATACTAAATAGTTCTAATAAAATGTAAAGTCTCTTTTAGATATATTGAAATATTTAAGAAAAAATTTGAGCACCATTTTTTAATGTCGTAGTTTTAATATCATATAATGATGTTGTAGTTTTAATATTGTATAATTATGTCTTGGTCTAAATATTGCATAATTAATTTGATACTGTACAGAGCACCTTGAGCAGTCTTTCAGAATGGATATGTGCTCTTTATAAGTTGACATTATTATCATTTTTATTTTAAATTTAATTACATATCTAACCCTACATATCTAAAAATGAAGTCATAGTTAAGTTGTAATGTGTGCAATAGCTATGAGATGCCATGTGACCACTTACATTTAGAACAACTTCAATAAATGTATATGAGATGGCCTTCAAGTATCATCCGAAGGCAATATTTATCAAATCTATAGCACTCGATAGCGTCCTCCAATCTCCTATTACAAATGCGAAGGTAGCTGAAGGGACAAAAGGTCATTTGCACTATCTCCGGGGTTTTCGGGCAAGGTATGAGCGAGTGCTCTGGAGCAGATTACCGACAATTATGCATGGTTGCAGCGGCCTCTAGAGGTGGATTCAATATCACCTTTGGACGCTCGGCAGGTAGAGAGCCACCCTTCATTAAAGCCGGCCGACTTGGGCCACAGACGGGTTACGAACGAGTCTATGCTATATTAAACACTCATGCATAATGAGGGCGTGGAGTTGCAATATTAAGAGAAGCTCGATATAGCATGTAAGTGATCTACCTACACCATGTGTATATTGCAACTTTGGAAATTTAACCTTTCCTTTGACAACGATTTTATAAGCAAGCATCATAAATGAACTTTGATGAGACATATCTTGGGTATTAAATCCCGGTTTTATCTGTAAATGAAGTATAGAATATATTCAGCAATAGAAGACCTCTGATAGAAGTACTTCTGTTTCATGTAGTCACACGTACAATTCATGAGCCAAATATTTATTACATTAAAATTCTTAAAAAGGAATTTGCTGCCCATGTCACATGGGTTTAAATATCTTGTTCTTTCTTGTTTTTTCTTTCTTGTTTTTTCTTACTTCTTTTTCTCTGTATTATTCCTCTTCGCTCATAGATGAAATGCTATAATATGCACACATAATGAGGCAGTGGTGTTGCAATGGGAGAGGAAACTGGAAGCCTGCTATACACCTTGTAAGAAATTGTAACTGATCTACCTGATTCTGTGAATTGCATCTTTTGTTATTTAAAGATAATTATGATAAAAATAATAAATCCGGATTTATATAATGCCTAATTATTAGGGCGTATCTGTTTTTGATCAGTTTAATAAAACTGTCCACCCATCTGTGGGTCTTTTTGTCTTCTTACAAAACATGCTATTCTAATTACCCCTATATATCATCAGATTCATTCATGCACCATGTGTGCACCATCTCCACTCCCTGGGGAGTATTCCTACCACATCATCACTGTGAGGACATTAATAGGCAAGGGCATTACCATGAATACATTTTCATCTTTGGTGTTGCCGCAAGAAGTTACAGATTGCAAAGTTAACAAATCAAAACACTGACATTTTAAATTTGTGAGAGTTTTTTTTATTACAGCAAACTACCAGTCATTAACTGTATGTGGGAGTTTTATGTCAGGAAAGTTGCATACAGTAATTCTAACTGCAGACAACCTCTTAATACAAGCCTGTATACATGCACTAACAGACACAATTTTCTGCCCGTGTGCAGTCCGTGTTTAAAAGCTGCCTCGTATTAAGAGTGGAACCCCTTCTTCGCCTCTGAATGAATTATAGCCCATTCCTTCAAGAGCGGAGATAAGGTATTAGTCTCTGGACAATGGTTCCCCGTGGATGCTATGAACAGAGATGGAAGTAAAGGCTGATTGAAAAACTTATTAGAGAAAGCATCAATCTAATTAGCCATGCTTGCTGTATTGGGGAAACTAAGGGGTGATAGAGAGCATGAAAGGAGAGGGAGAGTGAAAAAGGGTGTAAAAGAGAGGGAGAGTGAAAAAGAGAGAGATAGGGAAAAAGAGAGAAATCTTTAGAGGAGATAGAGAAGAGAAAGAAGAGGGAGAGATAAAAAGGAAAAGGGAGGAGAGGGAGAGATAGAGACAGGAAATGAAAGAAAAGAAAAAATAAAAGCAGAAATAGCGAACAGAAAGAGAGGAGAACAATAATAGGTAGAGAAAAGCATAAAAGGAAGAGAGAAAGATATTTAAATTGAAAGGAAAGCATAAGGGGAACAAAAATAGAAAGCAGAGAGATTACAATAAAGAGAAAAGAGAAAGAAAAAGACAGAAACATTGAGAAGACATACAGGAAACAATGTATTATAATAAGAAGAAAATACACAAATAAGAAAAGATTAACAGAGATATGATGAGCAAGAAAATCTTCCAAGTAATGTAAGGTGGAAGCAAATGATCAATTTCAAAACTTGTTAAAGACAACATCCTTTTAATTATCAACTGCAATGCTTGTTGTAACAGAGGGAACAAACTAACATAGATAGAGAGCGTTGAATAATGAGAGAGGAGAAAGAGAAGAGGGGAAAGAAAGGAGAGGGGGAAGAAAGGAGAGGGGGAAAGAAAGGAGAGGGGGAAAGAAAGGAGAGTGGGAAAGAAAGGAGAGAGGGAGAGAAAGAGAGAGAGAGAGGGAGAGAGAGAGAGGGAGAGAGAGAGAAGGTGAGAGGGGGTGTGTGAGAGAGAGGGGTAGAGAGCGAGAGAGAGAGTGTGGGATATAGAAAGGTAACCAACAATGTTTATGCTTTCTCACCACAACATGATCTGCATAACACCCCTGCCCACACCCCCTCAACAACAAAATATGTAACCTAAACAAACTAAAACAGGGTTCAAAGGTAAAGTCATGATTCGATCTGCAAACATTAAGAAGCAGGATATTGTGTAAATTGTAGATTCAGTTTCAGTTTCATTTTGTGTTGGATTGGACTACTTTTCATAATACAATTTTTATGTCAGTGTATATCTGTAAACAGAAAACAAAAAAATGCATTTGAGAGAGATAAAGAGGAGCAGTAGGAGAGGCAAAGAGAGAGACAGAGAGAGAGACAGAGAGACAGAGAGAGACAGAGAGAGACAGAGAGAGACAGAGAGAGACAGAGAGAGACAGATAGAGATGTGAGATATAATTGGGGAAAAAAAATAATTGAATGTGATAAAGTCCGACCCTAATGAAGTGAATTGTTTACATGGAGCCGTGTGTATCATGAGAGATCACGAAAGAGGTTTTGTCGCTTCCAGGAATTAATTAGATGCTCAATCATTCAGAGATCTACTAATACGTAAACATGAGCCATCCTAGGCTGTTTGTTTATGAGATGATGGCATAAATGATGATGAGACAATTCCAAGAAGGGATTGTATCTTTTCAGTGAACTACTGAAAACTACAAGAGGGCATTAATATGTCTCCGGTATTTACATATTTCAAGAGATTCTAAAGATTATGTCATATTATATACCTCACTTAAGTAATCCAGCAATCTGATTGGTCGAAATTGCATTCATAAACTTTAACTGTTCCCAAAAATTCGCAGTAACCATGGTTAAAACAGACCTATTTTTCCAATAACCATGGTTATTGGGAAAATAGGTCAGTCTCCATGGTTACCCCATAGGTTTACATGTTAAAAAATGGTTTGAGCGATCGAGGATACCGTACGTGTGCAAAAAATTGGTCGGTTTTTTCATACAAGACCAGACAATTCCAAACAAGACAAAAATGGCTCAAGAATCTCTCCCAAGATTTCAACTTATCAAATGCAAGACTCGCTGACAGCAAGAACAACAAAAAGGGTACGTGAAATTATCCATAAACATGTTCGTTTAGTTGCTGAAAAAGCATAGACGTATAGACTCTAGACGAAAGTATATCTAGTTGTCAGCGCACCCGATGTTGTGTGTTAAAATTATTCCCATAGAGATTGTACGCAATGCATTTCTCTATGCAGTCTACGTGAATTCCGCGACCATGCAAAAAAGGTCAAGTTTTTTTTTCAATTCGAGATTCAAACCTTTATAATCTGTTGTGATCCTGAAGGTGATACTCAATAAGTGAGGTGTCATATGAAAGCGCAGGTTCTTCTCCATATTCCCCACAGGGCCCACAGGGCCGGCCCACCCCCAAAATTGTAAAAATATCTTGCTTAGACTAGAATCTAGATCTAGTCTACTCTCAAAGATACACTCACAAAAACAACCATGCAGATAAGGTGGTGTCATTAGTTGACTCTTTTGTTTTCGGCATATAAAAGTATTAATGACTGCTTTAATATTCGAGAAATAGTTGTTTTTATACGCTCTCGGGAAGGTTACAATTGGGCTATTGCCCTCGGCACGCCTCGGTCAATAGCACAATTCTAACCTTCCCTTGAGCGTATAAAAACAACTATTTCTCTCAAAGCAGTCATTAATACTATAACATAACATATTAAGTAAACTGTGCAGCAAAGCAGTACAGCGAAACTGCACTAATATCACACAGTTCTTTTATGAGATGACATCATTGAGAATGAGACAATTCCAAGAAGGGATGATATCTTTTCTGTGAACGACTGAGATCAACAAGAGGGGGTGAATATGTCTGCTTATGGTATCGATATGTTTCAAGAGATTCTGAAGATTATGTCATAGCACAACAATTCCATTAACATTATATACAAAGTAAACTGTACATCAAAACAGTACAGCGAAACTGCACTAATATGTTAAGATGAATCATCTTACGCAGTTCTTTTATGAGATGACATCATTGAGAATGAGACAATTCCAAGAAGGGATGATATCTTTTCTGTAAACGACTGATAGCAACAAGAGGGTGTTAATATGTCTCCTTCTGGTAACTACATATTTCAAGAGATTCTGAAGATCAGGTCATAACATTACATTTCCATCAATATAAAATTTATAGGAAACTGGACAGGTAAATTCCATGTACACATCGGGAGAAATGCATAAAGTTCAGATATTAGAGGCTTCATAAAATCATCTTGAGCACTTTCCACAACACAATTGTCTCTGGAGATATCTCATCGATACAACCATCGCTCGGTCATTCTAGTAGAACCAAGGGCGTGACATGCGCTCTCGTAATGACGTCATGTCGATGACACCGCCACCTAACCGTAAGAGCGCAACGGGGATAGCAGCAGCGGCGACGAACCGCTCATCTATCACGCGCAAGGCCAATTCCATGACGAAGCAATCTCCTCGTAATTGTCTCATAAGCAGCTGGTATACTACAGCATATTTATTTCATTTTAATTTGTCTGGCTGTCTTGATATTTATCAGCAAGTTGTCACTTTTAATGTACATCCTTTAATGAAAGCTCAAAATCAAAGTCAACCAAGAGTACCATGTTCATAAGACCCCAAAAAGAGCCCAATATCTTCCACATAAGTTTTATTCATATGTATGCTGTTATTAGCTTTTTGTCACGTTTTGCTAATTAAGTGTTAAAACATGCACTTGAGTATTGAAGAACTAACTAATGCCATCCACAATATTATCATTTATCTATTTTCTAGAGTTCATTAACTTTAAAGAGCAAACACTCAATGTCATAAAAATCTCTTTCATTTTTAATTTCTCTGTTGATACGATTCATTTTTAGAAGAAAGGTGAGTCATAGTATCCTGTGTCTAATCAGATTTCAAAATTTAAATTTCCCAGAAAATATGAACAAATAGTGTCCTGGTTAGTATCTCACCCCAAATTCATCAACACTCTAAAAACATTACTTTGTGTAATGATTTTGGGAAAATCATTACACATTTTGTGTTTTGGCTTAGTATTCTTTGAGTAAAGAGCCCTAAAAAGTAGGCCAAATGCACGAGGTGAAAGGGCATATAAATTGCTGCACCATACTGCACTATTTTGGTTTCATGACTATATTGCGTTTAATTCCAGGAATTAAAAAAAAGAACCTAAAATTAAGCTTTAGAATTCTTGAAATGGCAACACAGAAGAGATTCAAAATCATTGTATTTCGATCAAAATGAGTAATATTTTACACTTTCTGATAAGATTGACACCCATATACACATTAATATGTATTGATGTTAGACATTTTAATTTAAAACAATGTAGGAATTAAAAAATAATGTTGTTGTTGATATGATAAACAATATATGATATATTTCGCCCTAAAAATAAATCCTGTCCTGAAAGAGCCAATAAGTAACACTGGCAGAAAAGTTAAATATTATTGAGAAATGTGATCTAAATGCTTTCATCTGGATAAACAAGAAAAATCTTTATCAATTTTATTTTCATTTCAACAATTCCCATCTCACTTTCATACCTAACCACACGGTTCAGTGGCCACTGTTAGTATCACAACATTCAATCTAATTCAAAATCATGTTTACATTCTGAGTGTTGAATTTCTCTTGTATATTTCCCTCATCTTTCATTAGCTTTCCAATTCTCTACAGACTAACAACCTACCAGGTTTCAATTTTAAGATCACCAGGCCATATATCTTTCCTGGGGTCCACACACAAACAAAAAAAATCCTCTTTTCATTTAATTCTTGAAGAGCCGCTGAGGTGCTCGGGCGCACCTTCCAATTTGCGATGGACGAACAGCAATCGCACTCCTTTGCAGCAGCGTTATTTCGTGTCTTCAGCCGAGCGTTAACGGCAGAGCCTAGGGTATGAGATTCTAGACTCTTCAACCTGTCTGCGCAAAAGGCCATGGGTATATTTAGATCGCAATCCCTATACAGTATACACATACATTTATAATGCAGCCCGGGAGTACAGGGTGCCTCAAGAAATTTGTATTACGCTGGGTAAGACTAATGTGATGTTCCATAATAGATAAGGAGATTTTTTTTTTCTTTTTTCAACTGGTATGCTTCAAAGAGCACAGGTATATTTTGATTACACTCCACAAACACAGATATTTATAATGCAGCCCGGGAGTACAGGGTGCCTCAAGAAATGTTGATCACACTGGGTAAGACTGATCTGATGTTTCATAATAGATAAGGAGATTTTTTTTTTTTTTCAACTGGTATGCTTCAAAGAGCACAGGTATTTTGATTACACTCCACAAACACAGACATGTATAATGCACCAAGGGATTGCAGGGTGCCTCAAGAAATGTTAGTTCACTGGGTAAGACTGATGTGATGTTTCATAATCGATTAGGAGATTATTCTTTTACTAGCTGGACCCGCGGAAATCCGCGGGATTCTAGAGGGGGGCGGGGGGTGTAAATAGATATATAGAGACTGTCTAAATTAAAACCACCAAGAACTTTATTTGCCATTCAGGCCATTAAAAAAATGTTTTGCGTCCCCGCCCGCTTACTTTTTGGGGGCCGCCTCCTATTTTTTTTTTTTTTTGAATTTTTTTTTGATTTTTTTTTTTGAAAAAAAAAAAAAAAAACAGCGTCCCCGCCTGCTTCCTATTTGGGGGCCGCCTCCTATTTTTTTTTTTTTTTTTTTTTTTTGAAGAAAAAAAACATGAAAAGCACTGCTAAAATGTATTTCTGATTTTAAAAAAGAAAGAAAAAAAATTGTCGGCCGCCATCTTGAAAAATAGCCCGAATGTCAGGGAAAATGTACCGAGCGGCCATTTTGAAAGAAAAAAAAAGGGCTTCCTCCTTCCCATTTTTCGAAAAAACAGGACGCCAAACATGTTTTTTTTTTAAATATGGCCTTATTTAAAAAAAAATTAAAAAAAAGATCCAACTGTACCGGTAGTTATTCTTTAAGCCACTGGAACTGCGTAGAGTTCCGTAGTGTGGAAAGCTTTTACTGCTTTGTCGATCTGGCGTAGGGTAGCGTACTGTTGCGTAGGCATGTAGCGTAGTGTTGCGTAAAAAGGCGTACTTTCTGCGTCAAATTTCTACGCCGAAAGTACGCGAAAAAAATTAAACATGTTGAATTGTTTTCGTTCATCTTGCGTACCCCTTTCCGTCCCTTGGCCCTCAGCATATAGTAACGTAGGCCAGCGTAGTTGGTACGCAACATTACGCAACTCTACGTATTGACCCCACGCCAATTAGTGACTCGCAAGTGTCACAAATAAAGTATTAAAAATATGCTCATCTGACCCTAATTAAACGCCTAAACCCCCCCAAGCTTTCGGGGGTTTATGGCCCCTTGAAACCCGTGGACCCCACGCCTATATTATATATACACTCAACCCGCTGCGATCTGATCTCTCCCCCCCCCCCCCCAACTTTGAAGAATGTAACCCCCGAGCTCTTGGGGGTTTATGGCCCCTTGAAACCTGTGGACCCCACCCCTATATTATATATACACTCAACTCAGGACCCGCGGAAATCCGAGGGATTCTAGAGGGGGGGGGGCGCAGGCAAAAAATTAAGTTTTTCATTTCGGAGGCTCCATTTCAAATTTTGGGGAAATTTTCGGGGGCTACTTTTTCAACTTTCGGGGGCTCTTTTTTCTGGGGCTACTTATTCATTAATTCATAAAAGGATAGGCCTACACTTTGTTGAGATTTGTTTAGTAGGCTAAGGTTTCAGGCTTCCTACTTCATAATTGCCTATTTAAAAAAAAAAAAACATTTTTCTAGTTCAATAACTAAATTTTCATGCATTGATTTGATGCAAGAACTGTAACATAATGAACCTAGATTGTGATTATTTCTGACCATGAATTTCGATAATCATTTTTCAAAGTAAAATTTTCACAAGAAAATCAGACAGTCGTTTAAAAACGTAGACATTAGTAATATTTTTACTAATTCTAAGCTCAGGTTTCGTAAATCTATTCACGAAACTATATTGAAATCGCGGCAATAATGATGCAAACCAACAGATAACAATTTCAAAGTGTGAAATGAGTTGAGATGAGCTTGCAGGAAGCTCAACACCGGCGCCGAAGGCGTCGGACGCCTGCGGGGCGCGGTCCCGGTGTTGGAGCTTCCTGCAAGCTCATCTCAACTCACACACACTGCACTGCGTGTTGATTGAAGGCAGCTTGCGACTGAACTGTCAGTCCAATGGTTTTCTTGTGAAAACTTTCCTTTAGAAAATGATAATCAAAATTTTGTATACATGGCCGTAATAATCACAAAATAAGCTTTGATTTCATACCTCCATTCACGAAAACTATATAAAAATCGCGGCAATAATGATGGAAATAGGTCTCTAAGTTAGGACGTGGACGGGGAGCTTCGTGTGTATCTCTGTGGCTTGTGCAGCGCTAAAGCACATCCTATAGCACATCCTATAGCAAGACGCTTTACTCTCGGTGATCCCGCCCTTTTCATAGAGCATTTAATACGCAACATAATGTGAGTGGTTGGTCATTTGTTGTGTGTCTCTTTGAGAACTGCAAAGAAATGAGTGTGATTGACGGCGCGGTCTATATAGAGAATATCATATAGGAAGATACCTAACACGGGGTAAGTCATACCCATTCAGCGTGCATTTAATACGCAACTTAATGTGAGTGGATAGTCATCGGTCGTGTGTCTACGGATGTTATGTTGAATATCCATGAGGTATCTCTGTCGTCACGCATATCATGCATTATGCATATCGCGTCTGTTTTCGCCCTGGACGTCGACACGGAGGAGGACCTCGGGCAGAGTATAGCCAATTCGACAGAGTTGACTCTCCCGCGGACGACGGCACCGGTCAGCGGTACCCCGAGGGGAGGGTTCAGGAGGAGATAGCTGCACCAACTTGGGTCGGCGATCTCATTAAAAAACAACAGAATACAAAGGCTCGCGGAGACGTCGCGCCCCCCGCGGAGCCTTAGCGTATTACTTATAGTGATTTCCCCATACACACATTTATAATGCATCCTGGGAGTGCAGGGTGCCCCAAGAAAGTGTCATTACACTGGGTAAGACTGATCTGACTTTGCATAATGGAGTAAGATATTTTATTTTTCAACTGATATGCGTAAAAGAGCACAAGTATATTTTGATTGTACTCCCCTTAAACACATTTATAATGCATCCTGGGAGTACAGGCCTACATGGTGCCTCAAGAAAGGTTTATTACACTGGGTAAGACTGATGTGATGTATGTTAATAGATCAGGAGATTATTCTTTTATTTTTCAACCAGTATGCCCAAAAGAGAATGGGTACAGTACATTTAGATTTCCCCATACACACATTTATAATGCATCCTGGGAGTGCAGGGTGCCCCAAGAAAGTGTCATTACACTCAGGGATGCCAACCTTTCAGAGCACAAATCCGTAATCATAAGGCTAAAAATCCGTAATTTGGAGACAAAATCCGTAATTTTCTGCGCGACGCAAATTTTTCTGCACGCTGGCAAGCGCAGCTCCCGCAGGCAAGCGCGATAGCACAACAAGTTAAATAAAAGTAACATACCTGTTCATTAGTTGGTGTTACACGATGCATTTCCATTTCTTACTGTATTCTTCTTTAAAAGTCTGTAACTTCTTGCCACGCTTCTTAGTTGTGGAAGACATGATGATTGATATCTAAATCCAACCAACATGAGTTCAGATTGTCGACGAAAATCGACGAACGCTGTGACAGCCTGTGAGAAATCCGACAGTGTACACGGCGCTAGCGTAGCGAGGCCTGGCGCTGGGCGGGCGGTAGCGGCGCGGCCAAGAGAGGTATTTCACCCGGCCCCCGCTCGCGAAGCACATGTTGTATGCACATGTATGCACTGAAAGGGGTGTGCTAGATAACAAATTGTCCAATCGGAAGCCCTGTGGGATTTCTATGCATGGATTCAAGGATGGCTGCGCTGCAATAGTCAAAAGTACGTGCTAAACCTTAAACGTGCTAAACCTTAAAGTGCTAATTTTGAAAATCGGCAAAATCTGCAAAATCCGGAATTTATGGTATGAAAATATTTCCCGTAGAAATTACGGGAAATCCGTACTAGTTGGCATCTCTGCACACTGGGTAAGACTGATCTGACTTTGCATAATGGAGTAAGATATTTTATTTTTCAACTGATATGCGTAAAAGAGCACAAGTATATTTTGATTGTACTCTCCATAAACACATTTATAATGCATCCTGGGAGTACAGGCCTACATGGTGCCTCAAGAAATGTTTATTACACTGGGTAAGACTGATGTGATGTTTCATAATCGATTAGGAGATTATTCTTTTATTTTTCAACCAGTATGCCCAAAAGAGAATGGGTACAGTTCATTTAGATTTCCCCATACACACATTTATAATGCATCCTGGGAGTACAGGGTGCCTCAAGAAATTGTCATCACACTGGGTAAGACTGAACTGATGTTTCATAATAGAGTAGGAGATTATTCATTTTTTAATCACTTTGACCAAAAGAGAATGTGTATATTTATTGAGATTGCTCTCCCTATACAAATGCAATTATAATTCAGCCTGGGAGTACAGAGTGCCTCAAGAAATTTGTATTAAACTGGGTAAGAGTAATGTGATGTTTCATAATAGAGTAGGAGATTATTCTTTTATTTTTCAACTGGTATGCCCAAAAGAGAATGGGTAAATTTTGATTGCACTCCCCATAATCACATGAAATTATAATGCAGCCAGGGAGTACAGGGTGCATCAAGAAATGTTCATCACACTGGGTAAGAGTGCTGTGATGTTTCATAATGAAGTAGGAGATTATTCAATGTGAAACTTTTCTGCACAAAATCCCTCCAGTATCCATGTATCTAAGTCTGTACTCCCTATACATACATAATTATAATGCACCCTGGATGTCCAGGGCTTCTCCAACATACATTGAAGTTTCCATTATCAGTGGTGAATTGACAAACAAGTATGTTATCTCTAATCCCATCCAATGAAAATAGTAATCCTTTTTTATGTTACTCTTACGAACATATACAATTTTGTCTCTCTGATAGAAGGAAATCATGATTGTGACATTTCTGTCAAAAGCAATGGGATAAAGGCTTAGTTACCAGCTGCAATTTACACTTATTTGTACTTATTTTGCTGATCCTACATCTTTCCCTTAAAGATTAAAGATGTACATGTAATTGTAGATACAGTGAAACCTATCTATAAAGATCACCCATGGGAGACAAGAAATGTGGTCTTTAAGTACAGGTTCCTACAGTACATGTTTCAATGAGAAAACAGTTTCAAGGGAAACAAAAAATGTGGTCTTTGTAGACAGGTGGTCACTAAAGCAGGTTTGACTGTAGTAGACTTACAGTCATATAGATTCATCTTTGTTATTTTCCATTTCAAACATCATACACTCTACCTTATTCTGACTCTAACTCTTGAACTCTTGGATCATCTTCATTTTTTTTTCTAGACACCTTGTACATTGCCCACTCCCTAATAAGTATTGCAAATACATCCCATACAACTTTCATAGAGGGACGAACACGTCTCATCTTTGATATTTTCTATTTTAAACATCATAAACTCTACCTTATTCTGACTCTATTCTTGAATCGTCTTCATTTTTTTTAGACACCCTGTACATCCCCGGCTCCCTAATAAGAATTGCAAATACATCCCATACAACTTTCATATAGGGACGAACACGCTCCGACAACATCAGCATATTATCCTGTCCCTGGCTCAACAACAGATGGGGTGCTTGCTTTATCTTATCTCGGTGACATCAACAAAGCTGAAGGTTCACAAACCATTTAAAGTTGAGATATATATTGTGTGGAGAGCAACTGTTCTCTGATATTTTGTAACGGAAACAAAATAAATCTACATCATTTACCTTATGAATGTTTAATATGTGATGGTACAAGAAAGCTCTAAATCCATTTTCTTTTACACTATGATACAGGGTTTATGAACTAACACCTATATGTACACACAGTATATGTACACACTATCCAAAATCATATTTCTTAGACATGTTGAGAACAAAATCTGTTTAATATCACTATGTTGAGAACAAAATCTATTTCATATCGCTATTTTATAGGTGCATCTAAAAACAACACACCTCTCAGATCATACATTTATTATCGGCTCCACTACAAAAAGGAACATACATTTTCAGTGATGTATTTTATCCTTGTCTACAGTATTTCATGTATGAACGCCTGGGACCTGTTTCACAAAGCCTTTTTTTCAATGACAAATGACAAAATTGAGTGAGAAATCTGCTGATGACCAATCAGAAGCAAGGATTTCAGTAGCTTATAACAAAGACTGTCATTTGTCACTGATGACAAAGTTTTGTGAAATGGGACCCTGTGCATTTATTTTGATGTGTTACTTCACATCTACTACAGATTTTAAAAATTGCAATTTCATTTAAAGCTTGAAAAAGATTTTGGTTTGTAAATTTTTAGTTTCCTACTCCAAATTTGCTTGTTTCTTGTTAAATACATAGAGGTAAATGTAAATTGCCATCTAAAAGATTGGTAACTATTGGTGAAAAAATCACCAAAGATTAGTATTCTATTTGTGAGACCTTGTAATGGTTACATGAATGTGCTCATCCAAGCATGAAAGTTTAAATTTAAAAATGGATCTTATTTAATGTTGGTAGGGTATTAATTTTCCTTTAATTCGATATAGCTTATAACATTTTAGAGACAGCTTATATGAAAATAATGTACAATAAAGAGTGTCAACTTTCTTCTCTTTTTTTGCTGAGTGTATAAAGCCGCTGCACCATAATATGACAATCCATAGCATATAAAAAGTGAATTCTTGTTTGGATCCTTAAATTATATCATTAACATTGACTCTCAATTGACCCTATCAGCAACCATTTTATCTTGATTCTGATTGGCTGCGGACCACTCACCAGCTGAGTGTTCATTTTGCGGCACAATCAATTAATCCAGCATAGCTAATGAGTGTTGTATGACTCATTATAGAAAGCAATATTCCCATTCATTAATTAATGACTGGGATCCTTTGGTTGCAAAATTGATCAGCCTTTCTTCCTCAAATTGACAACACAGAGTAATCATTTCAAATTTCAATCAGTTAATCCATAGTAGATGATGTGTGTTATATGACTCCTTATTGCAACATCATTAATTAGATAATTTATTGATCTTTTGGTTGCAAAATTAATCAGCCTTTCTTCCCTAAATTTGCAGCACAGAGTATTTATTTCAAAGTTCATTCAGTAAATCCAGAATACCTAATGTGTTACATAACTCATTATTGCAACATCATTAATTAGATGATTGATTGACAGGAATCTTTTGGTTGCAAAATTGATCAGCCTTTCTTCCCCCAAATTGGCAGAGTATTTATTTCAGAGTTCAATCAGTTAATCCAGATTAGCTAATGTGTGTTATATGACTTGTTATTGCAACATCATTAATTAGATAATTTATTGACAGGAATATTTTGGTTTCAAAATTGATCAGCCTTTTTTCCCCCAAATTGGCAACACGGAGTATTTATTTCAGAGTTCAATCAGTTAATCCAGAGTAGCTAATGTGTGTTATTTGACTTGTTATTGCAACATCATTAGATTATTAATAAATTGCCCTTCAACCCCAAATTGGCAACACAGAGTATTTATTTCAGAATTCAATCAGTTTATAATCCAGAATAGCTAATGTGTGTTATATGACTCGTTATTGCAATTTCGACCCCTCACTCATGAGATAATTTAATTGAACTTGCATGCCTGGGTTTATCTAATTGATCTGTATTTAACCAGCATTGAATTGAGGTCAATCTACAGGTCTATGAATGAGCTTTTCAGCATATGAAATGGGGTAGGGTTAGTCCATCGAGTTTAAAATTTAAAAAATTAGACCTGCAAGTATATTAATAAATGAAATGTTGTCACCATGAAACTGATTTCTTAAGTTAAGTTTCATGACTAAGTTTCATTTTGTATACTATTGAAACAGAAACATCGGTGTGCATAAAATGCTTTCAAAATTTAGTTTTGGGCTTTACAGTATTAATTTTATTACAAAAAAAACCCAGAAACTTTCATGCAAAAGGGGTTCACACTTAACCCTCCATACACCAGTGGACTATGTTATGTAATACAAATACCTGTCGATGACCTTACTTCTTGCACACAAGCGGGAAGATTTGTCAACAAAGCAGAAAGAAATACCTTGTGATGACTAATTGACTCCACAAGAATAGAGTGATTCATCGATTTTCTTAAGAGATACCGAGGCTCCATAATTACAAGGGAGCTCCATTATTGGCACTAATAATCTCTTGGCAAGTTTCTTGATTGTTTTTTTTAAAGTTTATTAAGAAGCGAACCAATGTTCAAATATTATGTAAGAGTAAAAATGTATTATGGTCTGTTTGTGCCACAACATTTTTAGGCAAAGAAAATTAATGATTTGGAATTAAAATTCTGTATTTACTTTGTTGTGCCTTTGTTAGTGGTAGCATTTTTTAATGTACATAAAGGTTTAATACAATACCGATCTGTCCGGCAAATGCAAGATGAATTTTAAAACCAGTTCTTCAAATACTTTTAAAAATGACTCACCTGTTGTAGCCAAAACAGGAGACATAAGGAACGATGAGAAAGATGTCATGAAAAAGAAAAAGAAAGGAAAAACATTTTATTAGACGTTTGTTAACAAATTATAGTGACAGGATTTATACATTCAAAGGTTTTCTTGCTTTTCTACAGTTAGAAATTCGCATTTCATCTTCTTTTTAATTCTTTTATTCTCTTTGAACTCTGTCATTCTGAACTAAATAGTGTCTGTTTGGAGCCAAAAGGGCATTAACTCATATATTCTTAGCACAGAGTTAAAGCCCTTCTGGCTCTCAACAGAACATATCAGCTGCACTTTACTCATCACAAATAAAATCTTGAAAACCTTTTGCATGCCAAGTTTAGGACATTTTGCTCTCCACAAGGAGAGAAAATTACTCAAACATCCATTCCATCCATCTTCAGTAAAGCTTTTAGTAGAAATGTTGTATCCCTAGGCCCTAATTTTCTAAAACCTCTCACAGCAAGCGATTTATTTGTCTGCTAAGCTGCCATCTACATTTTATCTTTTAAAGGTAAGGTACAGTATTGGATAAAATATGATATATAGCATATTTTAAAAAGATAAATTCATTTAATTTTCTGAAGTTTTCTTTAACCTCTAGAACGCCTGCATTTTTTAGCAATCCCAGTAAAATTTTATCCATTATGAAGATGAAATTCAATGTGCTACAGCTGATTCATTCAATTGTGAATATGGCAAAGATGAAATTTTTCTGAGTTTACAATCCACAGATATAGCTAATAATTTACGCTTTTTGAAAAATCACAAAATATGTGGAGTTTCTAAAGAAATAACTGATTTGTCCCGTCAAACATACATTTACAGGTATCAGTCTGACTTACATTGTCCTCTCTTTACTTTCAAAGCTAACTGATGAAAACTAAGACTAGAGAGGAAGTGTATGGCACCACATGTAAGATAAGATGTATTCATGTCTATAATATCCCACCAGAAAATGCATGCATGGGACCATGGGATTTGGCGTTGCCCTTTCGGGTGCCCTTACACTCTGAAGAAGATACTACTCGTATTTCATTACCACAATGACTCATCAGGCTTCCATCCTGAGCTTCAAATTCCCATTATGTTCTGAGACACATGCTACCCACCAATTGCTTCAGTCAACATACTACGAAAACCAAAATCCAATGAACTTTGACCCTGGGCCAGCAGTTATACGTGACACTTACCCTAATCCCAAACCTAAACTAGACTCATTAAAATGTTAAATCACCCTTCAAAAGGGCTGAGGAGTGACCACTTTTTTCAAAATGTCAGATTAATGCTGGTAGTTGCAAGATTCACCCTTATTAGTGTTGAATCCATTATATGTTCAAAGAATTAAATTACCATTTTGAAAACAGTGTATAACTCCCCAACCCTTTTAACTGGTGATTTAACATTTTGGTATTTAGAGTGCAACCTAAAACCCAATTGCAAGTTTACAACCCCAACCCTTATCCATATTTTAGACAAAATAAAGACTGGATTAATTGTCACTAGTGCAAAAGTCGAGGAAGCTTACGCATGCATCCAACACAAGTTTTCAATCTCTTTTTTCTTTTAATCTCATGCTTTGTGAAGATTTACATTCTACAAGCCTAGACAGTGAATTAAAAATGTTCCACCTGTCCTTTCCTCATACAGTATGTCTCTTAATGTGAAATGAGATTCTGTT
Source organism: Strongylocentrotus droebachiensis (assembly GCA_035222895.1). NCBI lineage: Eukaryota > Metazoa > Echinodermata > Echinoidea > Camarodonta > Strongylocentrotidae > Strongylocentrotus > Strongylocentrotus droebachiensis. Next base: position 56,418 of record JAVYIG010002299.1, read on the forward strand.
CCTGTCTCTCTGAATGGTTGGATTACTCTTCTCCTGGATTAAGTTTTAAAGGTTATCACTGATGTTGTAGCAAATTTTAAAAGCCTCATACATTTGAGGAACTTTAACAGTCGACAAGTACAACATTTTCACAACTTGCTGCTGAAAACACAAGCATCTCTTAGCCATTTTCCCCTGATTCATGTAACATTTGAAGAAAAATCTACTTTATATCATTGGGAAACGCTATATCAATTACATATATGTATATGTATCTTGAAATTAATTTGATAAATGTATCAAAATGGTAGATTTTTCAAGCAAAAGTATTTCTGGAAATGACAGGAATTATCAAATATTGAAAACAAAATAGTAAATGTATCTTATTTACTGCAACTGATTTACTGAAGGCATTTAATTTGAAAAGTTTGGTAAATAAACAAATACTAGCAAAAATATAACTGGAAATGTCCTGAAATATACAGCTAGAGACAAACAGGCACCTCCTGAGCAGCCTCTGTAACAACTCAAACTCCCTCCTCTCCGAACCTTTACAAAACGACATTAATCACGACAAGATTCAATAAATATAGGGTTATAAAATCCTAACATAATAAATTCATTATCAAAAGAATTATCTTTAATGTCATTCACTTCCCCCTTCCCCTCCAAACCCTTGGCAAATGACACACATCGATTAAAAAAGACATCCCATCTCCTACTGTCTTTACGAGACAGGAAACCAAAGCTTTGAAACGAGGGGCCACCAGCAGCCCTTGATATTCACTGAGGCCGCGGTGGCACCTGGCAACGCATCGCAGTGCCATGAATAAATTCATTCGCTGACTGAGCCTCTGTACATAATGAGCGCCATTGCCGAGCCCTCGATGATGTGAACACTATACGAGTGATGGCAGCATTCCACTGCCCACGAAGCGACAGTGCTACATGGACGATGTATATCCACATTTTAAATACAGGTTGCCCAATTGTCTTCTTTTCTCTCATTTTAATGCCGTCAAGAAAATTACTTAACAGCTTTCATGATTTTATCTAGCACTCCTTGCTTTAAAAAGCAATAGAATATCAATGAGAAATGCATAAAAACTTAAAATTCACAAACATTGAGGAGAAAAAAAATACCTCAAAAGTATATATTGAAGAGGTGTATGTTACAATCACTCAATTTCTCTTTGATTTTGAGTCAGTTATTTCACTCAGCTATGCAGCTGTTATAGACATTCTACCAAATTCAGTTGGCATAGAATACATATTTGTAGTCTCCAACATTCACAGAATATATATGGTTTGAACTATTTGGATTATGTCGACATTGAACTTGTGACCATTTACAAATTAAGCCTTTAAACATCCTCTCCCTTCCTAGGACAGCAATTCGAGTGCAAGTCGGGTGCAGTTGCAATGAATTTCAAGAGGAAAATACATTCCAGATGAAGATTGTGCTATCTGCACCAAGAGGCCACAAGTCAATAGCAGGGGTTTTCCCCTCTCTCGAAAAAGTGTGACATGACTTTGGTATTCATGATTTCGTACTAAAGGTTTGGTCAGTTATTCCATGGTAAACCACCGCCCCAAAACAATGGTTATCTTTCATGTTTAAATGAATGGCAATTGCTCATAAAACAGGAATTATGCAACTTCAATGAGCTTTAAAGCCTGTCTGTACTAGTTTTGCCAGGAGGGATTAGACCACCTAGCGTGGTCACTGACAGGTGGTTATATCATCAACTCAGCTCTTGGTTAACATATGAAAAAGAGGATCATGGGGGACCAACAGGCACCACTTAGGTATTGTTTTCTATATAGAGGGCACAAGTAGCTACAAGTAGTACAGTGGGGCTTAAGATAGAGAAATTTGAAACCTATTACACTTTGCGTCATCATTGCAAAAACAAAACGCCACAGTCTTGCCACGTCATATCTGACGAAGGCTTAAGTAGCACATTTAAATACTGGATGAGATACCTTTAAATCCATTAGCCTCAACCCCTTACAGGCTATGACTCATACCTACAATTTGTAGGAAGATCAAGAGTGGAGAGGAGGGACATGTGAGTACCCCCTACCAAAACCCAATCTGGAGGGTGTTTCATAAAGCTGTTCGTAAAGTTACGCATGACTTTACAAACGACTTGTATAGGATGCCCATAGTTTTTCCTGATATTTCCAATAACCTCAATTAAATTATGGCAACAAATATTTTTTGCATTTAAAATGCTTGTTATAATAATGTTAATCTATATATCTGCACAGTTCAACTTTAGTTGATCATGATGCAGCTAATGATGATTGAGCATCCCATTTGGCATTTCATATACAAGTCGTTCGTAAAGTCATGCGTAACTTTACGAACAGCTTTATGAAACACCCCCCCCCCCCCTGGCAAATATATATCTCAGTGGTAGAGCAGTGGTCTTGTAACCGGAAGGTCCTGGGTTCAAGACCAAGTCGATGCGCTAGTGCTCCTCGAAAAGACATTAATACTCATTACCAAGTCCCTTGGAGAGGACTTTATAAAGCTGTCGGTCCCTTGCTTGCTTAGCAGTGAAGTAAAACAAACTAACTAACATAAGATCATGTCAATAAAATGACTTTATGTAAATAAACACACAAGTCCCCCCCCCCCCCCCCCTGGAAAAAAAAAACTTTTCTATTTGCTTGTCAAAGAATCTTAAAGTAGAACAGCACCTAAAAAGAAAATGACTTTCTTTTCTTTCTCTCTTAGTTTTTCTTGTTTCCTGGGGAAAAAATTCTCCTTCTTTTTGCTTATCAAAGATTTTTTTTTCCCCTCCAATTTGTGTCCCCCCCCCCCCCCCCCCCCGGCAGTGCTTCCTCACTCCTCCATCAACAACATGCAGAATATCATATTAAAAATTAAATCGTTTCCAGCAGGTCAAAAATTCAAATATTTCGGGAGTGGCCAAGTCCTTGGGACCCGCTCATCCATCCAACTCAAGCTCGAGAGGTTTTTAGAAATCTCATGAAACTTAATTGCTTTGGTGGACTTGGATTTAATTGCTTTATATTCGGCCACTTCTCCCTAACGGTCATCTCTATTGAACTTATGATATATTACCAGCAACGCAGCAAGTTAATATTTAGTCTATACTTTTCATCCATATCAGTATCTTCCCATCAAGTATTCTTGTTCCTCTTAAAAATTAATTTCCTTTAATATACATCAAATTAATTGAGGCCACAAAGGTGGAGATTCAGATGAACATGTAAATGTAAAATCAATTGAACGGAGTGAATCTAACGGTTGTATAATTTTTTCAATCAGTTTTACATCTTCAGCCACACTTTGATAAATTATCCCAGCTCTATAATTTGTTATTAATAAATTAAGTTGAATTTTAGTTGGAAAAAAACAGCAGCTACCAAATAGTTGATTTGGCAAGTCCAATGTTTTAGGTAATGTTGTGTCCAATACACTATCAAGAAACACAGAATTGAAGACATGAATTTATATTTATTTCCCTTGATAGTTTGTCTGATCTTAGCTGTGGTAGGGCTTGAATCATCTTTGATACAATCTTCAGTTTGTCAGTAACATAGGTGCTAAAATACCTCACAGAGTTGCCCAATTAATTGCTTATTTTCATTGCAACTATTCCAAATAGTTGGCCAAATTGAAACTCCCTTTTAAAGTAATTTAAAATACAGACAAACAATCTCTTTATTGGAAGTAACAATCCTTTTTTTTTTTTCCCAAATTTTTCAAAACAGGAAAAGGAAAAGTAGAAGAATGAGAAATGGAGTGTAGACCAAATATGCTAAACAAACTTGCCGACTGAGACAACCTACTTTGATATTTCTATAAATGGCTTATATTTACTTTCTGTCGGAGGTAATAATCTGATTTCCACAGGGAACAGGGGAGGAAGTGGAGTGAGAAATTAACTGCTCGGTCGAATCTCCTATTAAGACAAAACAAGATGGAGGTTAAAGCTCTGTTCACACACGATGCGATAAACTGCCTTTTAAAAAACGCTGGAGCAAAAAAAAATGTGAGCGGAATAAGCTTCATATGACTGTATCTTATGACAGATGAGTATTCAAGTACACTTAAGGGAATTAGTAATACATCTTCTTCTTCTTTTTAACACCTCGCTTGCCACTCATTCTCATATTGAATAATTCTATTTTGCCACCACCTTTTTGTTTTGGGTGATGTTTCATGTCATGTGTGAACTCAAGTCAATTGCTTTTTTCCCCCTGAATTTAGCGATAGAAGTGAAAGGTAAACAAAATATGTAGTAACAACCGCAACAGCAGTCTCACACAAAGGGTTGAAATATATATACAAAACCAGAGAAAAAAAGATGAGCAAGACTTGACTCCAAGTAGTCCCTGGAACAGTCTTTATTTCTTGACGTACCCTTCCTGCCCCCCCCCCCTTCCTAAAATTGTTTTAAAATCCATTCTGACATTTATTAAGTACACAAATACAATTATTGCTTGTCAGCCAATTTTCAGAATAACACCCCTTTACTCCCTCTCCCCATTTTTTATTTTAACTAATTTCTAGATACACACTTGAAAGCCTAGAGTGTATCTTTACCCCCACCTGATTCCTTAAAACCCTAATCCTTCTTGCCACCAGACAATTTCCATCATCCAACGCATGATTCATCTTAAAGTCTATACGGACCAACAGAGCATTAAAGCATGAAATATTACACACATGGGACTATGAGAGGTGTGACATTACTTTCATCAATAAACTCTCCCGAGATGAAAGTAGCCATCCAATTTCCGTTATCACTTGCTTCAAAAGCTCTAACATTTTGAATTTGAGATGAAGTCTAATTAATCCCTAGAAACAATACACAACAAGGGCCTACAGTACCCCAGGGAAGAACAGTAATGTTCTATAAACATTGCTGAATTGGGCTATCCCCTGATTGTTATCGATGTACATGTACCAGTATTAATATTTCATTTTGTATATTTTTCTTTGTATAATGTTTTTATCTGTATCTCGATTTCGGAAATAAAAACAACAACAAGTAAAACCTGGTATGTATTATAAGACTAATTAAAGGAAATAAGAAAAGTGGTCCCTATAGCAGGTGGTCTTCATAATATACAGGTTCTTTTTTTTACATTACTCAATGAGGCGTGGCTTTCATACAAATATAATCTACTGGATGTCAATATAAAAGAACATTGTACACAAAATATATAATACAGACAGATCAAATTGGAGAATCATCAAATGGTTTCACGCTTTCAATATATCTTGTATCGCTCTCCCCTAAAAACTGCATAATTCATTGTATCAAAATGAGAAAAAAATTAATGCTATCACAATCAAGGGAGTGATCATAGCTTTGTGCCCTTTTTTGGCATTCAACAGACAACACTATGAACATGATGAACAAAGAAAGCGGACAAAATATACTTATCCTCCGGTAGACAAAGGAACATCCCTTCACTGCTATTATGTAAAAAGGTGAATACATGTATGCATGTGACACCTGTTCTACACATTTTTACACAATAGCTTTGAAGGGATGTTAATTCCTTTGTCTACCTAAGGAACTGCATATTTTGTCCGCTTTCTTTGTCAGTCATGTTCATAGTGCAAATCGATCTTACAATAACATTTTCTATCAATGTTTAGATGCTTTAAAATTGAATAAATTCATAAAAACTCACAATATATTTATGAAATTACCTTAAGAGTTTTAAGTGAATAAGATTCAAAAGGGTTTAAGTTTCAGCACACACTAATGCCCTTCTGCCTATAACTAAACAATGCATTCATGTCCAGCAATGTAAAGAATCATTACAATGATTAATAACAATTGTTCATTTTCCTTCACGTTATTGATCTGGCTTATACAAACAGCGAATTCTCCATTCACTTTCATGAATAATAAACGGAATGCACAATCAAGCGGAATGAATTAAGCGTGGGCAGACCTTTGAGAGTTGTAGTGTCATGAAAATAAACTATTCTCGCTGACGAAGGCCAATATTGATATGGAAATATGGATTTTTAGTCAAACATATGGGAACTCAATGTCATTGGGGAAAGTGGAATTGATGGAGCAGTTTTAATACAGCATTATTTCTTAAACACACATAGTCTTGGAAACTAAATACACAGTCTTGGAAAGTTAATAAGGCTTCATGTTCAACGGCAAACATTTGCAAAGTGCTCAAAAGGACTTTAAATTCAAGACTATTAAGAGGCTTATGATTACTATAAATTGATATTACAATAACACATTTTTTAGCAGTAGCTGTGCAGAATAATCAACATTAAACCTAACCTGTGCCTTCAATGCTACAGCACCAATTCTTGAATAAACAAAGCATAGATCTAATAAAGTTAATTAAGTTCTGTGTCATATTGTAAACATTCATGGATGGCTAAAAAAATTACAAGACTTTTAAAGTTATAATTAACACCAGGAGGCTTACGTTCATTACAAATTTATAAGCCAATGAGTCATACATTCGCAGTGTAGGCACAGAATAATTTAAGAAATATACAGAGCATATAATTATATCTACTTGATTAAAAGCAAGGATCCAGGTTAGTTTATTAAACTGTGTGTCATCATGTCATAGATGGCAAATATACGTGGGTGGTTGGGGAGATTTATGTGACTATAAACTCAACATCTTCAAGAGGCTAATGTCATTCATAATCAATTCATCAATCAAGGTATTCTCTAGCAGTGGCAGAGTTATTATCCATTGAAGAATGAGGGCAATTATTCTTTTTCAGTGCAGTTATCTCCATTACATTTCAGATGAAAATACTAATTCTTTGTTTTACATGCTTATTGTCCAGTTATTACCAGCTCTTTGATTATTACGTATTTATGTATCTATAAATGCAAACAAGCTTAAATACTCTTCATCCCTATGTTGTTTTCCATTGGAATCAATTAATGATGAGTATTTTCTTCATGAGGGATGCCATCACAGGCAATATTTGTCTTCCTACCTCTTTTTGTTAGTCAGTGAGATACTTGGGATCCTAATACGACACTCACATTCTTTGGGCGGATTGCATATGAATGGAAAAACGCTTAAACTGTTGCAATATGCAGACGATACCCTTTTGACACTCAACGGTTCAATGCAGGATTTACAATGTGCCCTTACAATACTTAATGACTTTGCAAATATGTCCAATCTCAAAGTCAACACGACTAAAACTCAAGTGATATGGATTGGGAAGAACAGAACTTTCAAAAAAGAGATTTTACACGAGTACAAACTTAATTGGATATCTGAGGGATATTTTAGGTACTTGGGCATAGACTTTTCAGTTAAATTATCAGAAATGGTTAATCACAACTATCAAGAAAAGGTTCAAGAGATAAACCGTCAGATGACGATATGGTTGAAAAGAACACTGACTCCCTTAGGAAGAGTTACCATAGTAAAATCTTTATTTATACCCAAATTGAACTACCTATTTTTATCTCTTCCTGAACCAAAATTAGAAATTATGAAGGATATCGATCGACGTTTTTTTGAATTTATATGGCATGGCAAACGTGATAAAATAAGTAGGAAACAAATGGGTCAATTGTACAATGAAGGCGGAGTTAAAGTGACTGACCTTTGTATGCATTGCAAATCACTTAAGATATCATGGATAAGAAGATTTATTTGTTCTGAAAGTTTCTCTCTTCATATGTTCCAATCATTCTTACCTCCACCGTATACATCTCTTCAGTTATTCATGGGGGCTGAATATTACAAAGAATTAGCCACTTCAATACGAAACCCATTTTGGGAAGAAGTATTATCAGCCTTTTCAGACCTTACTCAATTCACTGTAAATGATATTGCATGTCAACCCCTTTGGAATAACCCTAAAATAAAAGTTAATGATAACGTAATTTATTATAAGTCTTGGTGCGCTAAGGGGGTACGTTTTGTTAATGATGTTTTAAAAACAGATGGATCATTTCTCTCATACTTTGATTTTCAACATAAATACAATGTACATGTAAACTTTCTTCAATATTATGGCTTTTGTAATGCTATTCGATTTGGTTTTAATAAAAATGTCATACCAAAGGTCATTGAACCTACATGTATCATCCCGGAAGCATTGTTATTAATAATAGAAGTGGAAAAAGGTTGTGCACATATATACCGTTCTTTATTGAAACATAATATAAAGGAATGTAAAAGTCTTACTAAGTGGAAACAGGAGTTTGACCTTGACAATATTGTATGGAGTTCGTATTATTTTCTTCCCTTTAATTCAACTGTCGATGTTAACATGAGGTGGTTTCAGTTCAAGTTACTGAATAGAATTCTTTATATGAAAGATGCTTTGTTAAGATTTAAATTAGTTACAGATAACTTATGTACATTCTGTAATAACAGTGTAGAAACGATTATACATATATTTTGTTACTGTATTCATACAACCGAAATATGGTCTAAACTCGAGTATTGGTTGTCTCGTAATAATGTACTTATTAAGTTTAGAAATCAAAATAAGTTGTTTGGGTTTCACGGTAATAATAACAGTGCCCTCAACTGTATTATGATTATAGTCAGGAAAGAAATTTTTACAGCCAAATGTAAACAGTGTTTGCCAGTTTTTGAAAACATAATATCAGCGATAAAGTGTTATTATAGCATGGAAAAGTATATATGTAAAACAAATCTGAAAGAACAGAAATTTGTGAAAAAGTGGTTACTTTTTGCAAAGTGTTTCTGATTGTTTATTTCTTCTAAAATCATTTTGCCAACTAAATCTGTGATATTTATTTTAAATAGTGAACTTCAATTTGTAACTGATACCGGTATCTATAAATGTATTTTCTTATCATATTTTGAATGGCCAGGAATATTATTTTGAATTTCTGCATGTAAAAACCAATTCTTGTATACATAATAATGTGAACGATATTATTTAATAAAGGATCCCTGTGGAAGGGAAAAAGAAAAAAAAAAAAAAAAAAAATATTTGAAGATGGATTTGGAGCCTACATGTATAATGCATGTCTAGTGATATTCTCAATTTCTGAAACGATGTGTTGTACAATAACTTTAAAATGATACTTCAGTTATCATAGTATCATTATTAAGAGCGCCATATTCTATATTACTTTCAGTCTAATCAAGTAGTCCTTATTACCAAATTTTTCAACGTACAGGACGCTGTATTTCCCCATTAAATAAGATAGCAAATACTGGGTGCGGCCTATGGGCGACCGCATCCAAAACGTGGTTTCTTCCGGCCCTAAACACAGTATCAACACGACACATGGATGTATGTATGGGACTACAACAGCAAATGCCGTTTCTTAACCACAATCCCATGCATCTTAATACAGTATCAAGTACCCTGATTGACAGAAAGACTTCTCAATTTTGTTCTTCAAATGTTGCTGATCCAATTCATCACATGTACATACATCAATGAGCATGTCCACATCTACTCTAGATAAACCTATTTATACACATTTCCACAAAAATGAAAAATATGCTTGAGTCATTCTATTTTCTCTTTTACCTCAGAGGTTTGGAGGTCCCCAAATGTTTTCATATTTCTCAAACAATTTTCAAGCCATGGCAAAGACAATTATTAACTCTGTATAGTTTTATCAACTTCATTTTAACTAAGAGATGTAAGGTTATCGTGGTATAAGCCTATAGAACATTCAATGTCTAGACTAAAAAGTAGAGTATTCATGGGTGATGTACAAGGAAGACTAGTGAGGACTCTATTTCAATGTAACACTTTCTAAACTATAACTGCATCACTACTCATGTCCTTCTGGGGAAAAAAAATCATATCAAATTTCTATTTTTTCTTGGAAATAACTCTTAGCAATGTTATGATAACCTGGGTGTGTTTAATCTCTAGCCATCCCCTCCTGAGAGTATTTTTTGAAACAGTTACTATCAAAAAACTTTCCTTTTTTACTCAGATGTCAAAAAGGAACAGTGCCTGACATCCATCCCAATACTCAAGAGGGATAATGCCTCTAACGACAGGATTGATTAGAATAAATTCACGGACTACTCTTCTGCGGTGATTCTTAAATGCCAATGGCCTGGTCATCGTATTCCATAGACTTGTCACATAGATATGTTGCTACAAAAATGTTTTTATTTTGATTGAAAATAGCCCTTCTAAGAAAATGTTTTTGTCAGTTTCCATGCTAAATCTGAAATGGTAAAGACCTTGGCACCTTTCTTCATTGCCTGGTTACTTTGCAAAGGAGGAATGATTTAACCTTACATAAAAATAGCACTTGAAAGAAAATCTTTCTGGTTTCCATGCTGAATCTAAAATTCTTAAGGCACTGTTAACATAGGCCGGTTATATGCATATGTAGCAAGGAGGAAAATAGTTTAATTTAAATTCTCCTCTCCTAAGCAAATCTTCTAAGTTCCATTTGTAATCTAAATCCTGAGGCCAATGTCATTTTCAATCAAGAAACTGGTTACATCAAGATGTCTGAAGGGGAAAAAATTATTTCACATCTTTCCAAGAAAACCTATCAAGTTGTAGTTTTGGGACTGGAGAGTTGCCGTTGAGAAAAAAACTGGAAAGGTTATATTGCATTTCAGATCAAACTTTTCTCTGGCAGTGCATAGAATCATGCACATATTTCTGATACTAATGTAATGATACACCCGATCAAAATAATTTTGTATGTCTTTTCCAAAAGAGTAGGCAATATGTGAGTCTTGTGTATCATTCTGTCATAAGGGTAAACAACTCAAGGGAACGCCTGGTGTCTAATTCCATTTCATATGCCACACAGGCTATGCTAAATGTATCATTTTAATCCCGATGGTGACAGCTAGAAAGACTTATGACCTTTGTTAGTTTACAACCTTCTGGCTCTTAGCATTTGCATTTATTTTCCTACCTCTACACTTAAAGAGAAGATTGAGTTCTGGGAAGAGGTGAGAAATAATTTGTGAAGGTTATCATTGTTATAATGCAAGTGTGGAAGAACATCACATAAAAAAATGTTCCCTGAAAATCATGGCTCTTCATATGCATTCATATTCTAAATATGACAAGTAAAAGCTTAAAAATGAGGCCCGATTTTTATGCCACATGTTTGTGTAGTCCTATATACATCTTTCTGTGTACAGTGCTCGTTACTAACCAAGACTGGCCAAATTTCTTATCATTTTAATGACTCCAGAACCTGGCAGTACACACCAATCCTTATGTGCTACATGATCAAATTTGTCTGATTGATTCCAAACCGATTCTTTCACAATGCAATCGCAGTACCAGAACTCAACTTTATCTCCAAGTTAAGTTATGAAAGAAAGAAAATTATCTGCTTTTATGACAAATTCCATTGAACAAGAAGTTTAGTCAAGATGAGACAGGGGCTACAGGGTGAACACACTTAATCATATGCAGCGCAATTTGCCTACTTAATCAAACTATATCGCACAGATGAGCTTCCCAGGTTGCTGCCTGAATTCATACGCAAACTACACATTCCATTAATGGGGGTTCACTTCGATGTGTAAAACAGCAGCTAATTATAAATGCAGTCACCGGGCAGAATGTCGATGAATGGAGCCATGCATCAAATGGAATTATTTCGGCACGGCACGGGTCAGCCTCGCGTAACGTGCCAGAACTCGTTAACGTCAGGCCCCGTAGATAATTACCAGGAGCGTGCGTAGCGACCTTGTGCATCTGATTGTGGTGTCGGGGGAGAGTACCGAGGGAAAGGGAAAATTGTGGCTGAAAAAAGGCCATTAATATGTAATGGAGAATGGTTTATTTGGATGTGGTAAGCTAATAAGGGAGGGTGGAGTACTGGCAAATTGCATTTGGAGTAATTCTGGATAGTAACTGGGGCTTGATGTACATGTATTTAAAAAAAAAATCCAATACAATAATATATCTGCAAAGCGCTTAGACACATCATTGTATCAATGTATTGGGCGCTATATAAAAGCGGAACATTATTATTATTACATAGTTGTTTTAACCAGCAAAAATGTCAAGACTTATTGAAATTTGTTGAATAATTCTACACATTATGATTAACAAAACAGGCAGATGGATATATACGAGACTGCTCATATTTAGAACTCTACATAGGCTTTTAATTTCAACAGGGTTTATTTTCATGAAATGCACAATTGACGTAAAGTCATGAATGTAACAATAAGCAAACACTGAACTAGCAATGCATGTGCAAACATGTATTGTAAACAACTAGTGAAACTATTATTCCTGTAATCTCCAAAAATATCTGTACATGAAAATATTGGCTTATACAGTAATGACTGACATTTTCAAATTGATTACACAAGGCTTGTTGAAATATGAAAATGATAGGGTACAATGATAAAAGGAGCAGGACTCTCATAGCATCCAAGAAATTATTTGACGATATAAACCAAGAAATTATTTGACGATATAAACCAAGAAAGTGACATTTTCAGAAGTAAAAACAAGAGTGTGCAGCTGAGTAAAATGAAAGAGTTTGAAGTAACACAGTTTCTTAAAACTGCAGTGGCATCTCGTGTCCCTAGGCTCTTAAAGGCATCGTTTAACAATGTTAAATCTGAGATGCATGGCCCTACGTGTTATCAGTGTCTGTGATATGGTGTAATATTGAAGCCCTGAAAAAATTGCCCTTCAAAATGATCATGAAGTGCCTCAAAAAAGTAAAAATCTTTGAGTGACCGGTTTTACAATACTCATTTTCCCCAATAGACTGTAGTGTTATTAAAACCGTTAGGAAAACAAAAAATGAAATTTTGATTTCCAATCATAAATATCTTGATAATCAAACAGGTGATCTGCTTGTAAAAATCATTGGATTCCTGACAGACTTAAATGTTTATAATTATGATTGCAGCATGAGCTATATCCAGGATTCTGTTTCAGAATCTTAGGCAATGTCACTTTAAGGATAAACACTGTCACCTGGTTTCGAACGACCCCTTCCTTGATTTATGCATCCCTTAATAGTTTCTAGAACATTTGTCTAGAATCTTAGAGCACTTAAACGATCTCCATCAGCCCGAAAAGGATCGCATCTTCCAACCGACGACAGGGACCGCCAATCTCTCCAAATCGGTATCACGAATGTATATAGGGCAGAATAAAGAGAGGGAGAAGTCGAGACAATATACAGAACAGTGGCCCTGATGAATTGGCGTGACATTTCCAAACACCCCCAGGCCATGAGCGCCAAATAGGGCAAAATGATGGACCTGGGCTGTTGATTAAACCCATAAGGCGTGTCTGCACTATCTCGAGATTGCCAAATATCCAGCTATTTGAATTATCCCGATCGCAAACTATCCAGCTTATTTGCGTCTTCATTAGACCGAAGTAGCAAATTAGCTGGATAGTTGGTCGGGATAATATCCCAAGATATCTCGGTCTAGTTTGCGGTTTTCCGTGTTTACTCGAGGTCAGTGGTTGCGAGGTCAGCGCTGAGCGGTATAGATCGCATGTGCGAACCGGAAATCGTTGTGCATGATGGGATCGGGATAATTGACTCCGTACTTCGGTCTAATGAAGACGGTCGCAAACTATCCCGCTAGTTCGGAAATAGAAGGATATTTTGCAAACTAGACCGAGATATCTTGGGATATTATCCCGACCAACTATCCAGCTAATTTGCCACTTCGGTCTAATGAAGACGCAAATAGCTGGATAGTTTCGATCGGGATAGTTCAAAATAGCTGGATATTTGGCAATCTCGAGATAGTGCAGACACGCCTACAGAGGATGAAGATCAGGACAATTTCAGGTGACAGTGAAAGAAATTCTAACATTTGACATTTTAAGAAAAATGATCCCAGCACTGTACACACCATCTACTTGTGCATTAAATTTGAAGTGTTTCTTCCAGGCAATGAAGAAAAAAATACAAGTGAATTTAGGATGACTTTCTCCCTTAACCTTTTAAAGGCAATGAAAATAAACAAAGAACCATTGTTAAATAAATATTTGTGAATCTACCGAAGGTTTGAAATCTCAGACTCAGACTAACCCTTGCAATTCAATTTCAATTCCTCACCTTTATAAATTAAAAGAATAGGGACCAAGGGAATTTCAGGTGGCGGTGAAATTAATACCAACATTTGACGTTTTAAGAAAAATAGCATGCTGTGTATATGCATCTACTCTTTCACTGCATATAGACATCAAAACTTTCTAGTAACAGATTCAAATTGAGAGTGTCATTGATTTCTATCGTAACAAATTTTCCGCTGATAAACTGCAATTCCTACCAAATGATGGGAAAAGAAATTAAATTTGCATTGATGGGAAAGGATGCTGAGACAGGCTGATGTGAGGGAAAATGTTCAGACTGCCGATAACACACAAGAACATGGATCTCCTTGATCAAACTCACTGCAACTCCATCATGACGCTTCAGAATTAGTGTGGAATTTCATGAACATGACATTTATTCACATAAACCCATTGCTTGCTGGAACTGGGTGTTCCCTGTATTAGGCCTATGGGGGATTAGATAATTCAGTAGTAAACAGGTTCACAGACTCAACATGTATCTTTCTCCATCAATATTTCTTTTACTAAGTTCTCACAAACACTGATTTATCCTTTTCAAACTTCCAGGGACGTTTTTATTTTATTCTAGATCAAAATGATTAATTCAACTTCATTCATGCCCATGTCAAGATTTTAATAGTACCATTGACATAGCTGCCGACCATTGCTGTTGGAGGAATGATTCCTAATTTTGTTTTACTTCAAGCTTTTGTTTTGAACCCTAGATTCCTCTCTTTTTCTGAAATATTCTGTTTGAAAAGTAAACAAAATAGACTGAGTTCCTAATTTTGCCTTGAAGGGATTCCTAAGTTTTGTTGTGAAAGGTTGAAAGATATGCTTTAAAATGGATCCATTTCCATGTCACTTAAATCCATGGAGAGGAAATATTTGTTCTTCCTAAATACGTTTGTGTGCATAACCTGGGAATTCAAATCTATTTCCATTTAGGATACGATCCATAACTGTCAAGCACAACATGCTGGAATCGATTCAGATTTTCACACTTCAGCGAAACACTTCTGGTCGCAATTGCTCGAGACATTTTGATGACATATTTCTCATCTTTTTTTCTTTTCCAGTCTTGGAGAATCAGTGCTGGCATGCTCGAACTGCTAGATGGAGCACATGCGTCAAAGCTATTTTCAACACCCCATTTGCGGTAATGGGTATACCAGAACACATACCACATGTGATGTTTCCATGTGTGTACGCATCTAGGGGGTGTTCACACGACCACAAAACATCACAATAATCAATAGCATGTGTCGATAATGGTGTTAGAGTAGAGTGATCTCTGGCAGGGGGTCTATAGAAAATGTGAGTTGTAAACAAAAATACAAAATGTACATGTACTTAAGGACCTGGCTTACCACTGAATAAAATTAGAAATAATTGTCAAATGTTTGATTCACTTTTTTCTTCTCAAAATAGCAGAATGATTCTAAGAGTTCAAATTTTACCAAAATTGGCTGTAAACTAGATAAAAGTAGTCTCTTTTGTACATTGAGTAAAGGAGAACATTTGCAAATTTATTTTTACATCCAAACTTGTGATTTGCCACACACTACATGTACCGGTGCACATGTTTACTACAGTCCCCCTTTAGAAGTATATGGGTTGGTTGCTGGTGTATGAATTCACTGCCCAGCAATGGGGTCCTTGTATTCTTGTTTGTTTGGGGGGGGGGGGGATCATTCAAAACCTTCTACTGTCACTGCTTACTATAATGAGGTTATCCTTTCAAATCTATGCATTACACTGATGACAGCTATTTTTTCTAATCTACACATGAACTAGTATTGCATGCATCATATACTGTGCAGACAGTGTATGTTGTATGTCTTTCTACCTCCTCAATCCCCCCCCCCCCCCCCCCCCTCTGAAGAAAAGAAAAGAAAAATGGGAGAGAGACGTTCACCTTTGATTCTTCATTCAATTTTCATGAACTAATAGTAGCACATATGGAGTTAAGGTATCATTATAGCATGAAACAAACTGGTGCTCTGACAAAATTATGCTCCAGCAGTAACCACTCTGGTTTTTATTTCATAAAAGACATAGGGTAAGAGTTAGGAATATAGCATTCGATCCAAGGTTTAGTAAGGTCTGAAATCGTCTGCAGAGCAAAAGTCGCCAGAGGATGTGGCGTACAACATGTAATATCAAGTGTGAACACTGCATGTAATCCTACTGCTTCAGCCTTGTCCTTACATTCCTAGGAAGGCTCAGTACTAGGCCTGTCTTCATCAGCTTGGGTTAGCCAAATAACCTGCTATTTTAACTATCCCGATCGCAAATTCACCAGTTAAATTGCGTCTTCATCAGCCTGCAGTTGCAAGTTTGTGATAAGCTAGTTTGTGATGAGCATAACGGTCTGGTGAAGACGCAATTTCGAGCTTTGGGATAATATCCTGAGTCAGAAAATAGCGGGTTATTTGGCAAGCTTGAGCTGATGAGAACAGGCCTGTTGTAAGTACAAGCTATAAACAATGTATCATGTCTCTTTTCATGGCCCAACGCATCACCGAGCTTTACTACCTGGTAGCATCAAATTGATCGTCAAATGTTCAACATGGATGCTTCTCTACTTAAGTGGTGAAATAGAATATACACCTTTAAAGTGAGCTGCTATAGGATGTCATCCTAACAGAGATTCAAATGAAAATCATCCTTATCTACTTACAAATCCATCCTTAAATCATATAATGTCAAATGCTGCCCTTAAGTCATCTGATAGAATGTCTACTCTATAGAATGTTCGTCCTTAAAGTGAGCTGATTTCGAATTTCATCCTAACATCAAATGAAAATCATCCTTATTCTTAAAGTGATCTGCTTACAAATCCACCCTTAAGTCATCTGATAGAATGTCTACTCTTACATGATTTACATTGGCTGAAGGTAAAGAGGCCTAATTGATCTTATTAAAGCAAGACCAGGGCTCATTGCACGAAACTTACCTCGATGGTAACTTTGCCATCAATAATAACTACCATGAAAACCTTGATTTTGATTGGCTGTTGAGCCCTGTTACTCTGGTAGTTACCATTGATGGCAAAGTTATCATCAATGGTAAGTTTTATGCAACGGGCCCTGTACAACATAAAGAATTCTGTATTTATGCTGTTCACTGTTGATCTATATCTGATGTTAAACTGTTAAGTTGCATGTCACAATCCTATACAAAAAAAAAGTGATATGTGATTTACATTGGCTGAAGGTAAAGAGGCCTTATTTTGATCTCATTAAATTGAGACCTGTACACAACATAAAGATTTCTGTATAAATATACTGTTTAGTGTTGATCTATATCTGATGTTAACCTATTGTGTGCCTACTTCAATGATACAGTCTAGTGAAAGAGTGAAAGTTCCTGCAAATGCATTAATTTGCCATTAAATGCCATGAGATGCCTCAGGCTTAAGACTTGTGATCTTAAATGTGTCCAACATCAAAATATTCTCCAAACCAGAATGACTGTTTGTATGTACAATGTACATATATACATTGTATGTACATGTTCATGCTTAACCGTTAGAGTACAAAATTACGAATGGCCTTATTACTTGTACTACTAGTAAGTTGGCATACATTTACTTGTAACATCAGTATCAAAGCATACTTTGTTCTCATAATACACCCTTAAGCTTAAGTAAATTAGCTCAAATACTTCATACACATTCCTTCAAAGAAAATGTAAAATGAAATCTTAAAATGACTACCAAATGAACAGATACAGATTCATCATGTTCACTATTATTACATCTTTAAATATTATATGCATCTCATTTACAGAAGCATTTGCCTTGGTATAAATTATCAAGTCCTTTTTTCTGCAAAACACCGCAAAAAAAGCAGATGAAATGTGAGAGTATCTTCAAGACATCATTGTTCAATTTATTCTTTTCTTCATGAAAAGAAATGTCTAAAGGTTACATAATATAAGAAAAGAAATAAGAAATTAAAAAACAACATAAATATGCTTCATATCTTCAATTAACAGTAAGCTTTACAGCACTAATCAGAGATAGAAATTATTCAAAATGAGTATTTCTTATCAGGAGAATAATTTCTCATTACACAACATAAATATATCAAAACACTAGTATCCACTTCAGATAATATACAGACATTCATATCTGGGGTAAATGGTCCAGAATCTGTGCACAGTAGAGTGATAGGATCGGTATGCAAAGATGATATCCCAAGACCTTTTATATCTAGTCTCCTGGTATTTAAAGCTTGAACGAAAACGATGCAGTGACAATATCCTAATGGCATCAAGCCAAAAGAAGATTGATTTTCTGGAACCAAATAAAGCATGAGCGATACAAGACATGAATACTACGAGCTACAGGTGTATCATGGATAAAAATGAGAGACACGTTTGAGCGGAGGCACCCCTTTTTTAGGGTAAAAACAAGAAAACTGGTATTTAGAGCCGAGAGGAGATGATGTAAAAGAAGGTTTCGTTTTTTACCTCAACCATTTTGCTGATGGAGCGTGATTATCCTCAAGTTATAAACCAGTGGGGTGGAAATAAATCCTGATTTGTGTGTTCAAACTGGCGTTGTCGTCGTTACTTGGATGCAGTTGTTGAAAGAGAAAGCTGTAAATGTCCTTGTCAAGCACTTTTAACATTCATTACATCTAGGTAGAAAGTAAGCGTTTTTCCTGGTTTGTGGTGATGCCACGCTTGGACTGCGTTTATCCAGTGTACTCCGTCGCCGCTGTGTGTCCTCCCTCTCTCTCTCTATCTTATCCACCTATCACTACTTTAAGTCCGTTTGAATAGCTGCCTGGCGAATCCTACAGCCGACACACCCTTGCGCGAGCGAGCTAGTGCAAAATCCTCGGTCTCGTGTTGCATTCTCGGTAAAGCAAGCGTGGGATATTAACTGTGGCAATGCATGCGGATGGGGTACGTCAACTGGGATCTAAGCTTGCAGTGTGTGTAACGCATGTGTGTGGATGTGTACCGCCATCGTCTGCTATGCATGCAACACAGCTAGTGCGATGATATGGGTGTGTGTTTGAGTGTGTATGGAACTCGAAAGCAACCCCAGAGGGATGGGTTGGAGATGCATGCATTGTACATTGTGTGTGTGTCTTATCTCTTATCTCCCCACACACACCAATATGTATACATGGGACTACAGTAGGATGGTGCATATTAAGGCTGCGGAACCCTGAATGGGTTTGCTCCAATGCACTCATAAAAAATGAGAGGGAGCGAAACGCCACGGAGGAAAAAGGGGGATCCAAAAGAAGATGCAACGCCACTCTGAATAAATACTCCCGGCGTCCTGCTTCTAAAACCTGACAGTAATTCAGGCGGAATTAGGCCACCATGGCTGAGGATGAATCCAAATTTGAGGCACGGTGCTTTATTATGGACGTCCGTAAAACAGATGGACTATACATCCAATTTAGAGTTCAGCTAAATCAAGTTGGAATACATTACCAATGCAAACTGTTGAGTGGAGTGTGATTTGCTATTTTTCTTTTATACACGCTCTTTGTGACCATGACAAAGGGATGGTTTTTACTTCATTTCGTCTGTTTAGAGCCAGAAGGGTGCTTATTAATATACCCTAAACATAGATGAATGCCTTTCTGACATCAAACATATTTATAGTAGCATAAATTCATGGGCACTGCATGCAGAGAGTATTTGTAAGGGGGAAATTATACTTTATGTATTATACATATTTATCTTTTATATATTATACATTATGTAAGAACCAGAAATACATAAGATACCTCATAGGGTTTTGTACAGCTTTAAAGACCTTTTGGATCTCACAGATGACATTGTGTACCCCCTATACTGTATTGAGCCTTCCTATAATGTAATGTAAATATATACTAGCTTCTATCCTAATTAATAACAGTAAGGGAAAGGGAGGGTGAAAATGACCTTCAGACATTTTATTAATATAAAACTCATTCAATTATGGCACAGTGAAATAAGTTGAAATTGAAATTCTAAAAATATGCTGCGGCAAAACTGTGCATGATAATGAAAGATAATGAAAGATAAGTGGCAATATTTAGGGGATAATACTACTAGTATGACACACCAGCCTCAATTTACTGCCTACTCCCTGATCTGAATGTTGTTAAATGTAGAAAAGGGCAACATTCAAACTCATTTAATTTTGCCACATCATATTGCTTTTTAAGCTTTGTAATTACAACCTTGTATCTAAAAGGGGCCTCGAGTAATAGAATTTATAGTATTTTGCTGAACATCTGGCAGACAAATTGATCACTTGTCACCTCTTTTTGGCAAGCAAATAATGAAACTTATATCACAAGAATGAAAGGTATTTATAACCTGTTTTTGTAGAAAACAATACAACTGAAGCACAACAAAAGTTATTAACTTAGGAAAATTAAACAGCAACATAATCCTATTTTTAAGAAATATGTTTTCTTTACATTTCCTTAAATGATGTTCTCTGAAGGTTTCTTTTCTTTCTACAGAATTATTTCATAGTTCCATATATTCAATGCAATGGAACACTATTTGATATTGCAGCAATATTTAACCCTTTCAGGAAAGGCATTTTTATGGGGGGGGGGGACTAAATTGATCATATATTCTTCTTCAAATTGTCAAGAGTTATATTTTTCTTACACTGCTTAATTGTTCTAATAAAATGCAATGTCGGTGAAAACAATCTACATGTTAGATGTACATGGGTAAGGAATTTGTCCAAAAGTTGTAAGATGACCAATTTCGGTCGAAAAATAATGATTGTGTTTTTGTCTGGCGAGTTGCCAATTCAAAGATGTTAAATGTTATTTTCATTTTCTAAAATTCCTGGTGTCAAACTCAATGTGGTCATCTAACAAAAACTGGACACATATGTGCAGAATAAGGGAAAAACAGAATGCAGTAGTAAAAGGGGCAACTATATATATTCAGTTCACTATAAGCTTGATTTGCTTGATTCAATATATATGTTCGGTGAATGGATGCACATTTAATCAAATTTTCCAATATATCCAGTGACATTTGTTTGGAAATGGGGCTTCTGTGAAAGAAAAATCAATAAATTTAACCAGACTGGGTAAATATTAAACTTGAATGATTTGATTTCT
Organism: Strongylocentrotus droebachiensis; assembly: GCA_035222895.1. Lineage (NCBI taxonomy): Eukaryota > Metazoa > Echinodermata > Echinoidea > Camarodonta > Strongylocentrotidae > Strongylocentrotus > Strongylocentrotus droebachiensis. The sequence goes on from JAVYIG010002299.1 coordinate 77,550, forward strand.
GCATATTGAGGGACAACGTGGAGCCATCGAATCTCATTGGATCTTTAAAGATAAAGCTGAGTTCTGGAAATGTGATTGCAATGTGAAGAAAACTGTTTGGAAGTGATCTAAAAAGGCTGCTCGTGGAGCAGATAACTATTGGTGTATACCAAGTATTTAATATTGTGAGGTTTTGGATTCATTAAAATGATAAGAAATCGCCAAAGTTTTGCTAAATGCCACATGCAATGTACACAAAAATGTGTATATGGAAATATACAAATTTTGGAAGTGCATATAGGGACGTTATAATGTGATATGCACTATACAAGAACAGAATAATATTTACATTAAAATGAACATGGACTTATAGTAGTTCAATAACAAACTTGTTCATAATAAAGGAGAACATGACTTCATGCATTAAAAAGATGATGTTAAACAGGAGTTCTTATATTAGATTAAGTTGGATAGATTTTTATAAGATAAATGGTACAGTAGATGAAAAATGTTTCATGACAGTGTATCAAGTCCAGTTATAACAATTTTAAAAAGTCACAGCCCAAAAAACAACACTTTTAAATTTGAGAATATGCTGTATTAAAGTGAGATGCATTAAAAGGTTGGAAAAATAAAATATAACCCTTTCAATGATTACAATAAAATATACATGGTACCAACTACCAACTGCCAATAAATGTTGTACATGAGTAACATGACACAGAAATAGTAAGGAGATAACACAGTAGGCACTTATGAGTTTAATACAATTACAAGGCACTCTGCATCATCCTTCTTCTGGCTTTTGAGAATCGGCGGCCGCACATCAACGACATTCTCCTGCATTGTATAACGTGTCAGAAACGAAAGCCAAAATGCCTGCCTCACCCACCAGTCGACTAAAATGCAGCCCGATAATTCCCCCCACTTGGCCGCTCCACCGCTCGGCATAGCGTTTCACAGGCAGGTGGGCCCCTGCACATAAATAACCCTTTAGGACAAGGGAGGCCATTCAACTATAGATTTGCGCTTCCTGTTGCAGAGCGGGGTTAAGTGCTCTGCATGAAGGGTGCTTCCTAGGAGCATGATGGTGACGGAAACGTCGGAAAATGACGCTTGACATTAAATGATACGACTACCTTGTCGATACATGATAGCACCTGCAAGTCGGCATGTCTTTTTTTCATATTTAACCCTTCCTGCGCCACAAATATCTAGAGTTTCTATCACAGATAAGATTTCTTACGACAGGTTTTTAACTCTTTGGTACAATCTCAATTTCTCAATGTTCATCAAACAGTTATTCCATGATAATATCCAAAAATAGTGATTTTATATCTTACAACATGTTGCCAATTTAGAAACTTTAATGATTAGTTACAATTCAACTGCTCTTATTCAAGAAACACACAATGTACTGCAAAGAAAATAAATTCAACATCTTCTGTAATTTTTTGCTCTTTTTGCTCATGTATATGTTTAATTCCTAGCATTCTAGATCAAAAGATAATGCATAAACGTCATTAACAGAAGACACTGTTCTGCTACGGGTTAACTTTACTTCATATCGTCGCTTCAGAGCGGGAAGGGTATTATCTCATGAACCGTCATAGTTGCTGATTACAAAAACTGGTATTTTTATCAAAGAATTTAAAAATCAGAATAACTTCACATCTTTGGTAGATAGCTGTTCAAATTTAAATTGGAACAAAAAAATATAATGGAAAAAACTGGGCCCCATTTCATAAAACTTGTCATCAGTGATAAATGACAGTTTTTGTTATAAGCTATTGAAATCCTTGCTTTTGATTGGTTATCAGCAGATTTGTCACTGATTTTTGTCAATTGTCATTGAAAAAAGGCTTTGTGAAACAGGTCCCAGTTCTCTATCTGAAAGTTATTGCATGCAACAGTACTGTGTGGGTTTAAGGTGAAGAATGCATACAAAATAGAGACTAATTTTTTTTTCCAGATTTGAATGTAAATGTATGGCTTAAAAGCTATCTACAGCTTAATTGGAAAAACAAATATGACAGGAAATACAGTTCTTTATCTGAAGTTATTGCATGTAACAGTGCTGTGTTGGTTTAAGGTTAAGGATGCACTTATGTACGGCTTAAACGCCACCTACGCCATAATAATTACCATGATTACAAAATAATACCTCTACAATGCCTTTCTGGTTCTGAATATGTTACTAAATGCATCATCAAATAAATCAACCACCTCCTTCTTCCTGTCAGACTGTATTCTATGTTGAGAGACAGAAAGACCTTAACTTGTATAATGTTAAGTTTGATGGTTTATTTTAGCTGACTACTAAGAAAGCATGTGTATGATGTACATGTAAGTAAGCAACCAGGGGACCGACATCTTTAGGTTTTCTCCAATGGAATTAGTAATGAGGATTAATACCTTACCAAAGGGCACTGATAAATCCACTTGGTTTTGAACCTTTCCAGTTACGTTACGACACTGTAGATTGTAAATGCCTTGCCAAAAGACATCAGTGCCATCTCGCGAATTGAACCTACGACCTTTGCTTTTCAGGTCAAGTGCTTTAACTACACAACTACGACACCTCTACTTGCATGTACATCTTTCTGCCAGGCACAATGTCATTATAAAAGGATCCACTTCCCAACAACACGTGGGTTTAATGGATTCTATATTTGACACCGATTTCGGTGACTTTCTCTCTCAAAACAACATCCATCAAAAAGATCCATTTAGACCAAAACTACTTCTACTTTGACATAATTTTAAGCAATCTTCCCACACAAATATATTGTCTTCTCGATCCACTCAAAGGATTATCCCTAAATGTCAGACGAACAAGCAATTTCCTCTAAAAAGGCATTTTTTTACAAATTGGTCAAAAACCAGAAGTGCATTAACTCATATACCACATTATAAGAAGCTTATATAAAAACTAATCTTGCTGCCACTAAACAGTTATTTCTTTCGCTTCGTTAAAATGGTACATAAATCTAATGAAGTCTCGAGGGGGGAATGAAAAGTCATTAAGCACAGTTAGAATATTTTTGTGTGTCTAACAGATAATTTTGACTCTTTATTTTCATTTTTTCTTCATCCATTTAGCAAATGCATATGTCAAAGACTTGATGTTGGTGGAATTGAGTGATTGATTGAATTGGTTTATTGACTTAAAACGTACATTCAAAATAGCAGCCAAAGGCTCAAATAAATTGAATTCACTTAAACTAAAAAGTTACGTTGAAATACAATACATTAAAAATTGGGTGGATAAAATGTATCAAAATTAGAATGACATTGCACACAAAAATATCAACAAGGAAATGAATATGACAGGAAAATAAAAAGGACAGTCAAGATAAAGACAGAAGAAGGAGAAGGAGAAGAGGAGAGGAGGAGGAGGAGGAGGAGGAGGAGGAGAAGAAGAAGAAGAAGAAGAAGAAGAAGAAGAAGAAGAAGAAGAAGAAGAGAAGAAGAAGAAGAAGAAGAAGAAGAAGAAGAAGAAAGAAAGAAGAAGAAGAAGAAGAAGAAGAAGAAGAAGAAGAAGAAGAAGAAGAAGAAGAAGAAGAAGAAGAAGAAGAAGAAGAAGAAGAAGAAGAAGAAGAAGAAGAAGAATAAGAAGAAGAAGAAAAAGAAGAAGAAGGAGGAGGAGTAGGAGGAGGAGGAGGAGGAGGAGAAGAAGAACAAAAACAAGAAGGAGAAGGAGAGTGCAACGAGAAGGTGCTAGATACCAAATACTCCGTGGATTGGATTGGGTGGTCATTGGGTTGTCATTGTTTAAAGCCAACATCAATGTCTACTCCACTTTTTTCTATATGACACAGATACTGCTTGATATCTGATACATTCCATCATTCAAAACAATAGAAATCTTAGGCCAAACATCCATGATAAAAATACTTTCTGATTGTTTCCCCCCTTTCATTTACGTCATACATCCAGCTTTGCGTGATGGTAAGCCTATTTTTAGCACTACCAGTACATGTAAAAACCACAGAACAAAAACAAGTAACATCTAAAAATATAAGTGCAGATATAGAATGCCCTGAATAGTAATGATAACCACAACACTTATATTTGTGCATACATGTGTAAGCATCTGATATGTTAAAACACAGTTTTGCGCTTCATCACTTATGGTTGTTTCACTACTTCGCTAAAGCTTTTAGGTATTTCTCACTACACAGTACTACAGCGATACTGTGCAATTTGTCATATATACAAACATGTCTTTTACCCATTTATTGCATCTACGGTAATTGATTATAAACATTTCTTTATATAAAAAATGAGAACAAACTAACAGTTCTTTCCAGTATTATGACCATTAGTCAATGGTCAAAACTTTTTTTTAATGATATAAATGGATAATTTTGTGTAGAAAACTAGGTTGAAAAATGTGAACAAAGCTACTGACATCCTGAAGAGACTCCTCTTTCATACTGAAAATAAATCCTTATTAGAAAACCAAGATAATCTACATGTTTTGTTTTTTGATTAAATTTATCAACAATTCCAATCTTTATTAAAATGTTATATAGTAATTTCACATCAAAATTCAGGTTAAATAGTGTGAAAAGAGCCACTTATTACTGAAGGAGGGGCTTCCCAAAACAAAATCTAAACCATTGATTAAAAAACCATGACAACTCCAATCTTTTCCTTGCATTTAATAGTAAAATTATTGAGTAAATTCAAAATGCTGACTAGTGCCTTTATGTAAGAATTCAAAGTGAACAAATGTGAACAAAGCCACTTAGTTCCCAAGGAGGGACTTCCTGTCACGGTAAAAACATTTCAAACCCTTGATTTGCAAGCCAAGACTATTTCCAACTTTTTTTTAAATTAAAGGCATCGTTTAACAATGTTTAATCTGAGATGCATGGCCCTACATGTTATCAGTGTCTGTGATATGGTGTAATAATAAAGCCCTAACAAAATTGCGCTTCAGAATGATCACGAAGTGCCTCAAAAGAGTAAAATCTTTGAATTACCTGTTTTACCATACTCATTTTTCCCAATGGACTATAGTGTTATAAAAACCGTTAGGAAAACTTTTTTTGAAATTTTGATTTCCAATGGAAAATTTCATGATAATCAGACAGGCGATCAGCTTGTAAAAGTCATGGGGTTCCTTACTGACCTAAAGGTTTATAATTATCTTTGCAGCATGAGCTAAATCCAGGAATTTGTTTCAGAATCTGAGACAAAGTTACCGGATCCCTTTAAAGTAAGAATATGAACAAGCCACTTACTACCCAAGGAGGGGCTTCCTCTCTCAAAAAACAACCCCTCGATTCGAAAACAAAGCTCATCTTCTGAAACCCAGGACCATTGCTGGCAGTGCACGCTTATTAGCAGATGGCGCCGAAAATTGAGCATCGTCATGGCAATGGGAGTGATGCGATCATTGGAGGCTCAGAGGCAGCACATTAAGAAGGGATCAGGTTGAGAGAGCGAGAGCATGAGAGCAATAGCCGGAGGAGAGGATCGCATCATTAGAATGTGGATGGAGTTGGAATCAAGAAGGAATTGTTTATATGAGATTCCATTATAAAGCCTCAGATTCTGTGATTAACATATAATCAAGTTTTCCCTCTAGAAGTAGATGTAGTATGTACACCAGATGCAAGATTGGACTATTTTTTAAAGATGCTTATTTTGGCAGACAATGTCGTCTGCTGAATGTCTGATGAGAGTTTACATTTGAGCTAAATGATATATCGCTAAGTCAATGCAATTTCTAATAAGAGCCAACAGCCAGGCCTCGAATATTAAAACATTCAATATGTCTTTCAGATACCGAATTGACACAAAAATCTATCAAAAATTCTTACCTTATCCTTTTCTTGAGTAAAGATTGGTTAAAACATCACAGAAAATCAGGAATGAGGAATGAGAAAGCTCACTTGTAAATTTTTCATTTGCCAGAATTCAACCATCTACATGCTTTTAACAACTACCGATGTGGGTAGTCCTGAGTGTCCTTTTAAAAGATGTTTAAAACAAATTTGTTAGTACATGTATGAATTATTGACTGTGCTCCAAATCTCCCTCAGGATATTATTCCAAGAGGAACGTTTGTCTTGAGTAAACAGGATGGATGCTATTGAATTATACAACATTTGACATTTCAGCCAATTTATGGTATCCTTCTTCAACTATCTTTCTGTCTCTCTCTCTCTCTTTCATTTTGATTCTTTCTCCTCCTCCTTCTATCTCTCGTCATCCCAGTATTCTCCCCTTCTTTCCCTTTCTTCATCCTCCCTCTCTCCCACTTTTTCCCTCTCTCTCTATCTCTCTCTCTCTCTCTCTCTCTCTCTTTCTGTCTCTGTCTGTCTGTCTCTGTCTCTCTGTTGCTCTCTCTGTTGCTCTCTCTCCCTCTCCCTCCCTCTCTATCTCCCTCTCCCTCCCTCTCCTCCTTCCCTCTATCCCTTTCCTTTATTCCCCATCCCCCATTTGTATTTATATAATGTTCCTCCCTTGCTAAAATTGAAAATAAAAATTCTGAAAATGTCTCAGTCACATTAAATACAATATCTTTCCTATCATCCAATATCTACCAAACCTATCATTTGCATCTGAGTGTGTTTTTTTTTTAAATAGTGGATATGTTTTTTTTAAACATAGTCCAACCATCCAATTACAGTGACTCATTATATCTGCTGTTTGAAGCCAGAAGGGCATGATTCATTTTTCGCGCTGAGCAACCCCTAAACATATTCGTTGGTTCTTAAATTGGCATTGCATGCAATTCAAAACACGCATAAGAAGTCATGCTTATATTTTCGCGAGTTCTAAAATTTGCGCCTGCCAAACTTAGCGCGCAATCTGCAAAAATTAATACACCGCAAATATTTTTACTTTTACAGTATACCAGATAACACCCTTTTGGCCCAAAGCAGGCAATATATTTATTCTGACACCGTTCAATCTCTAGGGATTAAAATATGATTGTGAAGGGGGGTCTGGAATGACATCCCTTCTCCCAAGGATGTTCCCTTTTGATTAAAAATTCCATTAATCATTGATTCCCCTGGCCGAAAAAATCTGTGTAAGTCGATATGATAAGCGCTGCATCTCTCGCCCTGTGCAGTTGTACAGGGCCTGCCGCGATAACAATATATTCAGGACGGATATCGCTGACATTTTTTTCTCTCTGGGGAGAATAAATACGTGACCCACATGTACAGGGAGAGTGGTGTATATTTTGAAAATGCTCATGTATGTTGCAGACAATGGTAATGCAAAAGATCATCTTTTTAAATTCTACACATATAATGTAATAATAATAATAATAATGTCAAACTATAAAGCGCACATATCCATTCTAAAAGACTGCTCAAGGCGCTCTGTACAGTATCAAAATAATTATACAATATTAAAACTACAACATAAACAAATGGTGCTTAAGTTTCTTCTTAAATATTTCAATTTTTGATGATTGTCTTATTTGTAATGGTAATGTGATCCATAATTTGGGTTCAATGTTAGCAAAAGCCCTGTCCCCCCATTTGTTATTGGACACATAGATCAACCATAGATCAACCATTTTGACACACTATTACTTGATTCAAGGTTTTGAATCCATACATAATAATTCCTTCTTGTATACTTCTCTTCTACTCCCAGGCCATCAAATTCTATACAAGGATCAACCCTGTTTACACATAAATACTTAATCCAAGGTTGAGAATCCATGCAAGCAAACTATCTTTTTACTAACTGTCCATCTCGCAAATATTGTCTCAAATACATTCATACCCTTTCATTCTTCATCGTTCTTCTACTCCCACTCAATCACCCCAATACCTTTTCCCACAAGATTACATAATTCAGGGTTGTGAATCCATGCAAGCAAGTGATCTTTTTCATACTTCTTTGAATCTATCTACTCCCACGCTATCACCCCAATACAGAGATAAACCCTTTTCACACAAGATTACTTAATCATGGGTTGTGAATCCATGCAAGGATGTTATCTTTTCCATAATTATTCTACTCCCACGCTATCATCCCAATACAAAAATAAACCCTTTTCACGTAAGATTACTTAATTCAGGGTTGTGAATCCACGCAAGCATGTTCTCTTTTTTCATAATTCTTCTACTCCCACTCGATCACACCAATACAGGAATATACCCTTTTCACACAAGAATACTTAATCCAGGGTTGTGAATCCATGCAAGCAAGTAATCTGTTTTCATAATTCTTCTACTCCCACGCTATCACTCCAATACAGTAATAAACCCTTTTCACACAAGATTACTTAATCCAGGGTTGTGAATCGATGCAAGCATGTTATTATTTTCATAACTCTCCATTTTTCACTGAGTGTCTTCATTTTTTTGTAATCCTTTATTTTTACTCAAAGCTTGATCCAACATCATAATTCCTGCAATCATGTTATCTTTCCCTTTCCATAGTCTCGCTCAGTATACGTTACAAACACCTAGTGTGAACTGTACTTGTTTGTAAACACACATTTGTATTCAACTTGTAACAACAGGTAAGGCTTGTTCAGATATGACGTGTTAACCGTTGCCAAAAAAAGCAGCCTCAGCTTTTTACGCGTAAATGAATGCCAGCTGCACGCAACCAAGGTCCTACCTGTACTCACCAAGCTCTGTGTAATATGATTCAGAAATGGGAAGTGTATTACACTCATGTCACCATCTTTTAAAAATGCTGCAGTTTTGGTGCGTCATATCTAAACGAGGCACAAGGGTTAATTAATAAATGCATAATTGAATCCTTTTCAAGCTACTGCCTTGGCAGTTGGCACACATCATATATGGCATCATTAGTCTCAGTCTTCTTTGTGTCATTTCAAAGAGTCAAATAAAATCTGACTTTGATCAAGGAAGGTTTTGCATTGATTTTCTAAATATTTTCTCTCCATTGTTTCTATGCCTATAGACACTTTAGTTCATCTATCTATCTATCCTGGTACTTTCTCCCAGCTCAGAGGTTGATTGAATTTTAAAAAAAATCACTCATCTATGTTTTCTGCCATCCTAGTGCACTCTTGTAGTGTCATTCCACTCCATGTCTTAATGTTCCCCTCCAAATTAGTTCTTGGTTTCCATTTTGGCCTGGTACCTTCTACTTTTCATTCTAATAAATCTTTCAAGAGACTCCGATCCAAAGTATTTCTACAAATATTTAATGTTTTGTTTTTTCAAAAGCTTATACTAGTTCAAATTGTATTAATACTGGTTCACAAGGGGGGGGGTGCAGTCATTCAATTAAAAGAAGTGGGAGTTACGGTAAACACCTTTTCCAACACAAATTTGAAATTAAAAAAAGACATGAAATAATTGTTTATAGTCAAAATCCATACACATAATCATCACAGGAAAAGAACATTTTAATACAAATTACAATTTCCATATTCATATTATGTTACTTCTAGGGACAAAATCAGCGAGCCACTGTGCATTTTGAATATTGCCAAGGAGTTCCAGGAAAGAAAATGCATGAATTTTAATATATTAATCACCCGATGTTAATGCATTGATCTTTTTCACAGTCTAGAAGATGAACATCCTTTTTTAAAACACCTTTAAAAAATCTACCATCTAAACCACCACCCCCACCCTCACATCTCCTTCACACGTACAAACCTAGTCAACTCTGAAAAATTCATTTATGTTGGCTACACCATTGGCTTACATGATATTCTCCTGCATGTGTCACCTGTAAATAATTTAGCCATTTTTTTTCCTCTCCATAAATCTTAGAATTCATTTGCCACAGCCAAGCAGACTTTTTAAAGCCAGTCCTATTTCCAATACAGACTGGTACGACCCAGTTTCTAATTGCGTTATCATTCATCTGATACATTGGTTGATGTACAGTAACTAGCAATTGATGTTCCCAGGCTATTGCTTGAAGTTTTAGATGCCTCATGTATGAAATATGCAAGAAAAAGCCCACAAAAGCCTAGAAATGCAAATGGCTAGGCTTTGGAAGTAACTAAAGCCTGCGAAGATTGTAACAGGAGTATAAAAAAAAAAATTTTTTAAAAAAAAAGTGTCATCATGACAACCCCTCCTCGGGTGAACATCCTCCCAATGACAATCCCTCTTCCTCCCACATACCAACACCTCCGCTCCAAATCTTCTTGGAGTCGTCTTGGTGAAGAGGGTGAGCCGAGGCAAAACAATATCAAAATGTTTGAGATCCTACAAAATAACATTCTTAACTTCAACCCAAGACCCCAACATCATACATAGCCCTAAAACACAATTGTAACCCTGACCCTATACTTTTGACATCATCAAGCCAGGAACAATAGACCAGTTCACGGTTAGCACATTACTGCAATGACCCCGAATATCCACAGATCTTAAAAACATGAAGAGGTCCCACTTTGTACATTTTGAAATCATCACTCCTACATCGATGGAGGTGCTACATAAATAGCCTTTGTTTCCCCTTTTCAAAGAATACTTCCACCTGTGTATCATGGAGTGCATAAATGAATAATGATTACATAACTTTTATGAGCACGTATCTAGTATTTCGTCTCTGTGTATTTCACAATTTGTTCTGCAATGACCTTTATCTGCTCATGCTCAGACTGCAACCGTGAACTGGCTTATTGTAACAGGAGAACCGCAAGTCATCATGACAACCCCTCTACGGGTGAACACCCTCCCAATCCCTCCTCCTCCCACATACCTACACCTCCACTCCATATCTTCTTGGAGCCGTCTTGGAGTAGAGAGTGATCCGAGGCAAAACAATATCAAAATGGGCAAGATCCTTTAAAGCCCTTTCGAAATGAGATAGGAAATCTTCCCTCTTTTTTTCTGTTTGCGTGGGACGTATATATAGATGCCACTGACCTGGTTAGTCTCTTTGTTCAATTGCATCATTCGTCATACCCTCCATTCGAAAATCTCCTTAGTTTTTCTTTCTGTGCTTTTGTCTTTGAGAGAAAAGAGCTGATACAGAGATTTACAGACATTAAATCAAGCCTGCTTTGTCCTGTCTACCTCTTTATAAAGATGAACAATTCTCTCTTCTGCTCTCCCCATCTTCGTCTCTATCTCTGTCTCTCTTTCTTTCACTGTCTCACTATCTTACTATATCAGCATTCAGATGCTATGGACTATGAACCTACTATCAATATTTGAAAAAATAGCTCTACACATAATTCCGTAATTTTCAAATCAATGTATAGTCATTTTTGTTTATATCATGAATATTAAGAGAAGAGAACAACAATTCCAATTCAAGCAAAATTACAAGAAATGTTTTGCTAATTCTCATCACATTCACATCTTCATCCGAATCACATCTTATCAATGTGCGTAACAGAATATATTTGGGAACACATTTAAATGATGAAAAGGCTGCTCAAAAATCTCCATTTCTATCACATCACATCTTCTTGGAAATACATTAAAATGCTGAAAAGGCTGCCAAAAAATCTCCATTTCTATCATATCACATCTCCACATGAGGGGTATCGACCGACCCGAGACAAGGGCTGAAATCTCATGTCTATTTATTCAAGCTCTAAACACATGACTCATGGCCAAACGAGCGCCTGACAAAGAGAGATCGGCCAGCCATGAAACCTGCACGGCGACGTGCCATCCAACAGTTTTCAGGAGAGAGTTCTTGACGAAGCACGGAATTACCCCCGGGGCACTGATGGGAGAATATATGACCCTGCGCACTCGGTGGTTGCTTAAAATGCAGCCATTATTGGCATCGTCAAAATGAGATCACACAGATAGGTATGGGTGGGACTGAGGAATTAGTCATAGCTGGCTGGAGCACAAAAGGATAATTTCTGAAGGCTGATTGTGGGGAATTTGAGGGTAATGTGATGATTTACGACAGTGAGGGGGATAAATTTCAGTGCATAAAAGATGATTACACTTCTAGATGAAGGTCCCGTACAAACTGTTGATAAGGATAGGTATCTTTTTACGTAATGACAAAAATAATGTATGCAGCTTGCGTATCAACAAATGAGTCATTGTCTAGCATATGCCAGCTTGTTCGCATCACATTATACATCTTACATCGCATTCAATACATGCATCTCAAGATGATGAGTAATCTTGAACAACCCGTTTCTTGCATTCACCTAAAATAGCATCTTTATTAAATACAGCATTCAGAAAAGTTATTCCAAATGTGTTCAAGAAATATAGTTATTTTAGTTTCTTGCAAACGAAAACACTATTCTGATTAAAGTTATTTTCTACAAATAATAAGGAAATTCTTTAATATCTACTTTAGATCTTCTATGCCTTCCTTTTTCACTTCTGCATCTCAAGATCTCAATTACTGTTCCTGCCTGTCTCTTTAGTCAGTATTTACTTTCCTCTCTTTCTCTCTCTCTCTCTCTCTCTCTGTCACTTACTTTCTTTCTTTCTTTCTTTCTTTCTTTCTTTCTTTCTTTCTTTCTTTCTTTCTTTCTTTCTTTCTTTCTTTCCATCTATCTATCTTTCTCTCTCCATTCTCTTTCTTCTCACCCTCCCTCTATCTCTCTTCCTTCTCTCTCTCAAATATTCTCTCTCTTTCTCCCTCGCTCATTTAATCAACACACTCAGGCACAAACACACACATACATGTATATTCTCTTATTTTCGCTCTCTCTCTCTCTCTGTACCTAGTACCTACCCATACATATTTACCCACTAACTCTTCAATCCTCTTCCTTTCTTTCCCTCTCTCCTCCTCCTTTTCCCTCCCCTCCTCCTTCCCCCTCCCTCTCTCCTTTCCTCCTCTCATGTCCTCTCTCATGTCCTCTCTCTGCCACAAACACATCCATCTCTCCTAGGGCCCCCGAGACTTAAAGGATAGAAGCTCAACCTTGCTAATGCTCCACAATCTGCACTGTTTCTTAAGGGGGAAAAGAAAGAAAATCTCTAAACACTTGGCTATTAACTTTCATTCCAAAGTACTTTACAGAATTGTAGATACTTGACAATAAACACTTACACCTCTGTCACACAGCTAAACCGACTCAAAATTGACTTTAACTGACCGATGCTTGGCAATTGGGGGAAATGTGATCTCTTTTTGCAATGACGAACCTTCGTCATTGCCTTGTTTTCGTTCACATTCTTCTTATTAATATTCTTACTTCCTCCTCTTCTTCTTGTCGTCCGGAATCCCATTCGTTTTGCACGTAGTGCTTGTTATTCCTAGTTAGGTGCTTTCCTCATGTCCTTTTCCTTTCAAATTTCATAGGCATAGTCTCTAACATCTCATCAAGGTCACTACATTCTTCGATTCTCGAAATCACTCATGCATAACCGTCCAGGCGCCATTTCGTCCGTTTCTGGTCCATTTTAAGGCCTTTCTTTCTTTCTTCCTGTCTCCACTATCCTTCATCCTACAAACTTCTAACAAATTCCTCTAGATAGTCTGAGAGATGTTCTTTCATCTGCGACACATGACTTGACCTTCAAAATGCCATCTTCATACTCGAAATTCAAATCTAAAACCGACTCCGTCAAAAATCTCTCAAGTTCTTGAAAAATGGACCCCTAAATAATCTAAAACTGCCATAACTTTCTCATATAAATTCCGTTTTGTATTTAAATCTCACAGTATCTTTATCTCATAATTGCACATAGCCATGCTAAATTTCACGCTCCAATGGGCTTGCACAACATAAATAGCGCCCTCTAAAGTTCTGGGAATTGGCTTTCTCTCTGTGGCCGTATCTCCATAATGGCTTAGCAAACCCGTACCCTTTTTTGGATTTAGATACTTGAAGATATGCCCTTTCCAGCCATATACAAAATTATATACCCTATCACTGACCAACTTTGCGAAAATTGCCCTCCAAATTCGCCATTTTCAAGAAAATTCCGAAATAACTTCAACTTGCTCTAAAATGGCGATCTTTATACCTACGTCGTTGAAACTTAGCAGACACATGTATCCATATACGTGACAACTGTCTGCCAAGTTTGGTAAATTTTAATAACGTCAGCGCAAAGTTATCGCCAAAAATGATGAATTTGCTATGCATTACGTAATAGCGCCTTTAATGCGTGCAGTACATTGCGTGCAGATGACAATGGTGTCAAACTGACCGCAATGAAGTGCCCTTTCGAATGATACCAAGTATGGTATATGTTTACACAGAAAATTGTGAGTAAATCGCATTTGAACAAGGGTCACTATACGAATTCCGCCCGATTATAACACTTATCGGCGATGACGTCATTTTTTCAGACTACTTTTCGCCCCCTAAACATCCTTTTTTTTCGTTGAAAATTTGCAATGACATTCCGAGATGCAATACGCAGGGCACCTTGTGGCCGGATTTTTGAAAGTAGTCAAGGGGGCCATTTAAGACGCCATTTTGTCCTTTAAATCTATTTTACATCACATGTTTCGATAGGATTATCATAGAAAAAAAGAGAGTAGTTTACAATAACAACCATGAAATTCTCTTTCCAATGATACCATATACGGCCCATAAAGAGACATAAAGAGAGAGAGAAAAAACAATTTAACTCCGGTCATAATACAGATCCTGTACGTTTTCCACCCATGCATTACACGCATTGTCTATGGGGCAAATCGGGTTCACGCTTTTGACCCCTAGAACGAGCTTGATTGATTTGACGAACATGCAACTAATCCCATTTGTTTTTGCACGCAGTGCTTGCGAGCCCTTTCTAGGTTCTTTCCCCTATCCCAATTTCTTTCAAACATCGTAGGCATAGTCACTACCATCCAATCAAGGTCACTATTGAGGCCTTTCTTTCGCCCTACCTGTCTCCAATATTACAGAAGCTAAAGACTTCGTACAAATTGCTCTGGATAGTCCGAGAGAAGCTCTTTCGTTCGACACGTAGAAACACGGCGTCATTGCACGCACATCGTTGTGACACGATTGCATTTCTAGTTCGGTCTTTTGTTGTTCTCGCTTCGGTCTCATTGGTGTGACTTAAGTATTAAAGATAAAGTTGAGTTTTGGTCATGTGATTGCATTGTGAAAGAAACGGTGTGGAATCTATCAGAAAAGGTTGATCATCTAGTATATAAGTATTCGTGTGTATTGCAAGGTTCTGGAATTATCAAAATGATAAGAAATTTGGCCAAGTCTTGGTAAAGTTACACACACTGTACACAGAAAGATGTATATGGGACTACACGAGCACATGGCGTAAAATTCCTACCCTGGAGTTTTACGATGTTACATGACATATTTAGAATATGAAGGCATTTGAAGAGCCATGCTTTTCAGGGAACATGTCTTATCTGATGTTCTTCCACACTTGCATAATAAGAATGATAACGCTCATAAATTATTTTTCACCTCTTCCAGAACTCAACCTTCTCTTTAAAATTGACTTTAACTGACCGACGCTTGGCCATTTGAGGGAAATGTGATCTCTTTTTCGGTCTTTTGTTGTTCTCGTTTCGGTCTCATTGGTGTGACTTAAGTATTAACACAGAAGAAGCCCAAAAGAATTTACCTTTGCAGAATTGGTCCTCTCAGTTTTGTTTCTCTACAAGAACCTCAAATTCCTTGAGATATGCCATACATTACAAGATATAAAGCTATGATCAAATCAGACACCTTGAGTAAATGTAGGACACCGCTTCAAATATATGGATCTGCATTGAGTATTTTGCATGAAGATGAACTGAAGCACATATACTCCACAAAATAAACTTCCTTGTCACTACATTCTGTTAAAACTATAAAATTGCCAAACATGATAAATGATTTATATTTGAGTGAAAGTTTGAGTAAATAACATTTCATTACAAAATAAACAAATATGAAACCACCATGTGCACATAAGCAGTGTACTTTTCAAATCTCCATTTTCAGCAGATTTTGAGTAAATTTTTTGAAAGGGAAAAGTAAAATCCTATCTTTGATTGCATAAAGGGAGGCCAATCTATGAATGAATTGTATAATAAATGAGGATTTGTGGAATTACCTTTCATTCAACTAAGGACCATTTCACCAATCGACTGAATCATTCTCATGTACCTCTTATATTGTTCCCAAAAATGGAAAGTACTTTGGCCCCCACATATCTTTGCAATCGTTGGGGCAAGGTTTAATTGTCAAATCACTTGAGCGAACGGAAATAAATTGCAATGTTTTGATTTCATGTTGCTGTTGCGCCAATGAGGGCCATAAACCTGCTCCCAAATGGCTCGGTAGGTCTTCCTCAAACACAGGGCTCTACTATGTTTGCAGTGCAGAAGCGCTGGATTTACTAAGGAGCAGTAAAAGGAGACCGAGGTTTAAAGGGGACGAATCAATCGCCAACAAAAAAAAACATCACGCACACTAGACCATGACAACTCTTATGGTATATTCCTATTGTTACGCTAATGCATTAGAATTCACTTAGGTGGGTGGTAAAGGGACTCAGGCATATAATAAAACTTGAAAACTGGGTGGTTACCATAGCAACGGACGACTTTCCTTAGAGTGAACATTTACTCCCACCACTAACACTCTACAAATAAAACAAGTATTATGTAGATGTTGACCTTTTTAATTCAATCCTGTAGACTTGTGAGTATATTATCCTCCTTCAAGGCTTATGATAATAACACAAACGATATCAATAATATGAATCATATTGACATTTATTTAGCCTTCTTAATAACAATGCAGTACTAAACACCGTGAAATTTACAGGCAAAAATTTAACAAGAAACTTTAAATGAAGCTTCCATGTTTTTTATACATTGACCACATTTGCAATCAGTGTGCATAAAAATGGCAGTATTTTGAAACTTTTTACTATTGTTTTTATGGCATGAAACTTTCAAATCTTGAGCATACACAACATATCTATAAACAAAACATAAAAAATAGGCCTACACTCATGTAGGAGGGATATTCTAAAATATGTCAATAAATACTATTTCTTTCTATACTTCTATATCTATTGTCTGTTTGGAGCCAGAAGGGCATTAACTCATATACTTTAAAGTAACACAGTGTTAACACCCTTCTGCCTCTGCACAGAGAATATGGGACATATCTATTTTTACAAATTTATTATATATTAAATGGTATGTAAATTCGTATATAAAGAAATCTACTTGATAGTTTCTATATGACAATATATTTTTATCTAAAAACATCTTTACATATCGAAAAGGATCTATACTCCCTACTTCCCCAGAGATAAACATGTTCACATCAACACATGGCTCCATTTCATGTTACTTCTCGAACAAATCATCAGATAATAAAAATCCTCATGACTCATCCTCCATCAAATTGGCAATCAACTGCTCCATCCCCAAAGAAAACAGCTTCCATATTCTGCGTCAAACATATGGGGTTCGATACTAAATGCCTTGACAGATAACCTAATTTAGCGCCAATAACATTCGTCTGCACCTCAAATCGACGATCGCGGATGCCACATGAAATGGGATATGTGTCGGAAAAACAGAGGAGAGAGTGAGGCATGATGGGAAGGATCTTCTTTGATTGGACAAAATATATATGATCAGGGATAGAGCTAGAAGTATAATACCCCCCCCCCTTTTTTTCCCTTTATTTTAGTTGACATTTTGGGGAATTGGTTCCCTTGAAATCTCCTTTTTCTCATTTGTTTTTGTTACATTTTGAGGGAATTAAGACTACCACCTCACCACCACCACCACCTCATATGCGCCATAAACTTCTTCTTTTTCTTCTTCTTTTTTGCTTTTCTAAACTTGCTTTTTCTTTCATGCTTGGTGCTTGTAAGAATTGCATTTTAATATTGTAGTTTTAAGCAGGGGATTATCCCTGATAAACCTCTGTGGTTTTTATCACTCCCTCTGCAGGTTTATCTTTTGTTTGAATGCTTTTATATTTGATTGTAATTCATATTGTCTTTTTATGAATCTGTGGAAATAAATGAAATTAAATTTGAATAGAAATTTTGATAGTATTTCAGTCTGTTAGACTTTGGGGGGGAATAGACCAACCCAACCCCTCCCCCCCCCCCCCCTACCTTGAACAGAATACTGAAACTGCCCTGAGGATAAAAGAAGCTCTCTGGTTAAAGTCTTTCTTGGTTTATTGACTAACGACTGAAATCCAGAGGATGAATGGATTTTAGATCTGATTCAAGATGGTGATGAGCTTATGCATGCAGCACGTGACGTTACCCAATTTGAAAACAATTACTGAAAATTGCCCGGTAATGAGTTTTTCAAGACACTTTCATCCCCCCTTTCTCAACCAGCTCCTAACATATACAGCAGATCTCCTTCATCATTAATGCTCTCCAAGAATTTCTAATTTAAACTCCTGAATAATAAGTGCTCTCCATTTCTTATGGGGTCCTTTTGTAAAAATTAAACCCTAACCAATTATCGGCTTTTGTGCCACCAAGTTTTAAAAAGAATGTTAATAATTTTGCAGTCTCTATTCAAAGTTTGGATTAAAATTCTGTTTTGATCGTTGAATACTTGATTGAACATTAACATCTGCCATGTGAATAAACTTCATATTACATAAAATACACCTGTTTGGGCCGACTACCGTTACATGAAAAACTTTATATCATAAACCACTTAACTAAATATAGAGGGGAAACTGAATACTGCATCAGATAGCTTGCTCCACTATCGAAGGTGTATTCAAGTACTTGAAATTTGATCCTCAGTCCCACACCTGCCTTTTCTTGTTATTAAATCATCCCACACCCACTTTTTTTCCAATGGAGGTTACCGCTCATATATCAAATAAATTGTCAAGCATGATAAAAACATAGAGAAAAAATGTGAACAATACCTCTCTAGGGATATACTTTAATAACTTCTTAAGTAAGAATGATAATAGTTCAAACACAGAAAAACAAAGTATTGACCCCCAATTTGTATTATTTAAAGGGGCAAGTTACAGTAGATTTCGATGCAGCCATGTCTTTAAAGTTGGTTCTGTTATATGACTTGAATATATTCAATCAATATGCTCTTAAATACGGTAGGCAATTAAAAGGCTCTTGAAACTGAAGTAAAGAAGAATGGTTGACAATGATTCAAAAGCTCTCAAATTCAACAGAAGACACAAATTTCAACCATTATTATTAAAGAGATTTAAAGCAGAGTCCATTCCTCTGTTCTTACAATGACCCTCTTGAATAAGGCTCTAAAGTTCAGAAAGAAACCCAAATTGTAACTATCATTCTGAACGAGAAAAAGCAGAATTATATTTTTTTAGCCTCAAAATGAATCCCTTACATTAAAAAATAGTGTAGAGGCCAGGTATTACAGCCCCTATACTAATTATTGTGCTTGGCCATTGGGTATAGATTATGCCTAAGTCATGAACATATTATACTACAAGATTAAGGTTTTTTTAAAGAGCATTACCATGGTAACCACTTCAGCTCTATCTCAACTCCAGCAAAACTCTAATCTGATTTTAGAGGCCTTACCAATATATCTAGCCTGTCGATGGGGAATTAATCAAGTCTGACATCATGAAAACATTACATGTACATTATGAGATGAGCAAAGACAATCACTATGGTAACCATTACCTTGCGCTTCATCCTAACACGAGCAAACTTTGACCTGATCTTCAGCATGCACACTGCCAGAATAGTGATCGACAAGACCGTACGGTATCCCTCGTCATCGAGAGGTGAAAAAAAGGTTGAAGCAAGCGAGGGCGAGCGGCGACAAATCACAACAGTGCTCAAAGTTTCCTAAAACAATACAGCTGATAAGATGGGTAGGTAAACATTGACGATCGTCTGAAGATATGCGATGATGAATGCAGAATGATTTCAATCAAAGACACATCAATCCGATTTAGAAACAGATGGTTGTGAATAAACGAAGCGGGTGTTCCTCGAACGCACCTCAAGTACAGTTGAGGTTCAGGCGCTTTAATAAACGTTGATGATGAGATGAGGGAAGAAGAAGACTGGATGGGTGGGACTCTTAAGAAAAGTGGTTAAAACCTTGCCTGATCTATTCAACAGCGCTCTGTAAACAAGGAGGGAGGTTGGGAAGTCGTCAGTTGGATGGTCGGACGACGAGAGGACACGGAGTGAGCATCGCTGTTTCACAATCTGGACTGGATACGGAAGAGAATTCGTCTCAAGGATGTTTGCTCATCAGGTTTCCATCTCGCTTGTCCTTACAATAGAGATCCTCCCCCCCCCCCTAACATCCTCCTCCCTACCCTATCTTTGGTAGTATCCATCTTCCTTCTTAATCTCTCTTGCCTCCCTTACAAATTCTTCATGAGTTCCTAGATATTGCTTACCCTTCGGCTCTCCAATCAATTTCTCGACTGCTCTTTAAATCCAGACTTGCCTTGATTAACCTTTTCTAGGCTATTTTCTGTTTACATCTGTTTTGCTTGCTTCCCCCCCCCCTCCTCTCTCTCTCTCTCTCTCACTCTCTCCCTCTCTCTCTCTCTCTCTCTCTATCTCTCCCTGTACCTTCTCCATCTTCTCCTATTTCTCCTCCTCCTACTCTTCATTCTCTTTCTTTCTGTTATTCTTCTCTTCATTTTCTCCCTCCTGCTCTTCCTTTTACTCCTCCTCATCCATGGATAACTTGTGTATTTCCCTTCATCATTGCATCACATTCCATCCTCATATTGTTTATCACTCTCCCTGTAACCTTGTCACTTTCTTTCCTGAAATTCTGATTTCTTTTTCTGTCGATACATGTTATATATAACATAAAGTTGTTTCCCAGGTTTTGCTTTTGATCCTTGTTTGTATGTTTCTCTTTCAACACCTGCCTATCAGGAGCATCCTCCGAAATAGAAATAGAAATCAATCCGTTCAACTTCCTTGGATTCTGCTAACAATGCATCCTGAAAAATGTTCTTCCAGCCCTCATCCAATTTCAAATCTTAAAGAAATAGATCATCTCGCTCTCTCTATCTCTCTCTTCATCTCTTCTTCTAACTCCTCTTTTAAGGCCCCTTCCAGCTCGTTCTGACTCCCCCCCCCCCCCCCTCCCCCGACCTCATTTCTCTACTTCGTGCAATGTAGTTGCATTTCATTAAATATTAACTATCACTCTATGTGAATATTTTAGAGATTCACACCCTTTGATCGATCTCTCCTTGTACAAAACCATCTTCACTCTAATCGGCTTTACTGCTACATTCTATTCTGCAATCGATAATCTATTCCCTCTCTATTTCAAACCTGATTACCTGTTAATGTTAGGTCATCAACACAAATATCCTCTTCCTCCTCTCCTTCAGCTACTCTTCCTCTTCCTTGTCTCTCTCGTTCTTTCTTGTTCTCTCTCTCTCCTTCTCTCTCTCTCTCTCTCTCTCTCTCTCTCCTTCTCTCCCTCTCTCTCCATCTCTCTCTCTCTCTCTCTCTCTCTCTCTCTCTCTCTCTCTCTCTCCTTCTCTCCATCCTTTTCTCTGTAAGTCATCAACATCCCCCTCCACATATAACATTCATCAGTGCTCCAAAGGTCTATAATCATTTCACCATCCCTCCCTCCCCCATCCTCCTCCACCTCCTCCTCCCATTTTAATTTCCCTTGGATCGCATCTTTGCATCTTCCTCCAGGGTTAGGGGATGGATGAGTCTCATCCAGATGAAGAAATGCTCATGGACATTAGAGATAGGATTTATGGATTAGATTTTTCATTACAGCCAGCGGTGTGGCATGAAAGGGAGAAAAAATAAACATCGGCTTGACATTACCAGTAAGCGTCAGCGTGGACATCGCGCCAGAAAGCCAACAGACCATTGCTAATATAGTTAATCTCAAGTTCTCGTAATGAGAAAATATGAAATTCACACAGAATTATTAATGATAATCAAAATATTGTGTATGTACAGCACATACCATGAAAATCAGTATTGATTTTATTATTTACGATATAAATCTACGTATCTACCTATTCTACTTTGCTATTGTTGCACCTCAACATTGCATAACCGAAACTTAAAACACATCGCCAAATTGCTCATACCCCCCCGACCAATGGCGCCCTCCGTGACCCTTGCGTCCGAGCGCCGCCAACGTAACCTCTTCCTCTTATCACGAGTTCCCTAGGACACACCTTGGTAAAGGCGCTGGGGATGGAGGGAGGGAAAATAGGTAGATACGTAGATTTATATCGTAAATAATAAAATCAATACTGATTTTCATGATTTACATCAATAAATCAACGTATCTACCTATTCTACTTTGCTAAAGACCAGCACAGATTAATGCCGGGTGGTAAAAACCAAGCAAACTCATCAATTTAATGAGAAATAGACGACGAAGCCGCCTTCAGAGAAGCGACCACAAAGGCTCGTTCGCCCGCGGGCACATCTTTGAGGTAAAAAGCAGTAAAAGAACTTGGAGACTTCCAAAAAGCTGCTTTACAGATATCTTGAACTGAAACTCCGATGAAAAGAGCCCAAGACGTACTGACACTGTGAGTATCATGGGCACGAGGAGTCCTGCCAGGCGTCAAGGCCTCAGGGCCCGCAGCCTTGATAGCCAAGACTAACCACCTGGAGATCGTATCCCGAGATGCCGCCGAAAGTGGCTCTCGAGAAACCAGAAAGAGCTGATCCGACTTGCGAAAAGGCTTCGTCTTGTAAAGATACCATTTGAGGGCGCGAACGGGACACCACAGTCCGTCCCCGAAGACCGAAGAAAAATCCGACAAGGGATGAAGCACCACTTCCACTGAACCCGACGTGTCAGACTGATTCTAAGCAATAAAAGAAGCCTTGGGAATCAAACGAACCCCACGTCCTTCCCAGCGGATATGCCCAGGGGCAGCTGAAAGGGTATGAAGTGAGCTCCTACGCTGACCAGAAGTGATTACCATGAGAAAAACCATCTTGACCGTAGTAAGCAGAAGCGTCGCAGAACACAGCGGTTCGAAGGGAGTGCCAAAACCTTGGGTAAACTCCACACTGGCGTCAGAGGTCTGAAGAAGGGTCTCTTAAGGAAGAAAGACTTCAAAAGAGCCGCTAGCTGAGGAGCAGAAGAAACCGAAGTACCATCGGCAAACCCCGAAAACAAAACCGCAGCTATAGCAGACCGATAGCCACAAATCGTTGACAGAACTCTCCCCTTGTCATACAAAGAGATCAGAAAGTCAGCAATAGAAGGTAAAGACGCCTCTCTAGGGGCGACGCCCACCTCCTCACACCAAGTGTGAAAAGCATCCAACCAGGAGTTGTAAACCGTCCTGGTCGACTCTCGTCTACTCTGGACTAGAAATTGTGCAGCACGTTCGGAGAAACCTGACGAACGAGCCCTCTTCCCGATAACCGCCAAGCGGTCAGACGGAGGATTTCCGGCCGCTGGTGTAGAATACCAGACAGAGGTTGCGACACCAGATCCGGATGACACGGCAACGACCACGGAGTCCCCACCAGGAGGGTCAGGAGGTCCTGAAACCACGACCTCGCCGGCCACCAAGGAGCTATGAGAATCATCATCGCTCGATCTTCCCTGATCTTCCAGAGCACACAGGGAAACAACGCGAACGGAGGAAAGGCGTAAGCCCTCCATCCCTCCACGGGATCGCGAAAGCGTCCAGAGCAAAAGCTCCTGGTTCCCGGACTCTCGAGAATATCGAGGAAAACGATGGTCGAACGAAGTTGCGAAGAGATCGATGTCGAGAACACCGAACACTCTCCCCAGTTGCCTGAAGACAGTCGGAGACAGAGTCCACTCTGAGGGAAAGCACTTGCCTCTGGAGAGAAAGTCCGCTAAGATATTCTCTTCGCCCGGGATATGTGATGCAATCGGGAACACCCTCGCCCCCTTGCACCACGCCCAGAGTTGAGAGGCCAACTCGTTCAGAGCCACAGAATGAGTGCCTCCCTGTCTGTTGATGTACGCCATCACCGATACGTTGTCCGTAAGAATCAGAACCGAACGACCCACCAGACGAGCACGGAAGTGACGAAGCGAAGCAAACACTCCCATGAGTTCCAACACATTGATGTGGGGCAGAAAAAGTCCAGATGACTCCAGTCTCCTGAAATCATTGACCCCTGGCAATGACCTCCCCAAACCAACAGCGACGCGTCCGTGGTGACGGTCACGGAAGGGAGAGGAACTCGGAAGCGTTTGCCCTGAAGGAAGAAGGAACGACGAAGCCAAGGACCTAGAAGACCCTTGATTCTGGACAACAGGGGGATCCACGACAAAAGAGAACTCACGCTCGGCTGATAAAACTCCAACAGAAAGAGTTGGAAGGGACTCATCAATAGTCGACAATCTGGAAGCATGTCGACTAGACTGGAGAGAAACCCTAGCCACTGAAGCCAACACTCGGCTTTCACCCGACGTGCACATCTCAGAGACCGAGCAGTCCTGACTATCGTCTCGACCCTGTCGAGCCTGGGACGAGCCAGCTGATGACGAATGTCCAGCTGAGCACCTAGGTAAGACGGCGTGCGAGTCGGAACGAATTCTGATTTCTCCCAAATTATGAGAAATCCGAGATCTTGAGTCGTGCTGATCAGAATCTGCATATGATCCAACAGCATGACTGACGCCACGACTCTCGTGAAAATCTGAGGAGCAGGGCGCAAACCGAACAGGAGCGCTCTGTAACGGTAGAATTTGCCCAGGAAGGCAAAACCCCACAAGATCCCGCGACCGCGGCTGTATCGGCACATGAAAATAAGCGTCGCGAAGATCCAAAGAAACCGCGACGTCTGCGGGATTCAATGAAGAAAGGATGGTTGCCAGATGATCCATTCGGAAATGAACCTTTCCCAAATGAAGGTTAAACCGCTTCATGTTGAGAATCATTCTTAAAGAACCCGAGCACTTGGGAATTACGAACACCGGCGACAAACAAAGACACGGGTGATCGTCTACTTCCTCTATTGCCCCCTTCTCTAACAGAGACACGAATTCGGAGGAAATGTGACTCTGAAAAAGAGGGGACATGATCGGAGAGCGGCTCCGGAGGACGCCATTCGGAAGAGGTTCCACAAAATCAATGAAGAACCCTTCTCGTACCACCGACAGAACAAATGCGTCGCTGGTGATCTTCTCCCACGCCGGGAGAAATCTCCGGAGCCGCCCGCCGACCTAAGACCCAAGCACTCGGGGGAAGCCATCATCTAGAGAATGACTTCCCACCACCACGAAAGGGAGTCCGGGAAGATAGAAGAATCACGGTAAGAAGAACCTCGAGACGAAGGACGACCACGATCCTGGTATTCCTCCTCGGCCGGGTACCAGTCCTGAGGGCGGCCCTTAGACTGGCCGACGTTCTTACGAAAAGAACCCGAAATCTTCAAACTTTTCTTACGAGGTCTGGAGGAAGGAACCGGTTCTTGGACATCGCGAAAAGCAATGGACAGGTCTCGAGCCTGCTTCTCACCATCAATCTCGGCTTGCAGTAGAGTAGTGAAACTATCTCCACAAAGGTGGGGGCTGGCCACTGGAATCTGCGGAAGCAGTCCTGGAATTTGATGCGGTCGAATGCCCAAATAAGTGAGCACAGCCTCCCGACGATACTTCTCGATGGAATGCGAAGTCACCGCAAGCCGTGAGAAAAGATCAAACAACAAATTGTCACTTTTATCAAAAAGACCACGAGTCCCAAACTTCTTCCCCAAACGACTGGCCACCGCCACAAGTTTGGGAGAAACCCGTTTAGGACACAAATACAAATCCGCATCCTGAGGAACGAAAGCGTACTTGTCCACCTGCCGCTTAAGAAATCCCGTCGATGACGACAAGTCTTCTGCGGCATTCACAAATTCTTCTTTGTGTAGATCAGGAAGAAACAGTCCCTGAAACGCTGAAGAGTCCGATTTAGAAGACAGGAAGCCCCGCCGATAACTCCGGGACGACACAAGAATCGGGCACATATTTGTGAAACAAGGCTAACGAATCCGCCGCCAGAGACACAAACGGAAGTAGACGCATCATCCCCCGCAACTAAACCAGACGACTGAGCGATGGAACCAGTGTCCCAACGATCAACCGAGCCCCCCCTATCTTGATCAGATAAACAGGGACGATCCCCGCCTCTCGGAGCGCCCAACGAAGCGTGAGGCGGAGAAGCAAAAAAGAGAGGACCCCGGCTGAATACGACAACTCGAAACCCGCACCGGCGACTGCTCAGGCGAGATCGATGCATCTTCGGAAAACTCCGAAAATAAATCAACCGCGATCGGATCCGAAAGTGAAGTAGGACGAACCGGAGGAGCCGACTCGGGCACCGAAGATCGAAAAGCGTCAGCAAAAGCCCGCATCCAATCCGAAAATTCCGGCGGGGGTGGAGGGACCGACGGAGGGAGAGTAGCCACCAAAGGCGGACCCCGAGGAGCCGCAAACGGTGCCATAAAATCAGAGCGCGGATTCTTCGAAGGATAAACAAAATCCGAGGAAGAACTGGCCACAGCGTCCCGGGAACCCCGCCTCTTACGAGACGTAGCGGTAACGGAAAAGGCCGAAGAAACGGGACGGTTATCCGACAAAAGCCCGACGGTAGGAGCTCCCCGCAAACCGAATCGGGAAAAACGGAACACGCACCGACGGAGAGGCGCGGTTAGTTGAAGCCCCAGGATCCGACTCGGATGCACGGGTATCCGGACCGAAATCCGGAACCGGCAAATCCGACAAAGGGACAGAAGAACCGATCGGTGACCGGTTCAAGTCCGGATCCACGGAAGCAACCCGAATATCCGTCGATGGATTTGTGCACCGACCAAACAAAAGACCTGACGGAACAATTGTTGGCGGTGCAGAACTAAGGCCCGTTCCACCCAGGGTAAGAACCTCTGGGTTTCCGGGAACCGTCCCGAGAGGAGATAAAATCGCCCCCTCGACCATTCTCATAGGCTTGCCTTGCCCGCATAAATGTCTGCTGACATTCGCATCCCCAGGGTTTGCGGTGTCACCACCGCTCCCGAGGGGCGTAACTAACGAAGACTTATTACTAGAATCCTTCGTCTTCGTATCCGTCGATGGATTTGTGCACCGACCAAACAAAAGACCTGACGGAACAATTGTTGGCGGTGCAGAACTAAGGCCCGTTCCACCCAGGGTAAGAACCTCTGGGTTTCCGGGAACCGTCCCGAGAGGAGATAAAATCGCCCCCTCGACCATTCTCATAGGCTTGCCTTGCCCGCATAAATGTCTGCTGACATTCGCATCCCCGGGGTTTGCGGTGTCACCACCGCTCCCGAGGGGCGTAACTAACGAAGACTTATTACTAGAATCCTTCGTCTTCGTATCCGTCGATGGATTTGTGCACCGACCAAACAAAAGACCTGACGGAACAATTGTTGGCGGTGCAGAACTAAGGCCCGTTCCACCCAGGGTAAGAACCTCTGGGTTTCAGGGAACCGTCCCGAGAGGAGATAAAATCGCCCCCTCGACCATTCTCATAGGCTTGCCTTGCCCGCATAAATGTCTGCTGACATTTGCATCCCCGGGGTTTGCGGTGTCACCACCGCTCCCGAGGGGCGTAACTAACGAAGACTTATTACTAGAATCCTTCGTCTTCTTTCTCGCGACAGAACTTGATTTCTTCTTCGTGAAACCTGCTAAGAGAAAATAAGAACTGCGAGACATATTATAACCTGCGGGAAAGAAAATTAAACAAAGGGTACGAGCAATTATCAACAAGAATTAAAGAATTAAATAAACTACCAGTGACTAAAACACCCCACCGACTACCCCCGCACGCACCCGAGGCCTCGGAGGAGTGAGGACGGGCAAACGCGAAAGCGGAAACGTAACAGTAGTCGGCAAGAAAACGTTCTAGAATACTGATAAATAAATAAATTCACGGAGTGAAACTACTCTCTAACGAACAGGAAATCGTAGAGAATATTATAAAAGGCGAAAATGCGAACCAAAAAGTGACTAGAGAGGAAAAACTCTTCAACTTTTGGGAGCGATTTTTAGTGTAACTTATCCGTTCGGATGCGAAGAGATAAGAGGAAGAGGTTACGTTGGCGGCGCTCGGACGCAAGGGTCACGGAGGGCGCCATTGGTCGGGGGGGTATGAGCAATTTGGCGATGTGTTTTAAGTTTCGGTTATGCAATGTTGAGGTGCAACAATAGCAAAGTAGAATAGGTAGATACGTTGATTTATTGATGTAAATCACACTATGATATAATGATTAATGCATTGCCAAAGGACATAAGTGCCATGTCAGACCTTTGCATTTCAAGTCAAGTGCTTAAACCACTCGATCACCACATCTCTACTTTGAAGTCACTCCTCTCTATCTCTCTCTCTCTTTCTCCATCTCTCCTTTTTTCCCTCTTCATTTTTAAATAAAGCTCATTGCTGTAGTATAATAAGATAAGGTTAGAAGGGTGATAATGTTCATTCACGTAGCAGTCTTGTTTGTAGTGTCTGGCTCGGTCATTAGCAGAGATGCTACTAAAGAGGGAGTGTAAACAAACGTGATTTTCAATGGATGGGACTATAATGCGGGGCATGGGCTGGATCGCAGCAGTGCAAATTACCGCAGCCCCTTCTAGTTTACACAATCGCATGTTAAACCTTCACTTTCGAGTCTATAAATAAGAGAGGAAGTGCGTGCCGGGCAGCGCCTGATTCAGGCTCGAACTCTGGAATAATTTCACCCTTGATAATACTGACGGAGAAAGGCTGTCCCGTGTATTTTCCGCTTAGAGCCAAAAGAGCATTAAAGAGAAGGTTGAGTTCTGGGAAGAGGTGAAAAATAATTTGTGAATATTACTCATTCTTATTATGCAAGTATGAAAGAACATCAGTTAAGACATGTTCCCTGAAGAGCATGGCTCTTCAAATGCCTTCATATTCTAAATATGCATGTAAAATCGTAAAAATCGGGGGGCCGGCTTTTTACGCCACGTGTTCGTGTAGTCCCATATACATCTTTCTGTGCAAGTGTTTGTAATTTTACCAAGACTTGGCCAAATTTCTTATCATTTTGATGATTCCAGAACCTTGCAATACACACAAATTCTTACATGCTAGATGATCAACCTTTTCTGGTCAGTTCCACACCGTTTCTTTCACAATGCAATCGAATGACCAGAACTCAACTTCATCTTTAAGTCTGTGTGAAAGTATCTCAATTAATGCTCTTCTGGTGCCAAACAGACTTTGCTTCTCATCAGGTTTAATTTCCTTATATTTTATTTTTGCTTCATGTAGCCTTACTTCTGCATCTCCCTTCATTTCTTTTGTTGCTATTTCATGTCCCTTTCTTTTCTCCGCTCATCTATTACAAAGTTTCTTCTCTTTTCCTCTCCTGTTCATCTACTATGGTTATTTTCAATCTGATGCAATCACTTGTGGATGCAAGATTACACAATCTCATTAAATATGAAGATGCAAAATTTGTCAATATCTCTTGCCTAATAATAGCATTTACATCTAATAATGTTGGTGTTTACCTTTTACAGATTAATGAAAAGGGAATTAGTTTTTCCACTCTGCTTAATTCGCTGTGCTCTAATTACAGCTAGAGATAAACATTAAATTGAAAATGTTCAAGCATCCTTCTTTATGCACAAAATCCATTAGTGCATTATAAATGCGAATCAGTGCCACAGTTGTCAATTCACTTAAAGTGACTCTGTAACATTGTTGAAGGTTGATGAAAAAATTGAATAATTTTTGCATTAAATGTTATTACTTATTATATTCCTTCTATTTTATTAACCCTCTAACATGCCAAAAAACAAAACAAAAAAGATATTTATGGTTTTCTTTGAAGGCGTCACTGTGCAGCACCCTTTAGCAGTAAATTCTCTTTGGTCAGTTAATGGAAAAGTGCTATATAAGAAGCCGGTACTATTATCAATATTATACAATCATCAGGTGTTCTTCATACAAATTCCCGTTGTGTGAAAGTATACAGTACCTGGTGCCTTACCCATAGTCATAGAGGTGAAAGAACTAAACAGCAGACAGATATACCACCAGCTTTGTATTCATTCATTTGATGGGATAGGACAGATAAAGGAACGTCTATCTATGGTTGAATTGAAGACAAAACAAGAACAAACCTTCCCAAATCATGGAAAAGGTCACTGTATACTGCGATAATACAGCCATCCATAATGAAGCGAATGGGTCCTAAAGCTTCAAGTGGATAAAAACCTATATTGATACCATTTCACCTGCATGGCCATCGTTTCCATAATATCTATTTCCAACAATGAGGGAGCTAAACCATATCCTTCTACGATTAATTAATGCCTTTATGGCGCTCAACAGACATTCAAGTCAGGTAAATGTCCTTGCGAAATGTGTCACGTTTCTCACAAATGTCTTCAGCGATCCCTGCTTTGCCTCTACATAATGCATTCTAGCTCCGGGCATCATGAATGCATCATGAAAGTATGGAGAGAAAAAACACGCTCCCTCTATCTGCAAATGGCTCTTGATTTTTAATGTTGCCCTGGTCGCACATACATGTAGTTTGCGGGCATAAACCCTTTGTCAGTCGTTGTGGGTAACAATGTCTGGGAGGTGTTTCACAAAGATCCTAAGTCGAACTTAACTCAAGTTGGACTTAAAAATTAAGGAGAGCCATTTGTACCCTTAAAATAAAATATATTCAAAAGCAAAAATTGGAGCATTTTAGACTTTTCATAAATTCCACATCAAGAACATGAAATCTCCTTGATAATAGAAAATATGAATGGATTCGAATCAACATTTTATGCCTTTTAAAATAACTTTTACAAAACATTTTCAAAGATGTTAATGGCTTTCCATAATTGTTAAGTCCAACTTAGAGTTAAGTTTGACTTAGGATCTTTGTGAAACATCCCCCCCCCCCCCTGATCTATGAGACTATCGTAAGCAGAATGCATGGTCTACTTTGCCTCATAGGCTCTGTACTATAGAGTACCGAAGCTGTGACGTCATAAAAATCAATTTTTAGAATTTCTCAATTTTTTCTTCATATTCCGAAAGAACATAAAAAATAATGTACAAATGTCGAAAACCAATTGCATATGTTAAGTATTAGCTGAGATATGACCATCTGAATAACCATCAGAACTTGGTGTTATATGCTCTGGCTCCTAATGGTTAGGAGCCAGAGCATATAACACTGGGTTCCCATAGGACATATATTCATTCAGATGGTCATATCTCAGCCAATACTTAACATATTCAATTGGTTTTCGACATTTTGACATTATTTTTGATGTTCTTTCGGAATCTGAAGAAAAAATTGAGAAATTCTAAAAATTGATTTTTATGACGTCACAGCTTCACCACTCTATAGATGCATCAAACAGAGACTGACAGGATTAGGCTCAGCTAAAGGCTGCTTCGTAGAATTTTATTCAATTGCCAAATTAGAGTCTGTGCCTTGCAGACTAGGTCGTACACTCGTGCATGCTTAAACCAAACTCCCAGGGAATCCATGCATTTTCAATCCGAAATGCTCCCCGCAAATTAGCATCGAAACGGACGAGATACAAATGGTTATCTGATTTGCAGAGGGTAAAAATACGTCAAACTCAATTCTATTCTCGGTACAGAAATTATCAAATTCACTTATCAGAAGAAAAATAAAAGAATGGCAACTCTTATCTTAGTTTATCACCACAAAGTGAACCTTATCTCTGCATAGTAAACTAAGAAAACATTTTTTTCCATCTTATTTTTTAACCTTACTTCAGATTGAGCTCGAACTCAACACCAAGATTAAACATGGTCGGAATACAGGATGTAGAGATTTCAGAGAAAATGACATGAAACACATTCTAAAATAAAATTGTTACACTAAACCAGAAGTTATTACTCACCTAATGATGTATGAAGAACAGGATAGATCAACCAAGGCAACAGAATATGCAAATAAAACGAGAGAAAGAGACAAAAAGGTTAGTCAAATATAGTAAATGTCTTAATCTCAAAATATTAATCAAAACCTGAATTAATGAAATCAAATGCACATGGTATGGTGAGATACATGTATGAGTATTGAGGAAGTGTTATGGGTATTTTATACAAACCCACATTTATAGTATAACATTTTGGCATTCAAATAGTAAGATATGATGCAATTGATAAATTAATATTAATAAGTCAACTAAAATGTTGTTATCATTATAAAACCACTCTTATGAAACAAGAATATTGAATCCTTGTCACGTCAATCATGTTTTCATGTCTACCTCAATAGACCCAATTCACTTCACACCAAAAATAATGACATCTATTTTCATTTCCATTTACTTTTTCTGAATGTCAGACTACATGTAGCTTGAGAAAACTGTTCTATTCATAACACCCCAATTATGTTTATGCAACATTGCAGAAAAGAAGTCAAAATATTGTGTAGGCGTAAACCAACCCTAAAAGTACAATACACCCAAGTACATAATGGCCAACATGTTGAATAGGACAACAGAATGGGATTAAGCTGAAATTGGAAACAAACGTAGGTATTTTTTCATTAAAATATATATATATATATATACAAGGGAGGCTGCATACTGGTATGTGATGCACAAATTGCATTCGCACTTGGGTATTGCAGGTCCGATTCTGGATCATGATTTTTCTGCATTGACACTAGACTGTGTAGTTTTAAAAAATTAGAAAACTGCAGGTAACAGGTTTGCAAAGTATTTCAAAAATCAATGGTGTTGTCCAAGAGTCAATCTATCAAGATTTACAAACATTACAACATGACAACAAGGTATTATATATTCCAAGCATGTTTTCTATGGAATATACAACAGTGCATTGGAGAAAAATACCTTGATTTGATTTCTCAAAAGTTTTTTGATCGTATTGGATACGCATTTTTGATCCCTTATATTTTGTTAACAAACATTGTGTAATGCCTGGCTGGAATGCTCCCCAGGGAGAGGAGATTGTGCACACATTGTGTGCATGCAAGTATTGAATCTAATGACCGGGGTAATAGTATATCTGTAAAGCGCTAGATGTATTGTAGATGTATTAAGCGCTATATGAAAGCGGAATATTATTAGTAGTAGTATTATTACTTCTAACGGTAGCCTATAAGGTTATGTTCTACTTGTGAAATATTGAGATACACATTCTAAGTTTTTCGTTTAGCACATTCGTACAGGTGCTAGGACGCAATTTACATGGAGGCTTAAAAAGTATGCGGAAAGGGCAGTACACTAGCCGTACAAACATACGTGCCGCATCCTACACGCACACGGAGCGCCTGTCTATTGACACAGATGCGGCCAGCAAAGTGCATTCACAAGAAGGATATTCGTTGCCAACCTCTTTCCCCTCCCCATTAACTTCAGGATACAACAGAAAAATTTGAGGAAAAAATCAATTTGAATACAACTGCTAAAAGCCTTAATGTATACTTGTTCTTCTTCATCAAACTGAAAAATTATTTTCATGGTATTTTTTACTTCATGAACTTATCATTTTTTTCAAAAGTTGTTTTTGTAATGTTTTTATATTTCTAAGATTTTGTACTTCATTTGTAATTTTGCTTTGAATCTTATAACACTAGCCATCTTTTTTCCAGAATGTATACAATTCATTAATTACAATTGTTTATTATTTCCTGCACAAATAGATTTGGTAGGTCCCCTTTAATCCCAAATGAATCATATTATTTCATCCGATCTTCATGCAATACAACTATATTACAAAAAACGTGTGTACACTGTAGTTCTGGGCCGCATACCAGTACTACAAATAGTTATGATTGATCTAAAGTTTGATCGACACACGATGAGCCATAGACTCAATATTAACCTTACCATCAATCAAAAGGCTTTATAATACATGGCCCTGATCTAATTTCTCATATAAGGTATAGTATCAAATTTCAAATGTAAAAATTGCATTGAAATGCATGGAGCTCATTCTCTCTGACACAAAGGTAGATCAGGACACGAACGGATATTGCAATCTCTTTGAGAGAAATAAACCTAGTAATATCATACTATCGAATTACACCCCTCTCGCTCCCCTCCCGAGTAGACAGCGTGCAGCTGCCGCTACAGATTTAGAAACGTCCTATTCACGTTCAGGGACAGTGAGCATTCAGGGACGACGGCAGCCAGCGAGGGAAGAAAAGTGCCGAATCTCACGCTGCCTGAACAAATTGAAAAACACGCGCCCTCGGTGTATAGGGAGAGTACAGACTCGGCATGTAGTCTGGCCGATCGAGGTCCATCCAGCAGAGTTGTAGGTGAAGGCCATCAATGAATAGTATTGATTAACATGTGCCATCATAATTGATGGAGACTGGAATAATAATGAATGGAAAACAAATCCGGACTAGAGATTTCTTGTAAAATATGAAAATACATATTTATGCATAAGGTCCAAAATACATGTGAAAAAATACAATATATTGTTGTACAAGAAGAATGTAACATACACATGTACATTGGGTATTGTTCGTTTGTTGGTTCAGCTGTTTAGTCTACAACCAGTTTGTCCACTACCCAGTTGGTCTATTCCCATATGGTCTACACTCAGCCTGTGTACTACCCACATGGTCTAATAATAATTTTACTATTTATCATTTGGTCCAATGACCATTTAAGCTAATAGTCATTTGGTCTAATTTTCATATATGGTCTCATCTTCAATATTGTCTACTACCTGTTTGGTCTATTGTTAATTAAGTCTAATTCCCAGTTTTTCTAATGCACATTTTGTCCACTATCCCTATGGTCTAATAATCATTTAATCATAAATAATATTAATTATCAAATGATTATAAAACCTTATGAATGGTAGATGAAACAGCAATTCAGCAGTTTTAGTTCATTCTACATTTACAGCTTAAATGTTGGTCTACATATTTTTCTATGTCAAAATTAAAAAATGTTCTTATTATTTATTATAAATGAGGGATTTCATAAAAATGGTGTGTTATATAAAAAAAAACTTAAAGGGTGCTTTGGTAAAATTGGATGAAGAAGGACACAGGGCTAACGACAATGACCAATTCTCTAACTTTTCTGTTTCTTCAAATTGCCTAGATCAGAGGTGTAAGGGTGCATAGGACTTCAAAATGTTATAGAGCCCTGGTCGTTTTCCATAAGAAGACCACCTTGCTTTCTCTTTGGCACTGTGGTAAAACAACACTAAATTAAATTTGCAATTACACTCACATATTAGTAGAAGATAAGGAAACCCTTCACAAACTCAGTGTGACCTTACATAAGATCATTCACATGATCCCTTTCATATCACATCATTGCCTAATCAGGCATAATTATTTGCCCAGTTAACAGTTATAGTAGAGCTCTAGTATTGGCTTAATGATAATCTCTTCTTTATAGAACCCTTACAAAAGGGATTAAGCGGACAATGACCTTTCCTAATAATTCCCAGGTCAATTCAAGGAAGTTAAATCCAATAAAGCAATGGTGGCCTCCATCATTGTGTGACTCTTGGCTTTTTAGTTGTCTTTTTAGTCAATCTATAGACTTTATACTCGTATTGCACACCCAGTCTTGTAAAACAAATAATACATGTATATATTAAACCAGTTAACAGTTATGAGCTCAATGATAATCTCTTCTTTACAGAACCCTTCCTAAAGGGATTAAGAGGATAATGACCTTTCCTAGTACTAAGTCCCAGGTCAGTTCAAGCAAGGGTGTTAGTGTATGTCCATTCCTTGCTGATTAAAAGGATCATTCCTTGCTGATAAAAAGGACCAGACCAGGGGCAGGGGGTGTTTCACAAGGCCTTTTTTCAATGACAAGTGACAAAAATCAGTGACAACTCTGCTGATAACCAATCAGAAGCAAGGATTTTACTAGCAAATAACAACAACTGTCATTTGTCACTGATGACAAGGTTTGTGAAACACCCCCAGAACATGCACACTTGTTGCGATTACCTATTGTGTCTAGTGCACATGTATCCCACTCCAGACACCATTAAGTGGCCAGCCCGGGGCCCGTTCCTAGAAACCGTCATAAGTCTAACTTCTTGACTATCCTATTGAAACGCGTGTTATAGAATTAACACGCGTTTCAATGGGATAGTCAAGATGTTTCTAGGCACAGGGCCCAGGTTCCAGATAATCCTATTTCAGGTAGGCTGTACACTGTCTCTAATCTCTTACCATTACACAAACCAGACAAAATTTACAGACAAGTTCTGTTAGTAGGCTTTCCAACTGGCGTTATTCTGTGAAAAGTTCCCAATAATTTTGAAATTCTGGTGAGGAAAATGAATTTTTGTTGGAATTTATAGCTAGAACATGTTTTTATGGACTCGCAAAATACATGTTCATTGGCCTATTTGTCAATTTTTCAGACATGATTTCTACAAGCAAAGATATGACCTGCAGTTTGTCCAGCAGTAAGGATATGCCAACAAGACCAGATTTTTTAATAGAACAATGCAACTTAGCATGGTGTGAACACCTCCTGTAATAGCAGCATGCAGGGAGGTGTCGAGAGACAGGTTGAGGGTATACCAGCACATCTACCAGCACTTCTACACCACGCATCTTCTCGCCTTTCAATTACTGTGATATGGGCGGGTGCGTGTCATTTGATATTGAATGAAATGATTTGATCGGATCGAATGACAGTCGGGTATGATCTTCGTCTAGCGGCTCTTGGCTGACATGTGGAACTGACAGAACTTTTTAACTCCTCGTCTCTGATAGTAGGGCGCTTTAGCAACTAGACGGAAAGCACAGGAGACGGAGTGTTTAACCAACTGTGACGGGTCTCGCACTCTTGTTACCGTCGTGATATTTAAGCGCTTTCGCTGTCTGCTAAAGGCGACGGGGAGGCAAAGTCCGTATCCAATTCCCGCGTTGAACTGCACGCCTGCTGCCTTTTGGTGCTAGTGCTCTAGGGCCTTAAGAATTGGCCGGAGCGCAGGGGCAACCTGGCGGTGGGCTGTAGTACATAGCGTGCAGGCACGTCATGCATAACGATGAAAAAGGGCCCCAAAAGTAGGCCTAAACGGCCAAACCATCAATTTATTGTAGATTGAGGTATAGAATAAGCTATTTACCGAACAGACATTGGAAACACTAGTAGATTCCCTGTTTTTATCTTCAGTAGTCATGGTAGTGCCCCGCATTGTTAGATCTAGATCAAAAATTACTTGTCAGCTCTCTCTCTTATGTCGTGTTTAGGGAACGAACGCTATGTTGGCCGAGTACAGTTCCGAAAATCGACGGGAGGGAGAGATTTCAGATTCGTGCATGCGCAGTTTGTTTTTTTCGCTCGCGATACCATCTCCTGTGCGTACCGTCTCGTTGCTAAAGCACCCTAATGCTACGGTAAAATGAGAACAACCCATTGTAAATGACTCCCCAAATATTGAAGATTTAATCGATACCGGTAAATGAAAGAGCAAGGAGCCCCTCCTTGTTTAGTAGTAGTCTATTACCTCTTACATGAAGCCAGGGGGTGTTTCACAAAGATCCTAAAGTTGAACTTTTCTCTAAGTTGGACTTAACATTCATGGAAAGTTGTTAGCATCTTTGAAAATATTTTGAAAAAGTTATTTTTAAAGGCATCAAATGCTGATTCAAATCATTCATATTTTCTATTATCAAGGAGATGTCATGTTCTTGATGTGATATTTATGAGTACCGGTAGTCTAAAATATTTGAATTTTTGCTTTTGAATATATTTTATTTTAAGGCTACAAATGGCTTTCCATAATGTTGAAGTCCAACTTAGAGTTAAGTTCGACTTAGGATCTTTGTGAAACACCCCCCTGGTCATGGGTGGTAAACATGTAATGTATCCCAACCTGCTGCTTGGCCCGCTTGTCTCCTCCACTCCCATTTCTGACCCACAGCATCCCCATCATGAAACAACGATGTAATGTCATCATCCTCTCATTATACAGTGAAACATGTCTATAAAGACCACTCAAGGAAGACAAGAAAAGTGGTCCTAATATGCAGGTGGTCTTTGTGTACAGGTTTCTGTAATTCATCCATCAATGACAAAGTTTGTTCAAAGGAATTTTATTTTAAATGTATTTCTTTTATACAGGTGGTCGCTAAAGGAGGTTTCACTGTATTTTATCTTTTGCATTCTTATCATTACAGGATACCAGATAAACATGAAAGTTTGTACACCTTAAAGTTTCCTGTAGACACCCTATTACATTATTTATAAAAATACTACCTCGCCCCAACAAATACTCCCTTTTAAATCTAATATATTTATCCCTTCAGACAACTCTCTTCAGTTTAATATAATCATGTAACTTAGGGGCTAGCGGCACAAGAGGTAGGCATGGTCGTCTCAAGGAGGGAGTGGTATTTTCTAGGCAAGTCATTTACCCTGGCTGGGCATTTCCTTAGGGGCAGTACTTTTCGAGGGAGATGTTCTAAAATCAATCAAAACACACAGAAATCTAACATGGCTCACAGTGGTTAAAGAGAAGGTTGAGTTCTGGGGAGAGGTGAAAAATAATTTGTGAGCGTTAATCATTGTATTATGCAAGTGTGGAAAAACATCAGATAAAAAATGTTCCCTGAAAAACATGGCTCTTCAAATGCCTTAATATTCTAAATATGGCATGTAACATCATAAAAATCATACAAATTTCTCAATGCAATCGATGACCAAAAATCAACTTCATCTTTAATAGCAATCTCACAAACAACCATACTCCAACGCGGGGTAACCAAATCTTCGGTCTTCCTAATGACAGCCACTTTAAAATCTCTCAAATATCATCCCGTAAATCCAAATTCCCCAAAGTGTATTTTTACATGTAAGGAGTCACCTCCATACGTAGGCCTGTCCTCATCAGCTCGAGTAAGCCAAATAACTCGCTAATTTCAGACTGTGGATATTATCCCGAAGCTCAAAATTGTGTCATCACAAACTAGCTCGGACAGACGCAAATTAGCCCGCTATTTCCCAAACAGCGGGATATTTTGGAAACAAGACCAAGTATCCAGCTAATTACAACAATGGCCTGATGAAAACGCAAATTAACTGGCTAATTTGCGATCGGGATACCTGGTAGTTAGAACAGCGGGCTATTTGGCAAACTAATGAAAACAGACCTAAAGTATATTTTTGTATGAGGAAGTCATGCACCTCCATGACTATAAATACATGTTTACCGACTGCACTATAACCGAACGGATTTCAAATGCTCATTGACATTGAGATCCATCATATTGTCTGTTTGGTGCCAGAAGGGCATTAAGTCTTATCATTTATCACAGAGCTAATGACCTCCTGGCTCTAAACATATGAATACCTCAATGAAAGTACTCCTACAGAAAGTACTCTAAGAACTCTACTCCATCAGCTTCATATTATGCTTTTCCTCTTTCTCTTCAATCAATTTTCTCACTCCTTTTGTCTTTTTTATGAAGTATATATTCCGTAAATCTAGGAGAGTGTCTGGAACCCTGAAATATCAGTAGTTAGAATGAACATTGCGGTTTCTTGGTCACTTTTTATAGAAAGAATGACTTTAGGATGTTCGTTTGGATACCAATTATTCATGTACAATAGAGTAGTGTCATGTTTTTTACTGTTGCAGCCCCTAAATCATGGAATAGTTTACCAATTAGTATCCGTTAATCCCCATCTGTAGAGTCTTTTAAGGAAAGTTTGAACTATTTTTTTGTTTGACAGTAATTTAGAGGGCAGTTAAAGTAAGTTGCTTAAAGGGGAAGTCCACCCTGAAATTAAGTTAGTTTTAATAGGAGTAGAAAAATAAGAGAAACAAGTCAGTGAAAGTTTGAGCAAATTCCGATTAAAAATAAGTTAGGATTTTTTAAGTTGTGATCAATCAAACACAAATTGGCAACTCTATGACGTAAAATGCGAGCTCAACTTCCATTTGCTTAGTACTAAAAAAATCTAAAATTTTCATTTTCCCTCAAGAAAAATTTCAACCATACATGCACCCTAAATATAATAATTGCAAATATGTTTCTATACTCCCCCTGCAAGGAACAAATATATATTCCGTCATCAATAACGAAGAAAACATGATTTTATGGAATATTATGCACAAAGCAAATGAAGGAGAGCTCGTATAATAAGTCACAGAGTTGCCAATTTGTATTTGATTGATCACAACTTCAATAATTCATAACTTTCTTATTTTCATTCAGAATTTGCTCAAACTTTCACTCACCTGATTTTCTTATTATTCTGCCTCTATCGAAACAAACTTATTTTGGGGGTGGACTTTCCCTTTAAAATCTGTTATTGCTATTATTAGAATTATGTATTATTCTTGCAGTATGTTTACTTTAGTTGTACCTTGTTTTGTTAAGCGCTTTATAGAAACAATGTATTAAGTGCTTCATAAATATAATTTATTATCATTATTCATGGAGTTCTTGATATCCACTTATGGATGAACTTCAAGACTGAACTCATCTGTTTTACAATTGATCACCTCATATTTTCTTTTGCACATGTATGACTTGTTTACTTCACTTTTAGTTTCTCTCACAATACAACTGTTTAATAATGAGTATAGACACAATATATACTTAACTATCAAGCTACATGAATTACAGCATATTCTTGTATTCACATCATATATTGAGAACATATATGTCTTTAATTATTTTCGATATATGTCTTTAGGTCACTGTGTATTTCAGAGAGTATAGGCCTCCATACATATTTCATTCCAACTATAACAACAAATAGTCATGAAGTATAATGTAAGATCCTCCATTTTGTGGTATGACTAAAATGACCTTTGACCCGGTTCGTCACTCTCACCTGATTATCACCTAGTGTATCTTGTATTGATAATGTATGAAGCCTGGGAGATGCATTACCCCCGCCCTGCCCACTGCTTGGGGGTTGATTAGTCAAGAGAAACATT
Organism: Strongylocentrotus droebachiensis; assembly: GCA_035222895.1. Lineage (NCBI taxonomy): Eukaryota > Metazoa > Echinodermata > Echinoidea > Camarodonta > Strongylocentrotidae > Strongylocentrotus > Strongylocentrotus droebachiensis. Next base: position 118,270 of record JAVYIG010002299.1, read on the forward strand.
AGCTTGACAAGAGATGGGCTCAGAGGGCTTTCTTGAACGTCATCGCAAGCGTTTGCTCACTTCATCAGTTTCAGCTACTTTAAACCAAACCCAAATCACACTCGAAGATACAAGTTAAAAGGCACTGATCTTGCTTCATCAGTTTTAGCTACTTTAAACTGGATCGTTTTCACACTTAAAGCATCAAGTCTAAAAGTAGTGCTCAGTGAATTTCTCGAATGTCTTCGCAAGTGTTTGCTTGCTTCATCAGTTTCAGCTACTTTAAATGGAGCCCAATTCACACTCAAAGTATCTAATAGCAGTGCTCAGAGAATTTTTCAAATGTCATCGCAAGCATTTACTTGCTTCATCAGTTTTCGGCTACTTCACACTGGGCCCAATTCACACTCAAAGATACAAATTCAAAAAGCACTGATCTTGCTTCATCAGTTTTAGCTACTTTAAACCAAGCCCAATTCGCACTCAAAGAAACAATTCTAAAAGCACTGATCAGTGAATTTCTTGAGTGCCTTCGCAAGCATTTGCTTGCTTCATCAGTTTTCAGCTACTGCTGGCATAGCGTATTGACAGAGATAGTTGTGACACGAGTTGTGACACTGCATCTACAGTTTGCGAGAAAATACAATTTCCAAACGGTTCCCTCCTATGCACAAATCTCCATGGGAGTCAACTATTTTAGAGCTTCATGAAATGCCTGACCCATCGGAAGCAACTTCCAGTGAAGTAACTATCTCTCTCAAGTAGCTATGCCTGCTGAGTGATAGTGCCCTCTATTGTCAACTAATGCCTCCTCATCTAATCCAAAACAACACTGAGTATAATCTCTAATTGCCCAAATTAGATCATGATGAATTAACCAATTTACTCATTTCTTTTCAGTACAGATGAGAATTGGCATCTGTGTTATGCTACATATACAGTCTCTCTTTTTATGGTAAAGAAAAGTAATTAATGATAATCATATTTAATTTATAGGCAATAAAAACTTCAAGATATTTTATTTAATGATTGATATTCAAGCCCCTGTCTTGGACAAGTCTTAAAAATAAGAACAGTCATGTTGGATACATCATAATCGAATCTGAACAACTCTTCACAGAATATTTCATTGTGATCCAATTTGTTCAGAAACAAATTGAGCATTAAAATAAAAAATAAATCTGCCAAATATTGAATTTTAAACAAGTTATCTACTAAATATGAAACATTGTCATCAACATTTCCTTGCACGATCATTTCCCTTTTCTTCTTCTGTTGTCTGTAAAGAGACACCATCATTCCGATGACGGACAGACTTCTCCCTCTAGTGTTGACTTGCAGAAAGAAGACACCATGACACGAATAAGGTTGATGCAATATTGACACTTTCTTGGTTTTCTATTTTAATTACAACCTAAAAGTTGTAGGGCATACATGACATGGAGATTCATGTACTTTAATTTCCACCATATTATTTGACTAATTTCTGTCAATAGGGAGAACTCTTTCTCTAGCTTTTCTTTTCCATTTCTTCTGAAACACTGCATCACTTTAGCTTTGTATTTCTCCCTCCCTCCCTCCTTCTCATCGATATCAAGGAGGAAAGCTCTCAACTTTTCTGATATCCTAATTCAATAGTTCATTAATTTTTTGTTTTATTTATCATCTTTAGATTCCATTTATCAATGTCAATATCTTTATAACCTAATGGTTTCGGGGTTGTTGTTTTTTCTCTACAGAAAATAGATAGAAAGATAGATAGATGGATAGATAGATAGATATAAAGAGAGAGAGAGAGAGAGAGAGAGAGAGAGAGAGATCAATGGATAATGGATGTAACTTCAAATTGCAATGATTGCATCTTTCATCCCTACTCAAGAAACACATAATAAAAAACAATTTCAGAGATGTTTTTTTTTTTTATATACACTGCAGGACAATCAAAAGTTGAGTTGAAAAATGCATTGCACCGAGCTGGTGCTGATGGAGAAAGATTGTAAGATTGTAAGATTTTATTGACTCTATCGACCCCCTCTCGGGGTATGAGAGTACAAACATATTTACAACATAGTATCAGTATAACAATAGTATAACAATGATAAACATGTGATAACATGAAAATTGATAAACATAATAAGATAATATAAACAAAGACAAACATGTGATAATATGAACAATAATAAACATGTGATAATATGAACAATAATAAACATGTGATAATATGAAAAAATAAAAATATTTACAAGTCAAGGCGAACTGGGCAATTCACCCTCCTGCCGCTACGAGTGTGCCTAACAACATTGCTTATTTGTGAGCTATCATTTACAGTATTACCATCTACCCTTGAATCTTTTGAAAAATATGACATAATGATTCTAACAAATTTGGCTAATTTCTTTAGCTGGCAAGCGTGAGTTGTATTAAAAACCTTATCCATGTGCAACGCACTTGGTCTTGAGCTACTACCACACAAGTTACTTGGTATATACATTTTTCTTTCATTTTGAAAGAATGGACATACAAAAATATAATGAAATTCATCACCAATATCTGTTGGTGTACAGAGTGGGCATTGCAAATCATCTACTACATTTGCATCAAATCTACCTTTATTAACTGGTAATCTATGTGTTCTGCATCTAAATTTACTTAAAGTTATTGCTTCCTTCTGACATAATATCTGCAGGTATTTTTCATAAACCAACTCATTCCTATAGTTCGTGCAAATACGATTCGACCAGGTAGCTGCGCTCCATTCCTGAATAGACATGTCAGAAAGCCTGGTTTTCATAGTATTCATAATCCAGGCAGCACTATATCCTTCTCCTTGAGCTCGCCAGACATTCCCAAGTCCTGCATAGTCAAAACTGTCTGCAAGAAACTCGACCCATTGTGACTTTATATTAACTAAACTTTGTCCTTCACTTTGCAACCTCAACAGAAACTTAAAAAGAATCAATGAATACTTTGATTGCTTCCCTTTAACTAATCTAACCCAATATCCAATCATCCTACACTTAATTTTATTGAGTATTTTACCACGTCCAGTTTCACCATAAACCATGCAGTCAGGTGTGCACTTATTTACAAACAATATCGTTCTTAAAAATTTTCTTTGGAAAACTTCAAGTTGATCTATACACTCATAGCCCCAGACCTCAGCACCATATAATAGAATTGGCAAAACTAAGTGATCAAATAAATGACATTGTGTATCAACAGATAAATGCAACCTTTTTGCCTTCACTAACATACTATACATTGCCTTTCGAGCTTGTGTGACCTGTTTAGCAATTGCTTTTTTAAAGTTACCATTATAATTAAACGTCACTCCTAAATATACAAAGTCATAAACAACTTCCAGTACACCATCATCATAAACAAATTCTGGAATTCTTCTAACTTTCCCACGTGAAAAAACAACAATTTTTGTTTTGCTAGCATTAACAGTTAAGTGCCAAGTATCACAATAATCTTTCACTGCGTTTAGGGCTTTTTGCAACTCTTCAGGAGTTTCTGCTAGAATAATTGTGTCATCAGCATATAACAAAGAAAATAACTCCTTATATATTTCAATACCATCAAAAGGCAACTTATTTTTAATAATAGTATTCAAAAATTCCAAGCCCTTGTACGAGTTTCCTATAGATTGTTGAAAATCGTTCAAATAAATAGCAAACAAGAGAGGTGAGAGGTTTTCACCTTGACGCACTCCAACATTGCATGTAAATAAACTGGACATATCTCCCTCGTTAGCAACACATGATTTAGCACACTTGTACATGTTCCTTATAACATTAAAAATCTTGCCTTTTACTCCCATTCTAAACATTTTAACACACAATGCTGCACGGTCAACCAAATCAAAAGCTTTCTTATAGTCAATGAATGCACAATAAAGGCGTTTAGAATTCTTTAAATAAACATCAATAATAGACTTTAAAACATATACATTATCTGTGATTGAATAGTTGGACCGGAAGCCAGCTTGCTCTTCTCCTAACAAACTCTCATCCTCAAAAAACTGAGTGATCCTATAGTTCAAAATTGATGTAAACAGCTTACCTAAGCAACTCAATAAAGTAATGCCTCTATAGTTATCAGGGTTTGTATTCTCTCCCTTATTCTTAAATATAGGAATAATTATCCCAATACACCATTCTGTTGGAACAATACCAGAATCCAATACAACATTAAAGAACTTAACTACAACCTGAAGCATCTCCAGGGGGCAACTTTTAAGGAACTAATTTCTAATAGAGTCCCTTCCACAAGCTTTAGTATTTTTAAGCTTCTTAATCATCATGTCAACTTCCTTCAAAGTAATAGGAACATCGAGACAAACATATTCCTGAGTTAACTCTTGCATAACAATTGGGGGTTCTGGCTCATCAACCTCCTTATAACTTAGACGACTAAAATGATTTAAGAAATCCTTTAATGAAACATTTCCAATATCTTTCTCCTTACGTTCATTCTTACCATTCAGTAGCTGCCAATATTCCTTAGGATTTTGCGTCCGCAATGAACGTAATGATTTATTCAAGTCCTGAAAATATAACCTCTTTTTACAACGTAACAAATTCCTATAAGATTTCCCTGCACCATCATAATTACTTGAATCAACAGGAACATCAGAGTTCCTCATCAATTTTACCTTCCTCTTCCATCTATTTTTAACATTCAAATATTCCTTCCGAGCATCTCTACATTCAGTATCAAACCATGGCTGTTGACTTTGCTTACTCTGACTGTTACCTGATTTACTTCCATTTTTGTTATGATGCTTTAATTTACACACTCCAACTTCCTTTGCCGTACTCAAAAACATATCGCACAATTGTGAATAAAAAATATCAATACCTTCTTGATTAACATCAGCTTCAAGTTGATCTACATATTTATGCATAACCTCGCTATAAAGACGGACATCTTTTTTGGACAACCTTAGCACAGGCAAGCAGCCCCCCTATACAGGGGGGTGTTTCACAAAGACTAAGATCAAATTTAAGTTGGATTAACTATGGCAGGCCATTCATACCACTGGTTGCTCTCACCATTATGATCTTTAGATAATATATTTTCCTTCAATAATGAATTATCAAAAAGTGTTAATTCTGTAGATTTGTGACCATGATTTGTACGTCCCTTGAGAGAAAAATGCCAGTAAATGGTGAGAGCAAACAGTGGTATGAACGGCCTGCCATAGTTTAAGTCCAACTTAAAGTCGATCTTAGTCTTCGTGAAACACCCCCCAGATATTGATTGGGTATCATGCCAATACTTCAGACTCGTGTTGTGATTTAATCAACCATATTCCTTATCCTTGCCCGATATCCCAGAGTAGGATAAGCTGATCAGATTGTGAAAATATATAGAGAAAGAGATGCTAGTAAGGGAGGGATGGAGGAGAGAAGATAATTTGTTGGCGGTTTCACGAATCGATGTGGATACATAGGTTAAAGCAGTGGGAAAATATCGCTTTATAAAACCACCGACTGTTGTGAAGAGTGGTTATCAGGAAGGTATACCCCTGGGCCTCATCTTATAGAGTTGCAAATGATTCAAATCAATCGCAAGTCCTCAAATTCAATTGCAAGATTGCAGTCCCCTATCTCGTATGTACATAGTTGCGATTGATATCAATCACAAATAATTTGTGATTGATATCAGCTCTTTATAAGACAGGCCCTGGATGAACAGCTCTAGAACTACATGTAATAACTACAAATATACCACTTCGGAATCTATGTACTCTAGTTGGAAAATTACAACTGGACAAATGGCCTTTAATTTTCGAAGCGCTTTGGAAGCGCATAGAGACTAAGTATTATGCGCTATACAAGAACGGACTATTATTACAAAATCAGGTAGACATTGTATTTTCAGTCACTGCAGATTGATGTGATGTGAGGTAGGTAATACATAAAACACAAATACATACCGGTATTTGTAAATTGTAATCATTTCTATAAATTATCCCATGTGTAAATAACTAAATTGATGTGTACATTCTGTCTGAGCCCTTGAAGTAATGCATTCATTCCAACCTGAATAACTCATTTCAAATTGCTTTTCAATCACGTAGGACATTAAATACACCAGAAGCCATTTCATGCTCTGTAAATGACAAAATGCATACATTGCATGCCCTTCCTTTGTTTGTTTATCAATTAATGACTTTATAATGTTAACATACTTTGGAACTACTGATGTTGAAGATCTCCCATATTTCTATCTTGAGAATTCATTTCAGGCTGATATTTATATAAGGCACTATGTGCAGGCTTTTTTCAAAGTACCGTATAGGTATTTGTGGGTTGGTTAGTGAAGCCTTTTCAACAACACAAGTCACTTGAGATTTTGTAAATCATGTTTGAAAAACCAAAGGTGTCTACGATTAAAGGACATAGCCTGTTTAGATTAAAGGAAAGTTATATAAAACTCATATAAAGAAACATTGGTTGAAGAACCATAGTATAGCGAAAGGAGCATACAAACTAGAAAACAACAATGTTTAAATAGGCAGATCAGCAATAATGGGAATTAATCTTTGGCCATCTATATATTTAAAGGTCTTATCTACATGGGCACCTCTATAACTCAGCATCAACTTGGTAACCCCATCATAAGCCGTATGTTGAAATTGACCCATGTGGTACATCTATGTTCAAATATCGTCATTAACATTTTCAAAATGTAATATTTCATTTACATAGGAAAGAACACTTTCCATTACATCCTTATCTTCTATCACATTTTACCTGCATAGCACCTCTATAAATCTATATCATCAGGCATCATCCATGCCTCCATCTAAAGACATAAACAAGCCTATTGGGGTTTCCCCTTATGGTATGTTAAATTATCATTATCTGACATTTACATGGGAAAGAAACCAAAGAACCCAAAATAGAAATCAATTACATGGTTATCTTAAACAACATTTTGCCTACATAGCGCCTCTATAATTATATATCATCTGGCGTAGCTCCATCAAAAGAAGTAAACAACTAAACATGCATGTTGGGGGCTGACCCTTGTGGTATGTTAAACTGGCGCTCAGGACAGGGGTGACGTGCCAGAGAGACATGTCTATTGGCATATTATGCAGATGTGAGGGAGGCCCTCTATCAGGTGTACATGGGTAACTCAATCACAGCTCTAATATTTTGAGGGAGAGATGTATTACAGCCATGAGCAAGCCATGAGCAAGCCAAGAGATAGATGGAGTCAGATGTAAACAAATGTACATTACACGTCAACATATAAAACATAGGCCTATACGATGTGTAGCGTCTGTTCATAGCCAAAAGGGCATTTAAATACCTCATATTTACTCTAACACAGAGTTAACGCCCTTCTGACAGATGATATATACATGTATCTATATCTATAATAAATTCTAATGTAATTTGTATTTGCGACACTTTTTTATTTCTCAATTTATATTGACCAGCAAAATAAAGAAAAATGTGAAAGGTGCCCATTTCCAAAGACCTGCTATATTAAACTCATTTGCAACAACAAAAACAGGCTTCTTCTAGGCTCTGCCCAGGGCTTTAAGAATTGTAGCAACTAATAATAGTAATAATAATCTGGATTTATATAGCGGCTAATACGAAATACTGTCTCCAAGGACTTAACAGATGACTGTCACCCCGGTCATCGGATTCATCCACGAACAATGTGCACCATCTCCACTCCCTGGGGAGCAAAGTGACAATTTAGAGTCTGTGCTTGCAGACTATAGGACTGTAGTACAATGAAAATGAATGTAGCAACAGCCTACTGTAATAAGATAGAGAAACGGCCTAACCCATGAGCAAAGGTAATCTATTCCCAGCTCCCATTCACCTTGGCCCATTTTCTATACCATGTGAACGCACTTTTCTACACATACATAAAAACTAATAAAGCTTTAGTCAAACACGACATAGCTGATGTAACATGCACCGATCTATGCTAACAACATGTCAAATTCAACACACGCTCTCTCAAATAAATTTGGTGACTCACCATGCGCCTCTAAGTGGTTTAATAATAACAATCACCCCTCTTCTTTCTCTAGATGCAAATGAATCAGATTGGAAGGTTTGGAGTTGATTGGAGCTACTATATATACTCTTGTAGGGATGTAGGGATGACCAAAACATGTTATGCTCTTGATCTAAGCCGTTCCATATGGCTTAACCATAATAAAAATATGAGCTTTAAATAGTATTTAATTCTTAGAGAGGTGGCAGCTTAAATACACCCTCTGTATACATACATGTAAGAACAACTTGTTGAGTAGACTCCCATAGAATAGGGCGCGCACAGAACCCAGGTCAGAGTTGGGTTCCATACCCACCATTTTGTGTTATCATTTATTTTCTTCATACTTATAACCTATAGAATACTACAGGTAGGTAAATTTATGTTAATTTTATCCCTTTTGGCTTTAAACTAATTATTTTTTCAGATGATTACCGGTAGCACACTTGAATAAAAAGAATGTGACTTAGCCATCTTTAACTGAAATCATATCATTACCTAGGCTTTAGCCAAGCTTAATGTACCGTGATAAGGCGCTCAAGCATTCAAGGAATTTTTTAATACCAGGGTTTCATTTACTCCACCTGGGTGGAGAGTGGCAAATGTGTAGATGAATATCTTTCCAAAGGATAATAGCGCTGGAGCACGACTTGAACCGCAAACCATACGATTCAGTCCAGGGACGTTTCTCTAAAACACAACAAATTCAAATTCAAATTCCTTCAAATGCTACATGAAGTCATCTGGTACTGCACAAATGCACATCATACACCCTTCAAAACTTAAAGGTCAACTGCATGCTGAAAACGATGACCTTCAAAGACAAGACGTTCAAAGACACAAGGAAGCATCAAAACCAGTAGCCCTCACAGAAATAAACAGTGTACTTTTGAACCTTTCTTTTGATTTATGATGGGATGAAATGAGAGCTAAATAGTTTATGACCCTCGTCACCTCCCATAAACAATACAATCACATATTTTATATATAAGCTGTGGCAATATATACTTGGAGATGTTCCCACAATTTATAACTGAAATTACATTGACTATCTTCTAAATGTATATGTATATGTATCAGGGGCAGATCCAGCCAGTGGCAAGAGGAGGGCCCAAAATCTTGAGAAAATATTAAGCGGCGAATCAGCGGGGGGGGGGGGGGGGATGCTGGAGAGGAGGACCACTAATTTTTTTTTTTTTTTTGGGGGGGGGGGGTGAAGCTCCGTTTTAGCATGACTTTCTTTTTAACTCTCACTTTCACCTACCCCAGATAAACCTAAGTTTTTTGTTGCTGCTTTATATGTAGTTGATAATGCATGATTAAAATGAATAGAGAGAGAGAGAGATAGAGGTGTTCCAAACATTTTACCGGTTTGGGAGGCTAGGGGGGGGGGGGGGGGCGGCCCGTGGATCCGCGCCCGTTATGTATCTTACAGAATTCATAAGCACTAACAGGTGTATACCGGTATATGCAGTTAACAACTGATTATTCATACCCTTGCCAAGGATGATTATTTGTTAAGATCTGTTTGTTCCAATTTGTGTTTCTTGAGAATGTGACATATTAAAGTTTACATCTAAAAGTATTCAACAATGGCCCTAATTCAAACAGTCTACCATTCAGTCTTGAGTTAAGAAAACCCCAAAGACATAAAATTTACATGGGGTATGAATAATTTAATTTTAAATGTACATTTACTTATAGGACACAAATGATCTAACCTTCTTTTTTATTGTATGAATTATTTTACAGCTCAGATTTAATTCTGGTGATTGATCTGCATTTTTTGAGAGAAAAAACAACTATATAAGCAATTTTGAATTTTAAATTTCTAATCAGCAAAATGTAAACAGTAACCCAAACTGACTGGACTTACAATCCCTGGGACCATTTATAAATTCCATTAATGTTTAATGTGTAGTTCAACATGCTGTTAGAGTTTGTCTTCATTTTATTTTATTTTTGCTCATTACTCAGTCATTTTTGGGCTGTTACATTTTATTGTAATTATCTCATATGCCCCCTAAATGGTCCTATATTTAAAAAGTCAAATTGTTATACTTGGCATGTACATGTAGTGCAAGAAGAGCTGGACACTTTTTATTGCAACCTCCAGCGTCAGTGATTAAACCTGGACCAAAGTTTAGTATGCAAGGGTCGATAAAGGTCTACAAATTTGATATTTGTGAATGGGTCCCAGGGACAGAATAGCTTGATATCAATTTAGAAAAATTAAGCGCTGCTCGAAGGTCATTATGCAAGGTCATACACTTAGATATTTTCAGCTCTTCTTCGTTGGTTTTTTTTACCACAGCACAGCATATTCTTGTTGATGCATGGGCCAAGGTTAAAGGGAATAGTCCAACTTTACAATATTGTTCAATTGCATACAAACTGAAAAAGGATTTACAAGTGCATAAATGTTATACTTTGTTTTGCTTATTTTTCCCAAAATGGTTGATGATTTAGACATACATGTATTATGACAATGTCTTTACACACAAAAATAGCAAATAATTTTTCTCATTATTATCATTTAATTGACATCTCTGTCAAAAGATGAGTTTATTGCTTTATTTACTGAAGTGTAGAAATTTACAAGATTGTTAATTAAATAAGCTTCAATCTCAGTCTGAGTTTTTATCAATATGATCGATAATTTGAATCAGATTATGGCCATTTTGTTTTACATTGATCAATTTTCTTTTTTTCTCTCCTAAATGCACAGCATAGGCCTACCCATAAATTACCAAGTTTACAAGACTGCACAACAAGTTATGGGAATTTGTAATCGCTGACTCTTATGCTACATGTAGTAGCTATTGCTGATGCATCAATTTTTCTGGAGAACAAATAATATATATGCTACATGTGTAACTGACAAAGATATGATTGATCCATTGGTGTCATATTTGCACTTCACTTCTTTGTAACTTTGCTACTTTGAACTTTTGTCGTTTGTTTTGAAATATATACATGTACACTATACTATCACTGCCCCCCCCCCCCCACCCCCCATTCAGTGTATTTTGTAACTTTGCAAATGTAAATTGTCCTTTTTAACATTGTATGTGTATTGCATTACAAAGAGATTAACAATATGAGTGGATCATACAAAAATAAGTGCTGAGTATAAATAGTCTTTAATAGAAATATTAAATCATTCCTACGTTTAACAGTATTTTTCATAGGTGCCCCCAACTGCCCCTCCCCCATTAAAAATAAAAGTATAATTATTGATTTATCAAACTTTAAATCATATTTGAATTTTTTTCAACATCAATCTCTTTTTTCACGGTCCTACTCGTTTTAGTTAACCCCACACCATGTTCATGAAATATTAAAGGGGAATTAACCTCAAACTACATGTTAATTTTACTTTGTAGGCCATTCAAAACATCTGAAATATATAAAACATCATATATTTGACGAAAGGGAGGTCGTAACTCTTCTTCTTCAAAATCTTTCGTCCTTCGAGGCTCTGAGAATTTTCAGAACATGGTCATCGGGTTTCCCAGCAAGCTTTCATCATTGATTACCTCTGCTCTTATCAAAGAGGCTGTTCACACCGCAATGAGATAGCGCGGTCTATCGTAGCACCCCCTTTTTTCTAGCGCGCGCTAGACCGCGCTATCTCTCGTGGACCACCCCAAAGAGGTGCTCCAGTGGCACACCGTTTTGGCTCGCCGTGGCTCGCTGTTGGGCGGACCGAAACGACGTTGTACCTTCCAAACCGCAGTATCTCTGCCCGTGTGAACAGCCTCAAAGTCATGTATCGTACAGGTACCCTGGGCTCTCAAACACAGCAAGACCCACACCCCGTCAAGACAAGAAAAGCTGTATGTGTCATACAACATCTGTAGCATACATCTTTAAGATAAGTACTTAATTTCTTTCATGTTTTAAGTTAACACTGGAAAGTAGAACGGAGTTATGAGAATGGTGAGAACTTGTGAGAACTTGGTAATCTATCAAGTTCCATCATCCTTGTAAACACCAAATAAACAATAAAATTGTACAACTGGACAGAAATATCTTAAGCAATCAATAGGAAGAGACAACACAACATGGATAAAGGTCCTTGAGTGACAAATAAAATGTAAACACATTAGTAACATGTCACGGCGAGTTCACTCGATCCTTATCCTGTATGTATGTCCAGTTACTCTACGATTATCATAGTACGAAGTACATGTATGTGTGCGTTTATACCATGTTTCCTCTCGTGTGAATGTGCTACAAGACCTTTCATCAAACTGAACCTTGCTCTCTAGTCTCTACCATCCTTTACAAGTAAATGTATGTGTGCGTTTATACCATGTTTCCTCTCGTGTGAATGTGCTTAAACCTTTCATCTAACTGAACCTTGCTCTCTGCCATCTCTTTGCATGATCTGATCTACATGTACATTCTGTTCCTTTATCAGATTCTCTCTTTTATTACAATCACCGCCGCCAATGATTAAAATGAATAAAACCATCTGCCTCAAATAAAAAAAAGTCCAAAGGACTGGATTTCAAGTCGTGGGAGAACATAGTATGCTGATTTGTGTTTATTTAGTATGCATTTATTTCTTTTCTTTGAGTGTAACAATCCCTGACAAAAAGAATCAATGCAGTCGGTGTACATTAAGCTTATTTAATGTTCCCAGTATGTTTTTTATCTGGAAGTTGATCTGAATATACATTGAATACAAGACGTGACTGTAGCAGAAGCTGCAGAACACAAATATTAGCAATTTTAGATTAGGAACTCCAAAAAGCAGAATTCATCAACCCAAATATGAATGTGGGTCACATATACTGTTTTCACACTGGCAAAATTTTGCTTAACCCTGTACTATAGGTGGGGTTAAGGGAGGGTTTTAGCCCCACCTATAGTCCGGGTTAAGCTTATTCCACTTTCTGTTCAGACTCGTATTTACCAAAGTGGGCTAGCCCCACCTATAGTACGGAATTAGCTGGCCCTGCAAAATAGCAGGGCTAACCTCGCAATTGTGGTGCTAACTCCTACTAACTCCGCAATTGCGGTGCCAAGCAAATGAATGAGAAAGTAACGAAAAATAATCCGGTACTACGCCATGGAGCGTATCGCAGCTGGCCAGATGCGAAGTAAGGAGCCCACTGTCCAATCATATAGTCAAGGGCTAACGAATTGCAGTGAGAACAGCATGAATTTTCTTATTCCAGAATAAGCGCTAGTATGGGACTAAAAACAGCGTGTGTGAATAGCCAAAAAAGTTAGTCCGGGGTTAAGGATAGTACGGGGCTAAGCAAAGTATGGGGTTAAGCAAAACCAGTGTGAAAATCGTATAATATATTTTTCCTATATGCAGTAAAACCTGTTCATAAAGACCACCTGTCTATAAAGACCACTTTTCTTTTTCTCCCTTAGGTGGCCTTTATAGACAGGTTTCACTGTAGTAATACAGTACTGGAACAAACAAAGAATACCTCCTGCGTCTGTAAACTACCGGCACCAGAAAAACGCTCGGCTGATTCCGTTTGACAGAAAGAGGAAGCTTTTCACACCCCTAAAGGAAGTCATTAATAGAGAAGAAATGAACGCAATTGGAAATCCTTTTAAGAATGGATTAGTTCCTGTAAACCAATCTCGTGGCCCAGTTTCTATTCAATCAAAGCTGGTGGTATATGTATGTTGCAAGTTCAGGGGAGTGTTTCACAAAGATCCCTAGTCGAACTACTCTCTAAGTTGGACTTAACAATTATGGAAAGCCGTTGGCATCTATGAAAATATTTTGTAAAAGTTATTTTAAAAGGCATAAAATGTTGATTCAAATCATTCATATTTTCTATCATCAAGGAGATTTCATGTTCTTGATTGGGAATTTCTAAAAAGTCTAAAATACTTAAATTTTTGCTTTTGAATACATTTTATTTTAAGGCTACAAATGGCTCTCCATAATCCAACTTAGCTCCTGGGATGGGTATCAGAACTTTTTTTTTGTACTGTATCTATGAACAGTTTTTCAAATAATCTAATTTAATGTGCACTTGATATCACAGAAGGAAAAAATAAGAGAGAATATATTTATTGTTAGTTTTGGCTCATGAGTTTTTAAATATTCCAAACAAAAACTTCTTTTCCTAATTGTGAGTATTTTTTTATGAGACTACTATAGCCACTCTTGACACAGCCAGAGACTGACATATCTAGGCTCTGCTCAAGGCTGAAGGAATTGTGGTAAAGTGTACAATTAGAGTCTGCTCATGCAGACTAATCAGAACTCAAATATGACACATCAGGTATCTGATTTTATTATTCCCTAAAAATGTGTTTTTATTGCTAATAGGCAAACAGGCAAACCTATATAAATGCCTGTAGCTTAAAGATAAACTTGAGTTCTGGTAGAAATAGAAAATAAGTTCTCACAGAATCCAACAAAACTTACACTGAATGTTCAAGATTACAAAAAAATGACATGTGCCACACAATTTTGGTAGAAAATGTATAGTGGCTGAGTAATAAGCATAGAAAGATAAGGAAATCCGGGTAAGTAGGCCCGACACCCATGTGATTAACACAGGTCACTATGTGCAAACTGCAAATGGGAGTTGTGTTTTTTTATAGAAGATGATGCCCTGTAAGTTTGTGTGCATTTATTTTTATTTTACTGGTTCAAATCTACTGCAGGATAAGCAATCCAGTATAAATCATAGCAATTTTCTCTCAAAATACGATATACCAGAGCTCAAGATTAGCTTTAAATTCTTGTATCTCATGTCTTCCTCCTTTGTAATTTGAGGTCCAACAACAAAACTCTCTGGTTTGTTCAAGAGCAATGCTTTTATTGACTTGACACCTTTACAACAAACCTTGGACAAACATCTGACTAATAGTTTGCAAAGCAGAGGTTACATAACTCATGACATGTCTGGCCTGGCTGGAGTCTGAGGGGTGCTTAATCAGTACTAAACAAATGACAAATTTCTTGATATACAACTGTATTTATAGTTTCCTTTAGTACGATATATATTGTTGATCGTTGCCCTGCATGCATATACATAGTTTATAGGAACAAACTCTTTTAAGTCGCTGTGCATAACAGTGTCTGCACTGTAAGACTAGGCTGACAGCATACTGCATAGGCTCTGTACTTTAGCTGTATTTGACACAAGTCTTAACTTGACACTTTACCACAATTCCTAAAGCCTTGAGCAGAGCCTAACTCTGCCAGTCTCTAACTTGCCTGGAGCAGCTAAAGTACAGAGCCTATGCAGTATGATTTCAGTCTAGTCTCACGGTGCAGACACTGTTACACACAGCGAATGACCAGAGTTGAATCTAATTTTACACAGCCAGAAACTGACAGAGCTAGGGTCTGCTCAAGGCTTTATGAATTATGATACAATGTCAAATTAGTGTATTTGCCTTCAGGATGGAGGGACTAACTCAAGGTGCAAATAATGGCAGGGAACATACTCTACAGAGTGGAGATGGTGCACATTAGTATGTGGACTTGAAATCAGATGACCTGGAGTAAAAGTACCAATGTTGTACAAAACAATACAGTATTCTCGTTTTTCCATGGGTTGTGCATAAGGACTTCAAACAATTTGATAAGTTCTGGACTAAAGAATAATTTTTTTAAAGAATTGTGTATTATAAACTGAACAAAGTTTATGCAAATATCAGATATAAAATTGAGAAATGAAGGGTTACATGAACAAAAATGAATGCATTAAAAATACCTGTATTCCCAAATACTGTACATGCAAATAATTTATTTAATGGCAGCTTCAAACAGGTATTTCTCATGCTTTTGAATACAATGCCTACCGTATATAACGGTGTATAAACCGCACTTTTTTGCCGCCGAAAATTTTTCAAAGTCGGGGGTGCGGTTTATACACGGTACACCAATTTTTAATTTTTTTTTTAATTTTTTTTTTTTTTTTAAGTTTCAATTTATGCCCCTCCACCTGGCGCTATGCCTGGCAATGTCTCCCAGCTCGGTAATCGGTGTGTTGACTCACCACTCGGAAACTAGAACAACACTCAAATTTGTCTGTCATCTTGGTTTGAAAGTAATCTTTCTGATAGATCTCAATATGTAGTTTATAATAATAATTCCTCCAATTTTTCTTCTATTACATGGTGTACCACAAGGTTCTATCCTAGGTCCCTACTGTTTTTTAATTTACAGTAACGTAATGATCTTACACACACAAAAGGGGTGCGGTTAATACACGAGGGCGGTTTATACAACGTTATTTACGGTACATGTATTTGTGACCTAGGTGCCTCCTTGTAATGCAATAATTTGAATAGATAATTCAGTAATCAATGGCTTAAAGAAGAAATACCCAAGAATATTAAATATACAGAGATATACATCTTTTGTTGTATGTGGACCACTATCATTAGAATAACCTCATGAATCAATCTACATTTTTCTATACAAAGTGACAGTAATGCACATTTCATTTCATCAGAATACAAAACAGAAACCTTGAGATTTTTTTCTTTCTAAAGTATGTTCAATTGAGAATCCATTTCAGCATTCTCCACAAGAACAGACAAGAATACAAATTTCATTACATCATGTACATGTAAGCATACTGTACATGAGAATACCAACAAGAATGTAAAGCAAAATAAAAAATGAAAATAAAACAGATCTCAACTCCAATCCCTCTCATACAGAGCACATTCCCTCCAAGAATATGTTTATGTATGCCGCACCATTATGAATCCACCACTGCACGTACCGTATATGGGAGTGCCTGATAAATCACTATACGGTACATGGAGTACATGTACATGTAAGAGTTACTGCTTTCTAAATCTTGACGAATGCATTTGTATTCCACAAGTATTCTTGCATTCTGAATATTTCAAAGTGCATTTGGTACATGTAGATGTTACTGTAGGCTGTAGCCTTGATGCCTATGTGTTTGGTTTGTAGTTTGATGGTATGTTTTATGTGGCTGCTATTAAAAAGAAAGCATGTGTATGCTTGTAAGTAAGCAACCAGGGGACGGACAGCTTTAAGTCCTCTCCAAAGGACTTGGTAATGAGGTTTAATGCCTTATCAAAGGGCCCTAGCGCATCCATCTACTTGGTTTCAAAACCTGGGACCTCCCGGTTACGAGACCAGTGCTCTACAATAAGTTTATTAATACAATATTGTTTTCTAGTCTGTTCGTTCCTTTCGCTATAAGATGATTCTTTATACGGTGTTTCTTTAGACGATTTTCGTATAAATATCCTAGTCTGAACTAGGCTATCAGTCTTAGGTGGAAATAAGCACCTATGGCACAGAAGGGGTTAATAAGGGATGCCAGTTAGAACCGATCAGTGGGCCTGAAAATCACATAGAATGAGCTAGTTTGTACACAAAAAAGCCTTAACTATGGTCTTAAAATAACTCGCCAGGGCCTGAATTCAGGCTATTGCCTGAAAATTGGCATCCCTGGTTAATTCTTAAGAAAATTGTGATGGCAAAAATGCAGAATTTCCACCCATTTCCTTTCATAATAGAAGGTGGTTATAAAATACATAATTCCTCAATTCTAGCTAATTTTGTAACGTTCTCCTTTTTCTTTTTCCAGAAAGATTAACTTCTCCACACAGCTAACTCTTATTGTGTAGTACTGTATAAAAATACATGGCCTTCAATCTCTCTCAAATTTCCATACAATAAACATGAATGAAAAGAGGAGTACTATATTATTGACACAACAGCCCACGCTCCGATTCTTTTTTATTATGAACCGTGCACATCCTGCAAATAGAGGTAGAGCCTTAAGGTGCCAGATTAAAAAGGGTATTATCATGATGTACATTGTACATGTACATGTTCACTGAAATTGCTTATGAATATGTACCAATAACATTAAAATGTAGGCCAAGAACATCAAATTATTCCACACAAGATGAATATTAACACAAATTAGTTTTGAAAAGGTTCCTGTTTATAAGCATGTTCATGTTCTGACACTTTTAAATCTCTTTTGTAAATGGTTAACCTTAGGTTTAATAATAAGCTTAGCATTGATAATCAGATTCTGAGGCTAAACACACCTTTCCCTCTATTAAACCCCTGATAAGACACAAATGAACATGTACAAGTGGACACTGACAAAGTCAAAAGACAAAAGTCAAGATTAAAAAGGGTATTATCATGATGTACATTGTACATGTACATGTTCACTGAAATTGCTTATGAATATGTACCAATCGCCAAAACATGATTTGTTCTTGAGGTAAGGGGCTCCATGAAGTGTAGTATTATGACAGTTTAACCATGTATAGTAAACGGAACTACATGAGCGTGCACGCATATTATTGTAACTCTGCCGATTGGTCCGCGCCAATAAACGTCTACCAGAGTAAGATGGGAGTCTATTTATCGTCTCAAGATTCTATTTATTATTGTGTCCATAATCTACAGTGTGTTGTGTATTTGACATTAGGCCATGCCCCATAACACAACATGGTGGCAGCGGTGGGATACTATAGTGCATACCTGCCAACATTTGAAAATAAGAAATCGCACTTGCAGCGGTAGTGTAACTGGCAATACGTGGTAAATCTGTACCAAAAAGCAAATACAAATTCGCTGCTCGATCATGCCGTCATCCAACGCAATCAAAATTTAGAAAAATCTGAATATTCTGAATTATTTGAAAGGGTTGGGAGGTATGGTAGTGTAGTCAAACTATGAACTCCAAATCATTCTTTTACAAAGAGATATTGCAGTTTAAATACACTCCCAGAGTGAACTGTGCCTTGTTGAGAAGACTACCTAATGCACACTGATGTACTCGCATGAAACAGGACGCACATAGAACCCAAGTCCGACTGGCGTTCTGTGCCAGCCTAAGTGTACCCAGGGTTGTATGTTATCCTTTAATTATTTATTAGAATTATTTAATCAAGAAATTATAGAATCATTGTGAATTCATACTAGAAGGTAGCAATGTACAATGTACATGTACCCTTGGGCTCTTGTTCTAATAGTCTTTTAAAAATTCTTCATACATTGCAGATAGAGTATTCAAATTGAATACGTAGGCTAAGTGCTATATCTCTATTCTCTCATAAAATATGTATATCTGCACGGTGTAGCAAACAAAGTATTTTTAGTGCCGCCCACACCCACGAATCTAATGGCACAGAAAGTACTGTACATGTATTCAACAACAAAATTAAAAAACGGCCACAAATGGATGGTCCATTAAAGGAAAGATATTAAAAAGTATACATATAGGCCTACAGTATAAATGCAATAGTAAGTACAGGTATGTATCTCTTGCTATCTCAATGTACATTTGCATTACTTACAGAGATGCATCACAGAGTCTTTTGGCTGTTTAGTTACTCTCAATGCGTTCAATGTGTATTTAGATTTGTATATAATTCCTAACTTTATTTGACATGTAGTTGAAATTCAATATTTACCCTGATTGTCTGTTCTCTGTATATGTACAGTATATTATATCATTCCATAAGTTATACAAACAATAATTCATCTCTCCATGTAATACATAAATGAACAAGTGAATATATACTGACATCACAAGCTCTGCTTTTACCAGGGTCTCCTCGTCTTTCTTTTAGTTAACTTTGTTTTTATCATTGCCATAATTTGTCTTTTTGCATTGTAAATGTGTAATAATCTAATGTTATGCTCTATGTGTCACTTGAAAGAAAGACAAATAAATATCTTATCTTATCAAATTGACTACAGCATTTGACATTTACATGTACATGTTCACAGATGTATGTACAAACTACATGTGCACTGGTAAATCCTCTAAATATTTCTTTTTAATTCCCAAATCAAAATAATGCATATTTGACAAAATCCAATGCAAACATGTGTTTAAAAAATGAATTGAAGAAGAAAAAAAATCCACCCCCACGCAACGCACTTTGTATCCAGAAGGTTGGTCCCCAGCAGATAATTCCATTCAGAACTGCAGGATCACTTTGAATAGGTGTCTGACACTCGTTCATTCATACCGAGACAAAGTTCAAGGACGTTTTATTCCTCTTTTAAAGGAGACCTTAGACCCTCGTTACACTAGGGGGTGTTCACACCTACAGAAAAAAAATTGATTTTTGCATCGCCATCCCCCAAAAAGTCCCTCTTTTTATACATGTGTAGACAGAATAATTTCACTAATCTTCGCTATTTGCATCGTGATCACATTCGCAGTAAGTCATGAGATTTTTCAGAATAATCGCGATAGTTTGCCTGGCGCTGTGTGTGTGAATGGTATTGAGAATCAAAAATCAATTCATTTAATCCCAGGATTCCAAACGTGCATCCATCGTGATGGTTGAAATTGAAGCATGCGCAGTTCGGATGTTCTTGCCGTCGAACAAGAATTCTCCGTGTGTGAGCGATCGCCACCAAAATTCAATGTTTGCATCGCGATCCAAATCGCACTAATTGTTATGTGCGAACGGGCCTAATATTGAACAGATCCAAAACCATTCAGCATGTCAGTTTATAGTGGGTTTTGTCTATCGGTGTTGTCCACCTTCTAACAAGTTTGAGTGGGTCATCAAATCCTAACCTTTCCCACACACTTGTAAAAAAGGCCTGTTCGTGAATCAGTGTAATTATATCGGGGCTACTAAGAGAAAGTTTCAGAGAAGCAACAAGCATTCTAGTGTCAGGCTAGGCTAGTCTAGAATCTTGCCAGTTCTTATTTCATTTCTTAAATATTCACTTGCCGCAAGCCACCGAAGATGATGTGATTAACAAATTTGATCGCCTAGCCTAATTTTTTCACATTTCGAAACATGACGAAAAAACAAAATAAAAAAGTCCACCTCTAGAAAAAAGACTGGAATGTGTATGTTTTTTTACCTCTGGTATAAATTTTACAGATTTTAGCATTGTAAATGCCTGCTCTCGGAACATGGGTGAATGATTCCATTTTTTCGTCACATGTCTCTCCCTGCTTCTGTGCGATCACATGCAGAGAAGCGACAAGTCACACATGCATACTACATGGTAATGAGCAAACACCAATGTCATTTATGGGTTCTTCTAGCAGTGCAAACGGTAGTCCAATAAATCAATGATTTTTCAAAATTGGTTTTGGGCTGTAAAAATGAGCCTATTTTGAGCATTTCTATTCAATCTACAATTCTTGTCTGACTAGGGTACCCATCTCAGGCCCAACCCTCCCTAGGGAAAAACCCTGATGAATACAAAAAGGAAAGATAATTCATTACTGGATCAATATAAATTCATTGCAGACACCAAAGCTTGTGTAGTATGAGGGACTTTGTGTGTGTGTGCATGTGCCGCATCAAGGTCATTGTTAATGTGAGGTTATGTGTACTAAAAATGATTTATGAGTATTGGGCAAAACACCTGTAGGTTAAAGTCATGATTTGTATGTACTTCAATAGCAATGAAAGTTTATGAAACCCACTCCAGCTGGAATTCTGCTATTCTTAGCTTAAATATGCTATTTCCGAACTGAAAAGTAAAATGGATTATTTGCCATAGATTACAATAATATTCTGTGGATTACGCATATTCACAATGACTTTGCATTGAATAAGTACGGCTCATCCCTTCAGCTATATAGGTGAACCGATCTGGTCCACATGTTATGTCGTCACTGTAACTTTGGCAAATTTTCTGGAGGGGTTAGGAAATCAGGTTTTAATTTGCTTTTGTGCAATACTGAAAGGGTAACTACTTTTTATTCTACATTCATTCAGTTTTTCATTTATATCAAGTTGTATTTTCATCGGATAGGGTCTTTAGGTGTTGATCATTAAAGTACATGTAGGCGATAGCATCATTCTTTTCTGAGAGAAAATAAATCATTCATTTCTGAATATTCAATTACATGTATGATGAATTGGTGCTGTGAAATTTACTCCAGCAAAAAAAGATCAATATTTTATTCCGTCAGTGATATTGGATAAGGTTTAAGACTACAATTGAGGCACTTTTAGGCTGGGCTACCTTCAAGGTTAGATGGAAGTTTTGTGTCGGACTTGAAATTTGTTTCATGAATAACCAGCCAATTACATTAAAATGTAGGCCAAGAACATCAAATTATTCCAAACACGATGAATACCGGTACCGTAATAACGCAACTTACATGTAGTTTTGAAAAGGTTCCTGTTTAATTATAAGCATGTTCATGTTCTGACACTTTTAAATCTCTTTTGTAAATGGTTAAACTTAGGTTTAATAATAAGCTTAGCATTGATAATCAGATTTTGAGGTTAAACACACCTTTTCTGCTCTTCAGCCCCTGATAAGATACAAATGAGCATGTAGAAGAAGACACTGACAAAGTCAATGCAAATGTAAACAAACAAAAAAGCTCCTTCATTGAATCTTTTGGTTTTTTGACATACATGCAAATGTGGATATACAAGGCAGTGGAGACACTGGCACAAAAATCTGTTTAAAGATCACTGCACTACCGAGCTCTTCATCCTCTAGCGAGAAGTATGAGAAGATGCTATCCGGCTCATAATACTGTTAGTTACTTGTGACTAGCCGGGGCCCCAGAATTAAACCGGTTCATCACTCGCTGTGTTCCTTTGACATTTTCATAGGCTGCGATTACCCTGCAAAGAACGCGGATGGACGTACAGTCTGCAAGCACAGACTCCGATTTGACACTTTAAGATAAATTTGAGTTCTGGTCATGCAGTTGCATTGTGAATCGATCAGAAAAAGTTAACCATGTACATGTAGCATATAAGTATTGGTGTGTATACTGCAAGGTACTGGAGTCATCCAAATGATAAGAAATTTGGCCCAGTCTTGGTAAAGTAACAAGCACTGTACGCCACAGAAAGATGTATATGGGACTACAAAAAACATGTGGCATAAAAAAATCGTGCCTCACTTTTAAGCTGTTACTTGTAATATTTAGAATGTGGAGGCATTTGAAGAGCCATGCTTTTCAGGGAACATTTTTCATCTGATGTTCTTCCACACTTGCATAATAACAATGATAACACTCACAAATTATTGTTCACCTCTTCCCAGAACTCAACCTTCTCTTTAACCACAATTCCTACAACCTTGAGCAGAGCCTAGATCTGTCAGTTTCTGGCTACCGGTATGTCAGGAGCGGCTTAAGTACAGGGGCTATTGTAGTCTTGACGTAACGCAGACGACTACATGTAACAAGGGTTTGTGCCTGTAAACTAATGGATGTGATGGACGTGTTGTGCGTGTGCTTTAAAAGGTCCTTGGCATACAAGCATTTCACTGGTATCTAATATCTATTGGTCCTTCCCCTTTACATTGACTAAATTGTAATATCTTCCGTAGCACTATGGCATTCTCAATTCGCTTCTACTGTACTTGTGTTATATCTAACAGGCCCAAGTGAAACATTATATTTTCAATATTGCCGGTTAAACCATTTAAAATGATCAAGTCATTTTGTTTTTTAACTGAAAAATAATCTCAATAGAACTTAAATTAAAGAGAAGGTTGAGTTCTGGGAAGAGGTGAAAAATAATTTGTGAGCGTTATCATTCTTATTATGCAATATTGTGGAAGAACATCAGATATGACATGTTCCCTGAAAAGCATGGCTCTTCAAATGCCTTCATATTCTAAATATGTCATGTAACATCATAAAACTCCAGGGTAGGATTTTTATGCCACGTGTTCTTTCTGTGTACAGTGTTTGTAACTTTACCAAGACTTGGCCAAATTTCTTATCATTTTGATGATTCCAGAACCTTGCAATACACACAAATTCTTATATGCTAGATGATCAACCTTTTATGGTCGATTCCACAGCATTTCTTACACAATGCAATCGCATGACCAGAACTCAACTTCATCTTTAATGATAATGGTAAACAATCTGGCAAACAAAAAGGGCAAGCAGATAGTGATGAGCTCTTGGAAGCCTGAAAGAGCTCTGTTTTTTTTTTTAAGGGAATTCAATATCTGCAATTATATAATGCAAAGCCTAATAGACCTGGGAGCAAAAAGAAAAGTACTGTAGGTGTTTGTTTTCTTTTTCAAAAGACCTGCAAGGTAAGAGATCTATACAAAAAATACATTTTTATATATTTGTAATCACTTCCAAATGTGTAAAGTGGCTTACAATTAATACTTTTCTAAATACTATCCAAATCACTCATCTCTATGCACATCATTTTCTATTTTTTATTTCAATTTGCATTTTAGTTTTGTTACATTTTCACATTTTTTGTATGCAAGATTGCAAGTCTAATTTTCTTCCAAGTCTAATGTGCCAGCCATGAGCGCTATACAAGACTCCACTATTATTGTTACAACTTTCTATTTCCATTTTCTGTCTACCTTTCCTTTTGTATTTTCTCTGTCTCTCCTTGTTTCTTCCTCTCCTATTTGCACTTCTAAATCAAATGTTGTGCAGTACATCATGAACATGAAGACATGTACAAAATAATGCTTGCTTCATGTTTACAATATACATGTAGGTTCAATAGAGGTTCAATAGAAAGCAAATGTTTGTTCATATCTGGAAGTAAATATACTTTGTACAACAGTGCCTAAAAGGACACTGTTGGCAGGTACAATGCAATGTACATGTATCTATACATCACGTTACATTGTACAGATCCACATGCAGTAATCGGCCTGTACATCTAATTTCTCCCTGTTTAATGTTATTACCATAGAACATGAACACATTCTTTCTTCAACGTTCTAATTTGAGCCAAAGCTATAAGAAATTTGCAATTTGTATGTATACCACATAATATGCTCTCTACATGACAGTGAGGTTTGTCATCTGTATTGCAGAATAATAAAATTGGAATGGCTCCCAATTATACTTGAAGCTGTACATGAGACATCTAGAGTAGACTAGGGTCTATTTCATAGGGTTTGGAAGGTTCTTATCAGATGCGATTTTACATTCAACATACTAGTTAGAGCATGTTTAATTAATAGATGAGATTCAGCATCAGCAGCAGCATCATCACCATCTTCATTAAAATCATCATCATCATCATCTTCCTCATCATCATCACCATCATTGTCATCATCATCATCGTCATCATCACCACCATCATCATGACAATCATCAACACAATCATTATCACCAGCAATCATCACTACCACCATAATCACCTTCATCATCATCATCAACATCACCAACATCATCATTATCAACATCATCAATAGATCACATGATGGAATTGGATCAAAAATTGATCTGATAAATTATAGACAAACAGAGAGCTCAAGAGCACACCTCTATGTAAAGTAATAATGCACTGAATTGCTGATGACTAAAAACAGTATACTCTAAGAGGTTAGTCCATCAGTTCAAGGTTTAGTCTATCAAAGTATCAGGTCTAGTAATACTAGTAATCATCAGACATCAGCATGAACAGGGACAGGGCTTATGCTCAAGAAACGGTAACAAAAATCGACAAAATATGATCCAATTCAAAGGCAATGCCGAGTTTTGCATTATTGTCAATGAATGCCAGGCATAATGCACTATAGAGTCATGTCTAAGAGAGTTGGTTCATTTAGATGATGCATGTGGTTTCTAGATATATAGAATAATCAATAAGCATTGTATTACTACACAACCAGTATACCAGGCCAGGCGAAACCGGATTCAACGGCCCTGCCCACGCAGTGGCGCGGGCTGGCCCGGCGTTGTTTACTTTACCGCTAGGGTCTAAATTATGCACCGTAGAGTCTGCTGCAAGCGATTCCGCCGCAACCTCGCAAAAGCTCCCCATCTTGTTTCATTACTCTTACCTGATTTGCATTTGCGTCCATTTTTATCTTCTCCTCCATGACTAAAGGTGGATGTCTGCTACAGGATGGTGTGGTTCCCGACAAGATGCAAGATCAACCTTGCCGAATTTAGATGGATTTTCTGGACGCCGGAAGTGCAGGATGATGCTGGAGAAAATTCAAAGTTAGACCAGTGCAATTTTTTAGGAGATCCCGCCTCAACCTAGCTTATCGTCAATGGCCAGCTAGTCGTCAAAATTAGACCTTGTTTTCATAGTAATTATTTTCTTCAATTAAACAATTTAACCTGATGTAATCATCATTCATTGATGAAAATGTACGTTTTATACCGTTTTATCTTTATTTTATACCTGATAGATTTTTCCTGAATTACGACGTGAAAAAAACACCACAAAAATGGTTGACGAAACGAGATGGAGATGAAGTTGATACCAATACCGGTAGACGGCGCTATACCAATATTTTCCTGGATACAATTTGTCTTTTGCTCAACAATACAAGATCCGCACGCGATTGATGTTAATGGGGAAGGGCGAGGGTGTTGTTGGAGCTGTTTTATTTTGTTTCTCATGTTTATATAGTGTTCTTAAATTATTTTGGCAATTTAACAGTCAGTAGAACAATACAGGAATTCTTATTTTACTTTACTACATCGTCATAATCATGATGCGTCTACTTTCGATTGGACCGTCAGTTTGTGATAATTATAATAAGGGAAAGGCCTCATCATTTTTTCCTTTTCCTCGTATAGCTCCTCCTCTATGTGTTCTTCTCCTCCTTCTCCTTCTCATCCATCTTCTTCTACTTCTACTTCCTCTTCTTCAGGCTTGGAAATTTAATTACCCTTTTTGTGTTTTTTTTTGCTTTGTTGTTTAATTTGTTGACACCCTTCTTCTTCTTTTTCTTCTACTTCTTCTCCTTTTCCTTTCCTTTTTTTTCTTCTCCTTTTATTTCTTCTTTTCCTTTCCTTTTTTCTTCTTTTCCTTTTGTTTCTTCTTTTCTTTATTTCTAGACTTATTTTCTTCTTCTCCTTCTTCTTTTTCTTCTTCTTTCCCTTCTCCTTCTTCTTCTTCCTTTACTCTTTGATATATTATATCCTTCTGTATGCATTTTTTTTCATTGTCGCTTTCGTCTGCTTTTTTTTTCTATACTTTTCCCCCTCTCAGTCTTTACTCTTCCTCTTTAAATCTCTCCCACTCTTAACTTCAATAAGTTACATTGTATTTGCAAACTTTACTTCTCACTTTTCAGTTCTACTCTCGATATTTTCCACTACATACATTTGCTCCGTTTACCATTTACTGCTTACTTCAGTCCTTGAAATGCGCATGATTTCAGTAGAACTATGCTACATTTTGTTACTTATGCTAATTCTGATTTCTGTCTAATTTGTTGCAATAAGCTATATTTTCTCGTATTCATACTGATTTATTTTTTCAGATTCAATATATCCTGTTATGCTATAGGTTACATTATGTGCTAGTTACTTTGTTTGTAAATTTTGTAATTCGGCTAAACGCCGCGATGAAAGTTTTATTTGAAATAAAACATTTTGAATTGAATGAATTGAATTCTTATCTTCTTCTTCTCCTCCTTCTCCTTAATCTGTTATTCCTCCTTTTCTTCTTCTTCTCATTTTTCTTGTAATTGTTATTGTTATTAATTTTATTACTATTCTTATTCTTATTATAACCATTATTCTCCTTCTTCTCCTTCTTCTTTTTCTCCTTCTTCTTTTTTTGTTGGTTCTTTTTGTTCTCCTTATTCATTGTTTTTTCCCCCTTCTTCTCTGATATTTCTCTTCCTCAATCTTTTTCTTCTGCTTCTTTTTCCTCCCCCTCTTCAATTCCTCCCATTTCCCTTTCTTTCTTTTTTACTTTTGTTTTTTTATGACTTACGTTTTTACATTCTCATGAGTAAGACATTATTTGATACTGATTTCAACATTACTATCGACAATATTAATGATTTTGCTGCTTATATGACAATGAAGACGATGGAGATAAGAAAAACCATTATCTGAATATATTGTGTTCCTATCATTCAAGAGTTATTTTATTGTGCATAAATAAAATCCATTTTTATTATTGTTTTATAAATAGCGCAAAATACAGAAACATATATTGCTCAACGCGCTTTACGTGACAAATGAATGCTAAACAGACAAACAACAACATTAAAAAAAAAAATAAAAGGAAAATTCAGTTGTTGAAGAGATGCGTCTTTAGGTTCCTTCAAAGTGGAAGTTCGGTGGAAAAAAAAGGGGGGGGGGGTTGTATCCCGTATTTTGGGGGCCGTAAAGAGAGAAAATATATACACCTCCCTCAATTTCGAGTTGATATTGTGGTAATCGAGGATATTGTGATCCAGGGGTGTGTTTAAAATTATTGATAGATAATTTGGTGCATATTCATTAGGCATTTATAGATTACTAATGTTTACAAATGTGTTTTCACCCTATGTTCTAATAACTTATTAAGGGGAATGTTGATTCACGAAATTTAAAAGATACACGATTTAATTATAACACTGAAACACTGAAAATGCATTATATACATCAATCACAAGACAGACAATATTGGAAGTAAAAGCTTTCATATCCATTAATATTGAGAATCGCTGAATCAGGATGAAGAAATCATGATAATAGGGAATTTTAGATTCTGCTCGACGAGAACGCGGACTGCCCTTTTAAGGCAATGTGACGTCACTGCCAGTGCCTTAAAAGGACGTCACATTGCCTTAAAAGGGCAGTCCACGTTCTCGTCGTGCAGAATCTAAAAGTCCCTAATAGTTCACAAACTGACAACCATGTTTCGTCACTCCTGGATGTAACTTCTGAAAGAAAAGATTACTCCTGATAACAAATGGGGCGCTTAAATAAAATAGTAAAGAATATAGGAAGAATGAGCTGAAGGAGAAGAAGAAGAAGAAGAAGAAGAAGAAGAAGAAGAAGAAGAAGAAGAAGAAGAAGAAGAAGAAGAAGAAGAAGAAGAAGAAGAAGGAAGAAAGAAAACAAATACAAAATGAGAAGGAAACTTAAAAGGGGAAGAAGAAAAAAAGGTAAACTTACAAGTTCATTACTTTTTGTTATCCTCTCCGACTTTTGGCAATATTACTATACCCAATTTGAAAATAAGGGGGAGGGGCACAACTTACAGTACTCCCTTGCATAAAACATTTTAAAACATCAGTTTCTATAATTATAGGGGAATAGCAGGGCCTGGGAAGCAGGGGTGCTGGGGGTGCTGTAGCCCCCCCCCCCGGATATTTTTTGTGTATGATATATTTAATGTATACCATTATGCTTCGTTTACGAAATTGTCACACAGCCGACAGCCACAAAATTAATGTCGCTTAAAAGAAAAACTTTCTTCCACGAAATCCTATACCATATCACTCACTTGTTACTTTGTAATTATTTATCACAATAATGTACTGTACTTATATACCAGTACCTCCTAATCTTAACAAGTTAACACACACGTTTAAAAGAAAGCGGATATACCCATTCAGGTGTATTGAATATATAGAATTACTGTGGTTGGCAGGACATTTATTGACTGAACTTGGTACTGACAGTGCAAAGATTTGAATTTTGGTAGAATTTACGACGAAAGCATATCATATATTTTTTATGTAACAAGTCAAAGACGTATATAGCACACGTTAATCATTTTCTTTAATAATGTGGAATAGGGGAAGTTTGACAACATTAATAAAATAACAATCGGCTCCGATCAAAGTCAGCATACTGCATGCATAGCAAAAAAAGTCTTAAATTTGTTTCCAGGTTCACAGACGGCCCAGCTGCTCCATAAGCCAAACGGACATGACTCTTGTTAATGAGTAGAAGAAATGGGGAAGTATGTTATTACATTATTTCTTACATTTGTTTTAAATGCTTATAATTGCTTTGTTATGTTTTGTTGGAAACATGAATAAATTTGAAATTGAAATTGAAAATTATCGGGTGGCCCCTAAGAAATTGGAATACATGTAGTTGACTTTTTAGTACTTTGCTTTGATCAACAATTTGTTTTTACCTTGCTGGATAGAACAACTTTTCAAAACCTTTTCAACACCAAGATCATTACATTTGGTTGAAAACTTTTTATTTTACGAGTAATTTCTTATGGACTGCCATTTTCGAGATTTGCCATTGATTTGTCATCCGCTTCGAAACTCTGGAAAACGGGCAAATTCCGAAATGACAGTCCATTAGAAATTACTCATAAAATAAAAAGTTCTCAACTAAATTTGATGATCTTGATGTTATTATAATGGAGAAAAGTGCTCTATCCAGCAAAGTGAATTAGTCAAAAAGATGATTAGAGCTAAGTCCTGAATAATCGACTGTATCGAGTGTTCGTTTTTTTTTCTGTGTGTGTGTGGGCCACCCCAATGATGCATAATTTCTGGGTTATTCGTTACCGTACACTCTTTCGAAGATAATTGTTTATTAACTTTTTTTATTCATCCTTTAAAATCATCCCGAAAATCATCCCGAAATTACAATGAATTCATAAGATTACTAAATAAACATACGTTGAAAACTATCTCCCTTGAAATAAAAGAATTTTAATATTGATAAATAATTGGGTGGGTGGGGGTTTTGGGTTTTGCTCTTAGGTGGGTGGGGGCATGATACTGTGTAAACGATGTTGTTTTTATATTTTACCAATATGCGTTAAGAATTTATTTTGTGATATATCATTTTCTCTCATTTGTTTTGTATTGTAAACTGGACCCCTCGGTAGAACAGCTGTGCTGTACTGGCACAGCTGAGCAGGGCGATCCATCCAATGTTATTTTCTCATGTTATCATGTATATTGTTATTTATATGTTTTTATATTGGTCAATAAAATCAAATCAAATCAAAATCGTATAAAATCTTCATGAAGGTTTCACATCATGAAACAGTATTGTTACCATACAAAAAAGGGGTTGATTGTGAGGAATATAATGACATAACCGAAGCATGTTTTAGTATTTGTTTGTACATGTCAGGTGCTACAAAGTCATAAATATTATGTTAACTGATACTTCGCTTATCTATTTCATTATTTTCCCTCACAAATTACATGTTTTAACTTTTCAGTACATAGTTTTCAATGTTGGAACCTTCTGGACGATTTCTTCGATGAATGCAAAGAGTGGAATATACAGAATTCCGCCTCGTCACGCAAAACGAGACAGAACTCTTCATTTACATAATCAAATTAATATGCTTTAAATTCAAGGAGCAACATCAATAGTAATCATTCCAGTTTAACATGATGCCAAATACCAGTGGCGGATCCAGGGGGGGGGGGGGGGGCGGGGGCCGGGGGCCCCGCCCTCCTGGAATTTAGTTTTGTATTTTTACATTTTTAAACGTTAATTTTACCTTTTTTTCGGAGATGGCCCCCCCCCCCCCATTTTTACATTTTTAAACGTTAATTTTACCTTTTTTGGGAGATGCCCCCCCCCCCCGGTGCTCAAGGGGGGGGGGGGGTGCAATTTTTCAAATTTTAGAGGACAACCAAAAAAAAATAAAAAAATTAGTGCTCACTACGCCCCCCCCCCCCCCCCCACATATTGGCCGGCACGATTTTCATATTTCAGCACACTAAATTTCAAATTGATTTCAAATTTGGGCCCCCACCCCTAAGAAATCCTGGATCCGCGCCTGCCAAATACACATACCTGCTTTTTAGCAAAGCCTTGTGAAAGTTCATTTCATGTATATATATGTTTTCTGCTTGTACCATGTTTTAAATTAATACACAGACTGTATTACGTCTTTGATTTTCTCTTGTAAGATCCAACTGAAGGGCATAAAGGAATATCCAGTGGAAAAATGTTCCAATCAGTGGGACCAAAAGTTGATATTATGAACTTACTTACAAGTCATCTAGATGAATATTTCTTCTCCAGAACTAAACTACATTTTCATTTCATGTCATTGCTGGTCTGAAAATGAATGATCGAAGATGATTAAATGCCTACAAGAATACAAAATGTATCACAAGGCCAATAAATCAACTCAGAAGTAAGATATGGGAGAGATGCATCCAATTTCTTACTCTCTCGCAAACTCTTAACTCTCTGAGATTCATGCCATGAGCAATTGAGTTTGAATATTTAATATTGTGCATCAATCTATGACGTAACATCGTAAACATTTTGTTGAATTATAAATAAATTATGCAGTGTTATTTGAATGGAAAGACAAACACCTACACACTGAAACATCGCTGAAGTAAAATGTATCTTTCTGAACATTTGAGAATTGAGAACTTGATAAACTACATTGTTACAAACGTTGTTCAGGCTCAGCCTCATAATACCCTGCCGCGCAGACAGAATGATTATTTTTTAGTGGCGAAGACTGATTGCTGTAATAAAGTTGAAGCTATGTTTAGGCTGGTAGGCCTACTATTTCAGAACTATTTCAGATTTCAGATAAGTTTTACTCATTGTGTTCCTGTTTTTTAGTGATTGTGAAGTGGTGATCACATTAAGCTTATAGATGAAGAAAAGATATATTTCTTAAATTGCCATGGAAACCATGAATAAATGGGATAATTTGGATATATGCAAATTATGATTAGACGATATTAGGCAGGAAGGTCAGCTTGCTACAACTTCTGTAAACTATTTAATCTTCACAAAGATTAATCATTCAGACGAAAATATTAGCACCAGATGGGAAAATGCACCTTGACATAATGACTTGAAAATAGAAAGGAAGAAGGAGAAGAAGAAGAAGAATATATATATATATACGTATATATCTCAGCACCCCCAGTGATAAAAAAATCGTTCCCAGGGCCAGTGCCCATATTTCTTAAAACTCTGTATCTCATTCTGTTCCGGAATAAGTGATTTTTGTGAGCACTCTTTATCCAGTCATAATAAAAAAGAATGTCTATGACAATTTTAATTCGTTCTAATGAGCCATAAATAAAGATTAATTTGCGAAAACAAAAAGATATCCTCGCGTTTTGCAGTATAAATAAAAAACTTGCAAGCATCTCCGAAAACAATCAGAAAGCTATGTGAAATAGCGCCATCACTGTATCGAAGTCCTCGCGCGCAGTCTCGTCGATCATGTTGATGAGAGAAAATGCCATCAGAAAACTTGTGGTTGTGTGAATGAGTTGAGAACTTGAGATGCAAAATAATCTGAAAAGTTGAAATAAACACAAGAATTAATTAGTTATTTACAAAAGAAAAAACACATGATAGTGATACGTGAAGCCTATTTAAGCCAATTTACTAGCGGAAGTTTTTCTAGTTTTTTTCTCTTCCTGACACAAATAAGTTTTCAAAGACGCAATTACTGAAGACGTTCCGATATTTTCAGAAATACACTTACGAGTTATAAGATAGAATTAAGGCTAATGTGACAGTTGATTAGAGTAGAAAGATTGTGTATTAGTCATGGTTAATAAAACACCATCTTTTATGTTTAACGACGTCAAAGTATACAGTCAAACCTGCGGCCTAGGTGGGAAACGGCAAAAGTGACCTCTATAATTATACATGTGGCCTAAAAAGTAAAAACTAAAGAATTAGCTTATTCAATTTCCCCTTTATAGATACAGTGTTAAATTATCTGTGGAACATTTGGGAACATGATTAATTTCACTATCACTTAATACATTACGCAATAGATACATAAGCGCAAGTCATTCAAGAAAGAGCGAGAAAGAAAACGTGCGTTCGTCGTATCAATTGGATCAGTTTTCACTCATAATTGAATCCAAAGTAATTTTGTCATCTTTAGCAATTGTATGGTTGAAATATGACACTCCACAAACAAAACCTGATATTCAACTACACATTTTGGATCACGTCTGTATTTTTTTAATGATTTTTGTGATTCATGTTTTTTAGTGGTATTTTTAGAGGGGTGCATTCGTGCACACATAATGTAGGCGGAGCGAACCCACAAAGATAACCCCAATGGACTTACGATGACATCATTCTTGATTGACGTTAACGTGTATCACACATACATACTGGAAGTCTTAGCTGGTATACCGAACGAAAACTGGTATAAAAACTTGTAACTTGTGGAATATTTCTCTCCGAGTGGCACCGAATCTATAATTTTGAAGATGGAAGGCGACTGACGTTCTAAAGGATTGATAAGTATGATTTTGGAGCACGCAAGTTCGCTGTGAAGCGTGCGATTTCGTCCAAACTCGGTATGTTTTTGCTTGTTTTTCTCTAGTGGAGTTGAACCGCTACCAGCTAGGCAGTTCATTGGCACGCCGCCGCCGCATAGCGATACCGTAGGGCCAGGAGTCCGTCGCATCGGTATCCCCTCTCGGCGCTGTGTATTCTCTCGGCGTCCAATATGGCTGCCGATCAGTCAGCTGTTTTGAAAGGAATCAATCGCTACGAATTATTTGATGATTGCGTGTTGATCTCGCCCATATTATGCATATCTCAGGCATACTTGCACCCTCTGTCGTATTTATTTGCCTGATACAGAACACGAACAAAATTTAGCCACCATGGACAGGATGGATGAAAGACATGTTGCCCTTTTGCGGCGACATCGCGATACATTCGTGAAATCGGTGGATGTGGAGTTGTTATTTCCGCTCCTCAATGAAATCATCTTTACGAGGGAGATAGCCGAAATGAAGCAGTTGCCCTCGTCCCATGCCCGAGTGGAGAAATTACTGGATATTTTGCCTGCCAAAGGACGAGCGGCCTTCACGTACCTGTGCCTGGCACTAGAGAAGACATATCCGCACCTGTTGACGGTCATGTGTATTGGTCGCGATCGGGAACTCACCGGTAAGTCAGTGAAAAATGATGAAAATAATGTGATGATGTGATGAAACTGTACTAACAATCGTTGATGACATGTAATGGTTTAAGGGCAAATTGAGCAGAAGTTATCATTTATACTGTACGTATCATGTTTGTGAATTTAAAAAATGTTGTTTGATAATCCTAATGTACCGGTAGTTGTATTGTTTATGCATAAGCTATTGTATCATATTCTTCTTGCAAGTTATTTCATTTGTATAAATTGATCATATTATTTATGTAAATATCAGTAAATAATATTGTGATACATGTGTACATGTATTACAGTAATTTTGACATGTGTCAAAATGACTGTAAACATGTACAGTACATGTATGCAATATATTGCAGTATATTCAAGTACGGTATATTGTGATATGTTGTAATGAAATTAAGATGTATTATAATAGGAATTGAGATATATTATAATATAATTGAAATGTATATGTATGAAAATACATATACCGGTACCTGTTTTATTAACCAATGCCAAAGATGTGCTGTTTCCACACATACTGTACATACGTCATTGACAAGAGTAGTTGTACATGTACATGTACATTTGTAACCAGGCAAAACCCTATGAGCCTGTTGTAGAATACGTTGTTGCCCCCTTCCCCCCAAAGTCCTGTTTTTTGTTGAACTGTCATGTCAGATCAGTGTGAAACTGTGAAGACCTTTGTTTTGGTGGTCAGATTGGGGCTAATATACATGCTAAGTTGTAAGTCATTTTGACTGACACTAACCTGTTCTAATTATGTCCAACTACAGTAATTGTGGCCCCCAACAAACAATTGTTGTGATATCCTATTCAAGATCGGGAAAGGTGACTCAAATTGTCATCATATCTCTTGTCAGGTGCTTGCCAGAACTATCATAATGGTCTATACAACATGCTACTACTTGTTACTTCATCATTGTCATTGTATCGTCCTTCTCTTGAGTCTTTATCCACAACATCTCCTTTATCCAATGCAATTGGCAGAAGATGTTCAAAAGTGACAGCCAATGAGTTTAAACATTATCTTCTTAAACTATTCAATTGGACATGATTTTTATTATTAAAAAAACAAATCTGCTTCAGTAGCCCTGCATGGCACAACCCTAACAGGCACCAGGACACAAGGGCACCCACAATCTACATGTAAGTCCAGACCCCTTCCCCCCAAAAAAAACCCCCACAATGTTAACATAGGGCTCATGCATTGCACCCTTAAAGAGTTCTGGATGGACCCCCTTCCCCAAAAAATGTTACTGCACCCATGTGGACTATAATGTAATATACCGGTAATAATAATATTCTGTTTTTTTATATAGCGCTCAATACATCGATCCAATGATGTGCCTATTTAAAGCGCTTTACAGATATTACCCCGGTCATCGGATTCAGGCTTACCCGCATACAATATGTGCACATTTTCCACTCCCACTATAGAGCCCTGCTTTAAAAATTAAATGTAACAGACTAACAGCAGTATTCAATGAATGTAAAGATTCTGTGATTAACACTTAGTCATCGTTCTCAGACTTGGGGGCCCCCATGAATCAGGACATGGGCTACGTTGTGTACGCCTCCCAGGTGTCCACAAAGTAACATGTTTACATCCAGGGGAGTGTTTCACAAAGACTAAGATCGACTTTAAGTTTAACTTAACTAGATGGCAGGCCTTTCATGCCACTAGTTCCTCTAACCATTCCTGGCATTTGTTTCTCAAGGGACGTACAATTTGTGGTCACAAATCTACAGAATTTACCTGATTTGATAGTTCATTATTGAAGGAAAAAATAATATCTAAAGATTACAATTGAGAGGCCAATGGTGAGAGCAACCAGTGGCATGAATGGCCTGCCATAGTTAAGTCCAACTTAAAGTCGATCTTAGTCTTTGTGAAACACCCCCTAGGTGTACCGTATGTAGTCCAGCTTCTGTCCATATTTCTTTTCTTCAATCATCTTTTCCCCCTCCCTTGCATCCCACAAAGAGCGCAAAGTCTCCACTAATCGCACGATCCCCAAAAAATACACCCATCTAGAAAACAAGGTTTCGAGGGTAAGAATGAAAGAAGTCTGTCTCCGTTTTAGTGTTGAGAGTGTGTTATTTTCTCAGCTGATTGGGGCCTGTGACCCTTAAACAGTCCCGGCATTGGACGTTGTTGTTGTTGTTTTAGTTTTTACTTGCGTATATCATTCATTTATGAATATTTATGTCAAAACATAATTTGCAACTCCTAGTGATGAATATTCAATTGTTGAGGTACAGTGTTTATTATTACAAGCTTGTTCCATATTCAAACAAGGGGCTTGAAGTTTTCCTCATATGTACTCCTCTTATTGGCTTAGTGTACATGTAGTTGTCCTACATGTACATGTACATTTGGATCATCTACAAATTGCAGTATGACTCAGCAAAATTAGCAAATGAAGTAAAGCGCTATTTCTTTCTTCTTCTGTGAAGTAGAATTGATTGAACATGAACTGAATAAATAGAGCAAAATGTAGTCTTACCCATGTTTTTTTTTATCAGATGAGTGGGCAGGGAAGTCTGCAGGCTTTATGCCTGGCTCCCATGTCGCCTGCGGATGTCTTGAAACAGAACTTGTAACTTTATTCATCTCCATGTACATAATATATGCCCCAAGGTTTTTACAGATGTTACAGATGTGCGACAGAAGTACAAGGATGTGTCATGTATCGAGAGTCAGAAAGGTGTAAAATTGTACATGTACCTTGACATAGAGTTAGTGATGCCCTACTTGATGTTGTGCCAAGCAGATGATGTCTTTTCAATATCAGTATAATGACTTTTGACATAAAAGTAATATATAATAGTATTTGATTCAAGCTACTTAACGATGAATCAAATGTATTCTTGCATTACCAGGAAATCCCATGAAATGAAATTGGTCTTGTAAAACAAAATTGGCATATAACCTTTTCATTAAGTTGATACATTTCTATACGTGTACCTGGCTGTTTGCAGTCTTAACTATACATGTATGTCTGTGAAATAGGTCTCAAACTCTCAATATAAAAGTAGTAGGAGCAGTATTTGAGTCATGTAAAGGATGAATTAAAATTATCCTTACTCTGAGCATGATGAAACTACCACGAAAATCTGATCGCCTTGTAAGCAAGTTGGCATAACCTTACCTTGGTACATGCACCTTGTGGATGAAACCATAGTACACCACCTAATCTGTATTTGGTGTGCATCTGAAAACTTGGCAACATTTCACACTCCAAAGGCGTTTCTTTCCTTCTTCTTGATTCCATTAGTCTACCGGTATCTTATCTACATGTAGGTTATTAAAGAGCACCGTCCCAATAATCGCACCTTATAAAGATCTCACGGGGGATGGGCATCAATTAGGCAACGGAAGGGAACGGAAGCCACCGGGGCAAAGTGATAATTCTAAAGAGGAGATTGGTGATAGTATTTACACTTAAACTAGGTAAACTTTCAGGTGTGCAGATGATGGACGGATGATAGCGCTTGAAGCGAGAGAAACTACCAAGGTCTGCCAAAGAAGGATGTGTCCAACATGGTTCGCTTTTACATTTTGCTGGGGCGAAGGAAGTCGTTCGGGAGCACCTGCAGTTATGTGATACCAAATGTACTCTCCCTACTAATACTACAAATACAGTACATGTACAGTTCACACTTGTATTTAGTTTAAACAAACTTTTTGATATTTTCATGTCTTTCTTTAGGGGTTTAATATTTTTTCTTATTTTAATATTCTTGGACCTTTTGGTTTGCCTTCCAACTTTCTAGGATGAAGAAAGTTAGTTGTATGGGAGCAACCGCAGAAATGTGCTTTCAATGTTCTCTCTGTGCTAAAACTGCTAATGCCACATATTTAACAAAAGTCTGACAGTTCATGATAATTTTAGGGATATTTTGAAATATCTTGATATATTCGAGGTTTCGGTAAAGGTAACTTACATACATGTACTGTACATGACTATACATGTAGTTGTTGAGATGCAACCACATGTACAGTGTATATATGGCTTAAAATCTTCTCTGACAGTTCGTCATGACCATTATCATTAGAAAGCCAAGGTGATACATGTATGTGCACATGAAATTGCACATGTAGTCCCACATGTACAAAAGTTTGTGTGATTTGTACAGTATTATGCCTTTCAGATATTGCAATTATGACATGTCTGTACAGTCATACATATGAATATTCATCTGTCATGGCACATATGTCAGCACCTGCATGCTGATGCTCATGGACAATGTACTATACTTGATGACTGATGTGCTTGTCTGCCAAGAGCTAGGAGGGCATTGAGTGAGTCTAATCGAGTCTACATTTGTCCTACAAGTACATAAAGTTAAAGATAAAGTTGAGTTCTGGTCATGCGATTGCATTGTGAAAGAAACGTTGTGGAATCGATCAGAAAAGGTTGATCATGTAGAATGTAAGTATTGGTGTGCACTGCAAGGTTCTGGAGTCATCAAAATCATAATAAATTTGGCCAAGCTTCGGAAAAGTAACAAGCACTGTACACAGAAAGATGTACAATGTATATGGGACTACACAAATGGTGTCAGGGCTACTAACCTTGATTTCCTAATCTTTCTATGCTCATTACTCAGCAAGTATACATTTTCTACCAAAATTGTTTGGCAAATGACATTTATTTGTAATCTTGAACATTCAGTGTAAGTTTCGTTTGATTCTGTGAGAATTCATTTTCTTTTTTTTTACCAGAACTCAAGTTTATCTTTAATGTGCATCTGTCATTGCACATGTTTTAGCACATACATGCTCATAGACAATGTATGTACTTGATGACTGATGTCGTTGTCTGTAAAAGCTGCAAGGGCGTACGTTTACTCCACTACAGAGAATCAACGCTCCTCTTGACTTTTGACAGGTTAAGTTGTCTGCCAAGTAGCAGAAGGGCGGTAGACACTGTATTGTGACATGCCCTAGTGAAGCTCAACAGATGAAATGATCTGTTTGGAACCAGAATGGCATTAATTTGTATCATTTAACATACAGTTAACAACCTTCTTGTTCCGACAGACAAAATGTAGTCATCGATCAGTCGGAGAGGATCAGACAACATGATGATTCATCCAATAACCGAGCGATTCTGTGGTAAAATCAACAGTATGTTGAGATTGACATTCAGCCAGTCTGTTCCTCAAACAAGAAACAAAGCACATTATTAAGTCATCAATCAATCCATCCTTTATTGAGCCCCATTCTCCATGTCAACTGCCAAACATGAGGCCTGTCCTCATCAGCTCGAGATTGA
The DNA here is from genome assembly GCA_035222895.1 of Strongylocentrotus droebachiensis. Lineage (NCBI taxonomy): Eukaryota > Metazoa > Echinodermata > Echinoidea > Camarodonta > Strongylocentrotidae > Strongylocentrotus > Strongylocentrotus droebachiensis. Next base: position 158,130 of record JAVYIG010002299.1, read on the forward strand.
CAAATATCCCGCTATTTTAATTATCCGATCGTGAATTATCCAGTTAATCTGCGTCTTCATCAGCCCGAAGTTGCAGTTAGCGGGATATTTGATCGAGATAATCATCCTAAGATATTTTGGGCTAGTTTGCAAAATATCCCGCTATTTGGCAAAAAATCCCACTATTTGTCCGGTGCATTTCTTCACCAGCCCGAAAACTCGCACTATGTGCGAACGCTGAGCAAAATATCCTGAGCTCGAGTTTCAAGTTTCGAGCTGATGAAGACGCGATTTGTTACTTTGGGATTATTTCCCAAATCAGAAATAGAGGACTATTTGGCAATCTCGAGCTGATGAAGACAGGCCTATTGTCTCCATCATTGCGTTTCTAATACGTTGGTTATTCTTTGTAAGAGGCAAAATTGTACTCAAGGTCGAAGGAACTGAGACATGATGCTCACGTTAATTCTTTTTTCTCAAAGCTTCAGAATGTTACCCTTTTTCGGACAAATGTATTACTACATGTATGAGGACTTGAGGAGAGCATGGAGAATTTCTGCCATTGTACCGTATACAAGGGCCAGCTTGGCAGCTACAGCACTGTTCGACAGATATCGCTGCATATCAAAATATTGTTAGCTATCAATGATAATTTCTAGTTAATGATATATTTATTATTTAGTGAAATTGTTGATCAAACTTTAATTGACATTTAATCCCTTTCTAATATATATACTGAGCTTATAATCAAACTGCCTCTTGAATTAGTGTTCGATAGAAGGATTACAGTTCATCTGCGCTCCAATTTGACACTTTGACACTTTACCACAATTTCTAAACCCTTGAGTAGAGCCTACATGTAGATCTTCTGTCAGTTTCTGCCATTTCTGGCTGTATCAAATAGGAACGGCTGAAGTAGAGAGCATATTGTAGTCTCATAGTGCAGACACTGTTACGCACAACGATCTATATGTACAAGGGGCACCGTTGTGCAAACTAGAATATGGTGTATTAGAAGCCTACAGCAATTTAATCAATATCTTTTGTACTTATACCATGGAAGAACTGCATATTAACATCTCTGAAACCATGTAGAAAGTTCATCATGATAATAATGGCACGTATACAAAATTGTACATGTTTGGATTGGATTTGGATAGGACAAAGTACTTTGCGTGGTCATTGTCATATATGCAAAGGTGTGCAACTGTGCATGCATGTATTTTGTACTGAGGCTAATGATTTGCGTCCAGAAAGCAACCTGTCCATCTACTAGACCATCTACAGTACGCATTGTAAGTTATTGCTTGGTGCTAGCTACATTACCTATACAGTAGCAATGTTTATTTGGCAACCTCTACTTTATACATGTACATGTACATGTATGTACATGTAGTTGGCAACCTTTACTTAAAAATACTCTGCCAAATTCTAACAGAAATTGTATTTCTGAAGGAAAAGACAGAGATGACTATTATAATTAAAGAGGTCCACATGTACATTGTATATGGGTCCAAAATCACCCTTAGCAATTATGGACAGTATAGATCAACAGTTGTTACATTATGGAGCACTGCACTGTATTGCAGTTCCTGCTCCAAGAATAAAGTCTTTTCTTGAAGACTAATACTCCTGATTCGAAGAGTGTACATAGCGCTTGCTCACTCACGTTTAGATATCGAGATTATAATGTACCGGTACTGATAATTCATCCCAAGGCTGATATGCTAATCATCCATTAATGACAGCCCCTGCTATATTTCCCCGTCCAAAACCCGTATTAAATGAAAACCCAATACAGTCAGATGTACGCGTCAGGTGTGACCGCGATGGAACTAATCCCTAAGTAGAGCAAGTTTTGCCGATGAGATTTGTCAAGCTCAACGGGAATGTCCCAAGTGATGAAATGTTAGTGTGAAGGGGGAAGATAAGGTGCATGAATGAATGAATGAAATCAATTTGATGGGAAAAAAGCCTTTAGTCATGCTGCTACAATGTACCTTGATATCAAATTGTAAGGGCAATTTGATTTGTAGGAGTTTGTCATGGGATCCGTCTGTAGCAATCGTTATATATGTGAACTTTAACTTGAGGATTTGTTTGTCTGAGCCCCCCTGTTACACACATCCGAGGCCTTGTACATACATGTACTGTACATGTACATGAACAGCCTTTAGCCTCCCAGGGGATTTTGTAATTCCTTTAGCATCTTTTTTTTATATGATAATCAATCAAGTTATGAAATGTAGCAGAAGAAAAGTCACTACCATTAATTGCAGTCGAGACATGGAAATGAATAAACCTTGTTTCCAAATTGGTTATATTTCACCAAGATTGTTTCAAGCTTTGAAGGTCATCTTACATTTTGTACCTGTTGATATAGTATTGGGAGTACATGTACTTTGAAATGTTAGTTTGAATAGTGTCTGCATGTACGGGTTTGTATTTGGAATTACAGGATGTATCATGTTGTATGACTACCGGTAAAGTGATTTTCCTATAAAATATTTTGGATAGAGAAAGGGTACAGAAGGAGTTACAATATGTACATCATGTATGATAATTAGTTAATTACCCCCCTCCCCCAAGATTAAGACCACCTAAACTTTAAAAAATATGAAAATATTGATGAATATGATGAAAAGTGAAAGGTGCCAACTGCCACGCAAGGAGATGAAGTTTTTGAAAAAGACCGTAAAATAAAAAGAGCAAATAAAGGATACACTGTACAGTACAGAAGAGAAGCGAAAGTCTTTGAGGAAACCTGAGTTTGGGAAGGATAGATAGTAAGAGCAGATAAGTGGGATATAAGGTGGAAAAAGGGGAAGATAAAATCTATTTAAAAATGATCAGGTTTATCTAGGGGGTGTTCAAATGTCATTTCCAGTCAGATTGGTATCACTAAGTAGGCCTGGTCAATAGGAAGTGAGCACAGAAATCGAGGAAGTTATTGGAGATTATCTAGAGTGCGATCTGAGGATATAAAGATGACGCCTACGGTGATCAATTTTCATGCCTTTCCTGGCCTTTTACTTACTTTCCCATCGTGAAATGTATATTTAAAGTCTTAAGAACTTTTAGATTGATATAAGATTAGATGTATATCATCGTCAAGTTTGCTTGTAAACTTTTATGGACCATCCCTCATATGCCCTGAGAGACTAAGAAAAAGTAACTTTCCTTTTGTTTTAAAGATTCTGACATGCATGTACTGTCTTAAATATTGATGAAAACCTGTGACGAGGGTCCGCAGTACTTAGTCCCAAACTTTAAAGGGAGTGTAGCATAATGAGACTGTGTCTTTCCCGTGGCCTTCGGTCTCTGTCGCGAACACTAGCACGCGCTGACCATTAATCAAGTCGTAGATGGCGTTAACCAGTATTTGTCATGCTACACCCCCTTTAATTCTTATATCAAAGTACCCCTTATTCAATGAGCATGGTCAAGTAGAATAAATAGATTCATGTAACATCAGTGGTGTATCCATGAATAGAAGGGGTGGGGGGGGGGGGGGTTCTTCCCCAAACAAGGATTAAATCCTCCCTAAATGGAAGGGGGAGGATAATGTATCCTGATAGCCCCATTTGCTTTCAGCTTGCTTCAACAGATCAGACCTAAAGCAAGTTGTTTTCTTTTTTTCACGAGTATTTGGGAGGGAGGGGGAGGAGCATACACAAGCTTTTCACTAGTATTTGGGAGGGAGGGGGGGAGGGGAAGAGCATGAGCATGAGCATACACAAGCTTCATAAACTACTTCTACTGGATGTGCCCTGGTAATTTGAATGACAGAGTGTTTGAGTAAGTTGTTCAGTGTTCAGTGGCTGTTAAAGACACCATGAAGTTAAATACAGGGGGGAAAAAAAATTGAGGGCTACTTTTGAAGCTTTAAAATTACACTCTTTAATTTGTTTTGCATTGAAGTCTACTGGTATGCAACTTTGTTGGGGCTCTTTTATAACTTTCGGGGGCTCTTTGGGGCATTTCAGGGGCTAATTTGCCCCAAGCCCCCATGTATTTTTTCCCTGATGAAGGAGAGGGTGTGCATGCGTCCTGGCCTTTTAGTAGGAAGTGATCCCTCTGATACCAGCTGTAAGTTTACCTGAACTTCCATGGATTAACATTCAGTGTGCTTTCTTTGCCTCTCTGCACAGCCACTCGTTTGTCACATGTGTAAGTTTGCACAAAGTAATACCCACCCTTTGACAGGGGGGTTTTGTGCAACACAATGGCTTTGCAACATTACTCATTTCTGATTTTGATTATCTCCTTAACAGCCATTTAAAAGTAAAGACCAGTTTTGGAAATGCCCCCCTCTCAAAAGTTGAAATGGAAGCTCTTATTTCCAATCATGTGAAAGAATATGTTTCGACTAATACGTGATGATACAAATTTTGTCCGGAAACCGCCTACTAAATGATGTATTTGGTAAATTATTATATCTATCTGGACCGGATAGATATCGCGCATGTGTCACATAGTGACAGTCCCATATACATCTTTCTGTGTACAGTGCTTGTAACTTTACCAAGACTGGGCCAAATTTCTTATCATTTTGATGATTTCTTAACCTTGCAGTACACACCAATACTTATGCTAGATGATCAACCTTTTCTGGTCGATTCCACACCGCTTCTTTCACAATGAAATCGCATTACCAGAACTGGTCTTTACCTTTAAAGAATGGCCTTTAACGTGGAGGAAGCCTAGCCTCTCTCCTGAGAAAGAGGCAGTTGTCCTGCGACTGACACGCTCTGACCGCAAACTGACTCCTCGCTGATGAGATTGAAACTGGCACAATGTTGTGATGAGGTGTGCTACAGATTATGATATGGCGTCACCTTTCGTGACCCTGGAACATGAGACCTTTTAGTCCTCAATGCATCCATCCTCATCATGGATTTTAGATGCTGTTACTGAGTGAAAGAAATGTGTTACCGGTAATATCATTAGTTAGACTACATTTAAAGGTAGTTAACATTGGTCTGACTCTGAAGATTAATGAGAGCGAGAAGAGCATTTACTTATCCTTTAACCTTTTTAGTGCCAGAGGTCATAATCACCCAAAATAATTCCAAATCAATTCCAAATCAATCCCAAATCAGGACTTTGGATTATGATATTTCATCACCTTTCATGACCCCAGAACATGAGACCATTTAGTCCTCCTGTATCCATGGAGTTGGATTTCAGGAACGGTTACTGAGTGTTGGAACTGTTAAAATCATCAGCTCAACGATTAAAGGTAGGTAACATGGATCTGAAGAGTATGTATTTGGAGCTAGAAGGGCATTAACTGATCCTATAAATTTCTCAATGTCATAAGTATACATAAGGTACATGTAGTTCAAACTGCCTCACTTAGGACTACTGGTACAGATGAAGGTCCAGTAGCTTCACCTTTGGTGACGTATCCATTACTGGGGGAAAGAAATGTTTTCATATCATCAATTAGACAACATTTAAAGGTACAGTGTAGTTAACATTGGTCTGAACTTCTGAAGAGTATTGAGAACTAGAAGGGTGTTAACCAGCCATATGAATTTCACAGTGCCATAGTCAAACCGCCGAACTTGGGGACTACAGACGTGTACATGTAAATCATATATGGTGAGACAATCAAACGTCGTCATCAGGGCCTGATTAAAACTGACACAATGTTATGACAAGGTGTGCTCGGTAGTGAGTTAGGATATAGCCCCCTCGCTGGCTGTCAAGATCATGGTGAGAACATTGGGCCTGTCTCCATCAGCTCAAGTTTGCCAAATAACACGCTATTTTAACTTTCCCGATTGCAAATTAACCAGTTAATTTGAGTCGTCATCGGCCCGTAGTTGCAGTAAGTGGGATATTTGGTTGAGGAAATGTCCTGAAAAATGTTGGTCTTGTTTCCAAAATGTTGACCAAATTACAGACCTGTTGGTCTTGTTCCCTAATTTGCGCTCATCCGAGCTAGTCTGTGATTAGCTTATCGGTCTGGTGAAGACGGGTTTAATTCACCTGTACAGTGTATGTCAATCAGATGACTAGATTTTGTATAAAGAGGCTGTCTAATTGACAGTGTGGTCTTAATCTTCATAATTTAATGAAGCATGACACAAGTGATAATATGCAAGTTTTAATTTGGGTTATGTTGTGAGAAGAAGAATGGTTTGGAGCCTAGCAGTAGCCATGTGGGAGGGGGGCTAAGGGGGGGGGGGGGGGGGGTCAGGGGCTTACATGTACATCAGATACCTGTCTGAAAACATTTAATATTTGGGGAATCTGAAGTGACATTGAGGTGTCCTTGTGTACCAGAGCCATGTCAGAGCTTCCAGTGGGCATCACAAACCTCTATCAAGTTTTTCTACCAACATGTAATTCAATGTAAAGTTGTTAAGTAACGGTATCTCATGTACTTTGACTCAATGTTAAGCCGTGAGTGTCTTTTAATAAGTGTGAGACCTGTGGTAAATGTAGTTCAAAAGCTAGAGGCAAATTCAGGTCCCGTCTTATCAATGGCATCTTGAAATTTATTGCAACTCCTATATTTTAAGTACACAGTTGCAATTGATTTGAATCAATCTTTATAATACAGAGCCCAGGTGTACATGTATAATATGAGTTGTAATTTGCAAGGAAATGACAAATATTGGTGTCTGATAAAAGTTTCATTTTGTAATCACCTACATGCACCTGTATCCTTTGGAAAACAGGAATGATAAAGGGAAACCCAAACTTGATAGCAATCGACTAGAAGAAAGCGGACTAAAGAAGGTTTGAATGACATAGGACAAAAAATTATAAAGTTATTAATATTTTAAAGTTGCAATATGGCTCTTCAAATTGGCTGAATGGATAATGCCAATGCAGTGGAGGACAACTTTCCTATTTGTTCCAACGCACAAAATGACTACAATTTCAATGAAAAAGAATGTATGACTCAGATGGTCTTTTTCTTTGGAGTACCTTTAATAATATACTCATAATATATTTTGATTAGTGCCCCAAAATGAAGGTACTGGGAAAAAACAGAAGTTAGTGATATATTTGTACATGTATATGACAAACAAGAAAGTTATCTGTCACTTCTTCACAATCCACTGACAACATTGCCAATTTGAGATTTGCATAGCTGGAGTAATCTCATATTTCAAACATTCATAACTTTCTTATTATTGGTCCAATTTATTTCAAACTTTCGATATTCTCTTTCTTTGATTTGGTTCTGTTTTCATTCACATGAACTCATTACAATGGTTTGATTGCCATTTAATTCACAGGGCTATAGATCTGTTTAGACTTTAGAACCAGAAGGGCATTAAATCTGTTATAAAAATGATATGGGACAATGCCTTTCTGACTCCAAACAGCTGATATCATGTACACTGTACATGTGTACAACCATTTTGACATGTCGAGTTACTAACAACATTACACTGGGGTTAGTTGTGTGTTGATGGATTCAATTTAGGGGCTGCTTAACCCCGGTTTCCGAATTGGACTGTTTACATCCAGTTTGTTTGGTTGCAAGCTACTGTATAATAGATACCCCCTTGATGCCCAATTCACACTGGTCCAGATTTAGGTCGATTTAATTTGTAACAATATCTCCACCACCATGATCTCCCCTACTAGCGTATAAATTTGTGGATCGGGCCATTTTCAGCTTGCAGCAGGTACATGTAGGAGAGAAATCGCGAAATAAGAAAACTGTGTCGATTTTGGACTAAGTTCACACTTGAAACCTAAACCATTAGAAATGAATGGTTCGGGAAAGGATCGTTGATAAAGAAACCAGTACTGTGTAGTTCTGCCTGAACTCTAAGAAAATCAAAATCAAATCGTGTCCACATTTTTGCGCCCAGTTTGTTTGGTTGTATAAGCTACTGAATAATAGATTCCTCCTTGATGCCCAATTCATATTTGAAACATAAGCCATGGGAAATGATTAGAAATTGGAGGGGAGAGGACTATTAACATCCTCCTTAGAAACAAGCTACAAGTTTTGTAAAGCTTGATGCCTAGTTCACATTTGAATCATAAGCCATCAGGAATGGCATGGAACTGCGGAACACATTCATGTGCTACTACATAAAACATCTTGATTGAAATTATAGATAGACTATTACTTACATTTAGCTAAACAGTTGTCCAACAGATTAATACTAGTTTCCTTGGGATAAAAGTCATTTTGTGAATCTCCTCTGTAACAATTTTTTTTTTTTTTTTTGCTAGCTTAAAAATTGGGTAATTTCCTCTTCTTTAGTGAAATTTGTCTTTTGTAATTGTGTTAGTAGACAGGTGTCACAGCAAATGTTAAAAACAGTCATCTTTCTGAAATCTGTAATGGTGAAAATTCATGCTCATTGCCATTTACTCAATTATGATATTTATAGACATCAGCAAGTACCAGATTTTTGCTGAGGTAAAAAAATTTTTTTCTACAGAAAATGACAAATGATGATTCAGAATTTTCTTTGGAGCTTGGTTAGGTTCAATGAAAATGAACGATTTGAAAGATATTACCTTGTTTGGGGCAAACATTTATAATTTTCATATTCACATATTCTATCAAATTTGGCATTATTTTAGATGGTCATTATGTACATGATATATGTACATTAATTGTTTTTATTTAGTAAGGATAGAAATAATTCATTCATGATCATATTTGGTACTTCCAAGTGCAATACAGGAGTTGTTATGTATGGGTGTCGGCAAAAAGGTGATTTCCATAAGCATATTATGTTATTATGTATGGTAGTTGGCAAAACTAAAGAGCTAAAGTAAAGAATATTTAGCCGAAATATGCAGGAGATTGGGTGGAGTCCCAGCCACTTGTTTTTCAAGCTGCAGGATTTTTGTCAATGTCAAGTATGACTGCTTAGGGAGCTCAGTGGATAGGTCAACGGCAAGTTCAGATGGTCTGACCCCTGACCCAGAGGTCATGGGGTCAAATCATCAATCTTTGAGCTGGTTTTCTTAGGAACCACACCCAAGAAAATATGCTACCACAGGACTGCCTCACCGGGTAGTCTCCAGCATCAGACTCATGTTCATTAGCATCTGAAGTACATTGTACAGTACATGTATGATGGGCACTTGGGCAGTATTGGAATCTGAATTAGAGTTTATTAATATAGTGGAATACTGAAAGCCAAGTATTAAAAACTGATTCCTAGTTTCTTGTTTATGTTGATAATGTGATGAATAGGGAGTTCCATGATGTTTGGTTTGTTGTTGTTGTCCTGTCATATGCAAATATGGTACTATTGGGCCAGTTACAAATTGTTTTTAACACAGGCTAATCTTAATATAGGGTATGCCAAATTTCATTTGTAAATCCTCAAAACAAGGTTCTATTATTATTTCATTAATTAATTGTTTGTTTTTTGTTCTTTCCTTGTCAATATTTTTTTAGACTTAAGAAAAAAATTGTTATCAAAACAAAAATATCAAGTAACAAAACAAATGAGGCAAGCCAAAAAAAATTAGGCCGTACAGGAAGAAAATCTAGCAATCAGCCTTCAGTCTTCTACTATTACGGCTCTTCAGTAATGATGCAGATAAACCACAGAAAAGGAAAATATTTGGTGCGTTTAAAAAAAACCCTGTTTATAAATGGCATCTGAGCGCAACGAAGGTCCTATGTATATTCACTAAGCTCTGTGTTATAAGATACAGACATGTGAAGCGTATAATATCATCATAAGAATACCGCCTGGGTTTTGCCGCTGAATAACTGAACAAGACTTTTTGATCAATATCAAGGATATTTCAATGTAATGTAAACAAAATTTACCCACACAAACAGGATCCTGTGTTCTGTCTATCAAAGTACTAAATTTTGGCCGTCAATCGAAATTGAAAAGGGTCCTTTTGTCTGTGATCAGACCGAACAGACTCCTTTTTTAAAATTCTGACAATATGTCTGAATTTAATCATCCGTGATGGTTGCCTATTTTCTTGTGTTCTTCAAACAACCAATACTGTAGCTACATATATATATACATGTGTCCTAGTCTGAAGGTTGCATAAGAAACGTATAGTGAAACGGTGTTTGAGCAACAAAAATTTAATACAGCATCAGGGTCCCACACTAGCCGGAATGTCGTTTTGTACGAAAATCGTATTATTGGGCGGGGCTTACCGTGAGCATGCACAATGATTGGCCAGCTGTCATGTCAAATGACATCGTCAAATTTAGTTTCATCAAATGATGTTATTTTCTAGTCTCAATGTTATATTGTACGAAAATCGTATAAGTGGGCGGGGCTTACCGTGAGCATGCACAATGATTGGCCAGCTGTCATGTCAAATAACATCGTCAAATTTAGTTTCATCAAATGATGTTATTTTCTAGTCTCAATGTTATATTGTACGAAAATCGTATAAGTGGGCGGGGCTTACCGTGAGCGCACACTGGTGATTGGCCAGCTGTGGTGTTAACTGACCTCTTGAAATTTAGTTTCTTTATACGATGTTGTTTTCTAGTCTGAATGCTCCCTTCATTATACAATGATGATCCATTATACAAGTTTTGTATGAATCTACTACAACTATACATGTATATACATGTAGTCTAAACATCCTATTCGAGGATTTGTATTTCTTGTAACAATGCAAGGTAGTTCCAGTACATAACCTTCCATTTGACTCTTATCCATCAGCAATAGTGATTAATGTACCGTTAATTTGGTTATTTTTAGACCATGTAAATCTCTTGCTTTGGAATTGATAAGCTTTGCTTGAAGGATCAAAACTAAATGGCCTGTGAAAACAATGAAAGCTTGAATAACGATTTAGGAGATGCAATGCCACAACAATCAATTACGTAATATTTTACTGTTTATTTTTATATTACGAAACAACCATCCTACCGGGACCAATAATTTAACGGAAGCTGTACTAAATAACAACAAAATTACACAAATTAATTTTCTGTCCCCAATCCCAAGTTACCAACATTTTGATATTCTAAATTGATCACATGTTGTTCTTCAAAATGGCAACAATAGTATTTTTCTTTAATCGCTACATATGTACATTATTAAATGGAAAATGTAATGTCTCTGTGCGAGAATGTTGTTGAAAAGTTGAATTTTTATTTTAAAAAGCAATTTCTTTGAATCTTTGTACATGTTGCCACTTCAAGGATTTTAAAGCTTATTTTCCTTTTTTAATTCCTAGCATCAAACGCAATATAGTCATATTTTGTGCTCTGAATCCAAAGTTATTGAACCAAACCACAATATTGGAATGATTGTCTGTGGAAGTTCCAAGAATAGTTGTCTTGGGGTATATGTTCTTATCCAGGGGTTATTGTCCTAGGATGTTGTTGTCCAAATGGGTCTTAGCCATGGGAATAACAAAATTGTATAATTCAATCCTACGTTGCCTATAACATAATGACGTGTAATGTAAACATTGCACAATGCACATGCATCCTCCTTCAAGGGTCTGGTTGATGTAGACTAAGTACCACCTCCCTGGATACTGGTTTAATATGGGATATGGGTGTAGAGAAGCCTGTATGTCCTCATCAGCTCGAGATTGCCAAATATCCCGCTATTTTAACTATCCCAACGCAAATTATCCAGTTAATTTGCGTCCTCACCAGCCCGAAGTTGCAATTAGCAGAATATTTGGTCAAGATAAGCATCCCAAGATATCTTGAGCTAGTTTGCGAAATATCCCGCTATTTGTCCGGTGCGTCTTCACCAGCCCGAAGACATGCACTATCGAACGCTGAGCAAAATATCTCGAGCTTGAGTTTCGAGGTCAGGTCTCGAGCTGATGAAGACGCGATTTGTAACTTCAGGATTATTTCCCAAATCAGAAATAGCGGGCTATTTGGCAATCTTGAGCTGATGAGGACAGACCTATTGGGGAGAATTGGTAAGCTAATGACCCCATGCTGGATATGTCTGGGTCAGCCAGGACATGGTTATGATGATGATGTAGCCGTTGGGACAGAGGATGCAAAATGAATCAGGAAAAAAACGCATGAAAATTGCAATTAGGCCTACTCTTTAAAATTTAAACCATCAAGATGATTTTTGGGTTTGATATCTTTTCTTCATTCTTTTTAAAGGGCAATCTGACCATGGTAATAAGTTAATTGTATGATAGCAGAAAGATAAGAGATTCAGAAAGGCAGAAAAGTTTGAAATAAATCGGACCAATGATAAGAATGTAATATGATTGTTTGCAATAGGAGATCACTATTATCTGTGAAAATCTGAAATTTGCAGTTTGGTCTTTGCCATGGATTGTAATGTGGTGGAAAATACCCCTCCCGTTTGTTGTAAACGTAGTGTAAACGGCAGTCCAAAAAATCGATGATTTTTCAAAATGGTGTTTGGTTGTGTAAATGGGCCTAGTTTTGGTAATGTCCCCCCCCCCCCCCCCCATCAAGTTTTGTTTACCCAGACAGAGCCTCAAGCTTACTGAACCACTCTCTACCTTGTGGATGATTCCATGCTTACATTTCAAGCTCAATATTTTATTTGTTACTACATGTAGTTTCTCTTGTGAAATAGCGCCCGCCGAGCCTTAGGTGGGATATAGTTTGTGTGTCTCAGTCTGCCCCAAACTACAGCCACTGTGACACCACTGCACAGTTGGTGTCCAGTTGTCCTGGCAGAGAATATATTATTAAAGGCACCTTAAGAAGTGTTGTAGTCGAGTGGTTTAAGCACTTGACTTGAAATTCAAAGGTCGGGGTTCGATCCCCGACATGGCAGTAATGTCCTTTGGCAAGGCATTAATCTACATTTACACACTCGACTCAGGTAAGGTGAATGGGTACTTGGCAGGAATGAATTCCTTGAAAAGTGCTGTATTAATAGGCTAAAGCCGGGTAATAATTAATGCGCCTCGGAATAGAATTTCTAGATTTTTTGTAGGATAGAAATCTAGTTTTTTTTTAAATAGTAGCTACATGTACTGTACATACCAGTTCTCAAGGGATATTTTATCTGCATTTATCTTTTCGACCCAGGTGTAGTAAGGCGTCAGTGTATTGACGTGTTATGCTCTGTTTGTTGTTCATAGCTAGACATTTCTACATGTAGATCCAAGGTAAAACACATTGTTTTGTAATGCTACGTGTACAAATACTTGCATGTGCCAGATACACTTTTTTCACGGCCCCCCCCCCCCCCTCCTCGATAGATAGCCCGCCTCAATACAATCAATGTTCAATGACTTGAACAATGTTAGCCATCCCACCTTGAATCCCAAGGAGAATTGTATTTGATGATGTGGTCTACCACGAACCAGCCAGTCTGACACCACCACACAGCTGGCGTCCACCCACGTTGGCAACGAGAACTGCCACTGCACGATACCCTTCAAGGATCACACCTTTCTTCCAAAGTTTAATGTTTGCTCTGTGTTTTGATATCAACTTTATAAGAAAAAACAGAAAAAGGGACTAGTATACTAAATATTGATCTGCTATTTTTAATTCTTAAAGAAAAAAACATTGAATCAAATGTCTTTGATTACCCTTTTGGCAAGAGGAAATGCTAAAGACTGTCCATGCATTTCTTTCAAATTCTTTTCCAGTTTTTATTCAACGTGATATTCATTTTGCAACGGTTCCCAAGAACTTGCAATAGTTGCTGAAAGATCATTCAATAGAACTTTAAAGGCATTTTCAAAATCAGCATAAACGTTTGACATCAGAAAGGAGAGATTCTCAATAAAGAATACATGTGTTTCCCCAAGGAAACAATAAGTTTGAAAGGAGATAATGGCAATGTGACTTCTGACACTTTCAAAAAGCAGCTAGAAAGAAGGCGTGAATATTGCCTCTGATCCAACCCTGGGAGGCTTGAAAGAGCTCCAGAAAAAGAAGAAAAAAATAATTACACAAACAGCCTCAAGGAAAACCATCCTTTTCTTCAATAGAATCAAAATGAGCTCTTGTGTCAAACAAAAAATGTTATTCTTACACTTAAATGTAACTGTGACTTTAAAAGCACTGTTGCATTAAATGGAGTGCTACATGTTATGTCTGGTACGTGAGGCGTTCGAATGTACTTCTCTCTGTCACTGTAAATGTTGGCTGTATCGTAGACGTGCTGTTTCATGCCTTCTTGATTAATGTGGCACTTGGCCATACAGTTTGATCGTTATAGTGTAATATTCATGTCTGATAACACCACCTCTTCATTTATACTTTTTCCCCTAGTTGTTTGCATAAAGCCAACATGGGAAATTTTTAGGAAAAGGTCGCTCTATTGCTTGTATGTAGAAAATGTACGTGCAGTTTGGCAACAAGGTTATGTTTTTTGTTATGTAGGCAGCGTGTTCAAACTTTGGCTAGGCTTACTGAGGATGATCACCAAATATGACCAAACCATCTTGAATTTTAGCAGGCAACAAAATAAAGATCCATTCTTTAATTTCTTTTGTGGCTCAAAGAGCAACTATAAAATCTTACAGACAAGTATACAATGTATCATTGTAATTGTTTTGTAGCTGTATTATATCGTCCCTATTTTCACGAAGTGACGGTAGTGAATGAAAATCGCATACAATTTGCGTGCGGATTTTCCTCACTACCGTCACTTCGTGATAATAGGAACGATATGTGTATGATTTGTGCTTAATTTCATTGTAAAAGAACACTAAAAGTTGAGTTTGGCAACCTGTCTGTGATAAGTACATGTACATGTAATTGTCTGGGGCTCTAGGTTTGACTGGTTGCCCCCGCCGCCATGCCCTCCCCCCCCCCCCCCCCCCCCCCAAAAAAAAAAAAAAAAAAAAAAAAATGTTTTGGGAACTCTGCTTTGTATACATGAATCTTGTTCATGTTATTGTTTTATTTTTAACTTTTAATCCCCTATTTAATATCTAGTATGTTCTTTGAGTACTGTGTTTTTGCACCAATCATATTATTATAAGCATGAACATGAGGATATCACAAGATATTTCTTGCCGCTCAATAATTTAGTCACGTTGTCACGAAGTAGAGCATGAGTGAACTGTCATAGGCTTTAGCCATTTGCTCATAGCTTGACTGCGTGTTAATGAATATTGACGTTATCGTCAAGTTCAATCTCCACGAAACTGTTGCCCGTGAAAGATTTAATTATGCGTTAAGACGCCGGAACGACGTGGAAAAACAATGTCGCTGTGTGGAAGTCAAGGGTTTTGTCTGAGGTTAATACTTGATACAATTGCTTTAATTCTCTCAGAGGATGTTTGAAAATCTAATTAAGCAAAGTTGGGCTGGAAAGTGAGATTTTGGGGAATATTTTGGGTGGTGTTGATCAAATAAAAGATGACATTCATCCAAGTTTTTTGGTCGACTTTCCTTCGAGAATACAAAGATTGAGGAGATTTGTTCAAAGAATAGCTCTGCTTCTACAGTAGCCCATTTAAAACATCCTACATGAATCTTTGAACTCTAGAGCTTAACAAGATACTGTTAATAAGATTTTACTAAAGTCCTGTTCAGATATGCCCTGGTAAACCCCCCCCCCCCCCCCCCAAAAAAAAAAAAAAAAAATCATGCTGCATTTTTTAAACATGTAAATGAATGGTAACTGTGTGCACCAAAGGTCCTGCATGTTGTCACTGAGCTCTGTGTTATATTACATAGAAATATGAAGCGAACTACACTTACCGTACTCTTTGTGTCATCTTAAAATAAAAATGCTGCAGTTTTACCGCGTCATATCTGAACTAAGCTTTTAAATGATGATACAAGTATTAAGGTGAAATGAAGTGTTTCCAATTTCTAATATTAAAGCAAGTTAAGAAGATTCTTTTCTAATGAATAAATGAATAAAAGATTCACAATACACTATTCTGATATGAACAAAACAAACTATAGTAAAAACATGTGATTTGTACAATAACAATTTTGGGCCTATTTAATTTGCTGCTTTAGTGATCGTTCAGGCCACAAACACATTAATGAGGGGAAATAACAATTTTATTCTGTCTAGAACTGGCTTAAAATCTCAAGTTTAAAGATGTCAACAATTAAATGCAGTAACATTATACCAATCGTGGTGATATGATTTCAATTATTGAATTTTCTAAACACAAACTTTTGTAATTGATACCATATTAATGATAACATCCTCTTGCAAATTTGATACATACATGTATGTGATACCCTCTCCATTGAAGTGTAATGTCAACTATGGATTATTATTCTGGTAAAATTAGATTTTGGTCAGACATTTTTGCGGTTAAATTGAATATTACCATCGCTGTCTTTCATTAAAATATAAGTGTCACATTTCAGTATTTTTTCCCCCTCACAAAGGCCTGTTTATCACATTTAATTAAAATGTGAGATAAAATGATTCATGTGCAAAATGCCCATACGAACATATCTTCCTTAAATGTTTGTGAATATCATTTTTGTTTTTGTTGAGAGTGTGTCATGTTTAACTCTTTATAATAATAATATTAATATTCCGCTTTTATATAGTGCCCAATACATCGATACATCGATGTGCCTAAGCGCTTTACAGATATAATATTACCCCGGTCATCAGATTCTGGCTTGCCCGCACACACAATGTATGCACTTTTTCCACTCCCTGGGGAACATATCTTTCTTAATTGTTTGTGAATATCATAATTTTTTCTTGAGAGTGTGTCATCTTGAACTCTTTATGCCATAAAAATAATCTCCTTGTGCCACATTGTATTCATCATATAGGATAGATATATACAGAAGGTTCAAGATAATGTTTCACTGTTTCAAGATTAATCTATACCAGTGTTATAAAGGCTGTCACCGAGCTAATCAAGACCTGTAATGGGAATTTTGCAAAGCAATCCTTCCGTCAATTAGTGCCTATTAATTTTTGTGTGTAAAATTTCATGTATGGCAAATAGGCGACTGTGCAGACACTGCAGAGAGGCATCAAGGAAAGCGATCGAAGGGTTAAAAATCCAAAAGGGTATTTCCCCTGCTACATTGTACTATACAAGTGTAAAGATTCATTTTATTGTATTTATGAGCCAACACCCATCTGACACTCAGCATATGGTATTTGTTAAAGATGTTCATGCGTGGGTATATAGTCGTTCGTGAAGTAGGCAACTTGGTGATCACTACATAACACTGAGCCAACGGGTATTACGCTGCCTTCTATATATCAATGTTTGAGCAACTTTAATGTATTGTATCATTGACTGAAAATGATTGATATGAAGTTAAAGTGTCTCTCTCCCTATTGCCCATTCAAAATCTCATTAAAACATATGTTACTGCATACATAAACCACAGTGCAGTTGAAGTACAGTACATTCGACATTGCCCTTCCCTTCTCAAATACACCCTCCACAACAACAAGAAAACTCATGTTACGATAGTAAACACTGAAATCATGCACATATCATAAATGTACCTTGTTCCTGCGGGGGTGGGGGTTGGGGTTGGTCTTGAAGGGTATAGATTGAAGCAATTCGCTTGTTGATCTATCCAAACTATTAACAAATACATGTGGGCGCTTGAGACAGTTAAATTTAGCATTTGATGTTATCCTAATTTTTTCGTGGCCATGTGAAATGTAAACAAAACATGTACATGAACACGCACATGTAATGTACTTGTTCATGTAATGTACAATGGACCAGTTTGTAGGCCCTCTCTATTATCTGGAATATCAGTCGATAGTACTTACATGTATACTTTGACGAAAGCTAGAAGGGCATTAGACTCTAGGTAAAACTAAAATGATAGTGGTTTTAAAAGAATCTCAGCAGACATTTTTGTTTGAGACAATATTCATTTCATGATGTTATTATAATTTTTTTCCTGTGGTCATTTGAAAACTTTAATGGCCTTTGAACTATTACTACTGGTAATTTTTATTGAATATTTTTTTTTAGCATTGCTAATGTTATTTCGCATGACTAATGAATAAATAATTTTGACACTGTAAGAAATGAAAAGAGAGAATCAGAAAGATAACAAGTCTCATTGCAGATTAACGAATATTGATATAGATTACAAATAAGCTGACAAACTGTACATGAACATGTATGGCTTACATGAGTCACAGCTAGCAAAATCACACATTAATTTTTTAAGTTAACATAAAAAAGTACATAGTAATGACAACTTGATACTCCGTACAAGCTTGTTATCGTTACATTTCACCAAGTCATGAACATGCGTTGCCAATTTGAGACATGGATTGGTTTCATTCCGAAAACAGATTTAGCAGCCTGCGTTCATGAACCAATAAAGCTTAATTTTAACCGTTTGAAATAAAATGTTATCTCATTTAGGACATTTGGCTGCTAACCGAAGATAGCTTATCAAATATTCAAACTGAAATCGTTTTGTAATGCATGTGATTTGAAGTTGAGAGCCAAAGCGACTTTAATCGATGTGAACATATATCTTTGGACTTGCTCAAAAGTAATGTCCTTCTAGTTCTCACTTACATTGTAAACTGCATTCAGACTAGTGAAATTAATTGTTAATTAATAGTCAAATTCTTTTAGCTACACATCAAAGAAATCATTATTTTTTTTTACTCAAACATCATAAACTTAAACAGAGGTTTGAGCATTGTTCGAACAAAGAAATCTTCTTTTTTTCCTTTCTACTCGGACGTCATATAGCAAAACCAAGGCATTTAAGCATTGTTTGAACAAAGAAATAGTTTTTTTCGACTCAAATGTCTAATAGCAAAACTGAGGTTTCAGCATTGTTCGAACTAAATCTCTACAAAGAATCAGGGTCCATTAATCGTTTAACTTGGCTAATGTTGATTGCGAACTGACAATCGGCCAGTTGTCATTACAACTTACATCTTCAAAACTAGTTTCTTTTATACATGATGTTTTTTTAATGAGTTTCGTACTTTCATATAGATTTCTCCAGTGTGAATATACCTATTGTCTTATCTACATGTAATATATATGATTGTTGCGAATTGATGCAGCTGCTACGCTAGAATCGGATGTTTGCTTTTCTATGTATGACATGACTAATCAATCCATATCAATTCCAGCTGCTGTCAAAAATACTTATCAGCACTGGCACAGAAGCTCTCAAAAATCTCACTTTCAAGAGCAAATACACAAAAAATGTGATATATGAAACTTACAAAATGAACACTTCCTGAATGTTAATCAAGTTGTTTGGATGATAACATGAGCTTGGCCTCTATAGTTGTGAAACATCTCCTAATTTCATGTTTGATTTTCTCTTATTTTTTTTTTAACCATACTGTACATCATGACAAATATAAGTTTCTTAAATGGGTTTAATTCAGACCAGTTTATGAAGATTCTTAAATAATGTAAAATATATGCATAATTTCTTATCTCTCTCTCTCTTGATAAATATTAAAGCTTGTCAGAAGTTTGCCTGACATATTAACAATTTATGTGATAAGGGTGGATTCCAACCAGAGACTAGAGTCTATGTCAAATATTACAGGTACATTGTAATTAGATTGTTGGTTGCCATGGAAACATTCATATTCACATAAATATGTCAATGTTAGTAAACAGGTCCAATTATTGACAAAACACAGCATGACATTTTCTGTCATTCAAACAATTCCAATGTGGAGAGCTGAGATTGATCGATCGCTGGAAATAAATGAAACAATTTTTGTGCCCTTCTGAGAAGAAAAAAAAAGGATTAAAAGCAATTTTTATACTGTCACTCTGTATTAGCTTTCTTGGATTAATATCTTACTGTCCAAAGCACTTTTGACTGATGAGCATCGATTTATTCTATTTTTTAGAGTGCCTTTAATGCTAGAGAAAGCCCTCATTTACATGAAAAGTACATTTCATCTCCCCCTGCGCTAACCACAAATTTTCTGCCATCCAAACAAAAAGGAGCTGGGTGGAAATAGACAGAAATGTTATTACTATTCGGAGCTCGAGAGATTGTGCTCGCGAGATTGTGCTCGTGAGTGGACGTGTACTTCCATATTGGAATAATATGTTCTTGTTATTCAATTGACCTTATGCATGTACAGTCTTCATCTGTAATATCCCGCATACATGGATTTGCATGTATGGGACTGCATGAACAAGCTTATGGTACCAGACTTTTTGAGTGGCTCTATGGCCGGAGGGCTTCAAGTATTGGGATTGTATTTCCAATTGCTTTATATTTATTCTGGTTTGTTTTAAATAAGGTGGATTGGAGAACTTCTCTGATGATATGATTGCAGGTCTGGACATGTAGGCATACTGACGAAATACAAGCACTATTGTAGTAAATTGTACAACAAAGAGTAGCTTGAATTTAATATAGACTAACTAGAGTCAATTAGCAATATCAAAACAAAAAATCAGGTGACATCCTTTGTTACATGTGTATTTTGTCGGGTCAAATTATATATTTATTCGGTGCCTGAATTCTATTGTACATCTCCTCGAATTGGCAATTCCATATAATTAACAAAAATACAACAACATTTTGTAGAATGGAATATGAGTTTTATAGCAAATTTTCAATTAGGTTTCAATAGAAAAAGCAATAACAAGATTCACTGAGGCTCAGCTGTGTTATACATGTAGGCCTATCTCATCATTGTTATTTAGTTATGACCATTGTCATGACTGCTTTTTATTATAGTCAATATGTAATTTTTATCATCACAATTCACAGTCTGATTTTTTAAGAATTACCTGTGTAGGCATATTGGTGTGATGTATCAACCAACACTCACTGTACAGTAGCATAGGATGGGGGCTGTCACTAGATTTATTGACCGTCAAGAACCGCAGATTTGCCAATTAAGGTTCATTTCTTGGCAAGATAGAATTCAATGAAATGCCCTCAAGAGTCAACATTATGGCCATGGTATTTTTTAATATCCGCCATTTTTCATGAATTGACAGGTTTTTGGCAGAGCAGTGTGTACAGTACATACATGCAGGTTGCTCTGCAATTTTAGGCTTTACATTTTACCTTCAGAAAGATTGGAACATATTTTTCTATTCCTGGAAAAGTGAAATTGCACTAGTATCAAGTTTATGTGGCAAATAGTGTGTTTTTCAGCTGGAAAAGGGTCGGTACATGTATGCGATTGTTGCAATGTTCAGTAACTTCAATCTTGTACGTGTATGGGATTGTTCCTTTATTCAGTAACTTCAAATATTTGTATTGCCTTCTGGACTAAGAAAGTGATCCACATAGTTTAGAGGACCAAATTGGTGTTCATTCTGCTTATTCCATTGTATGAAAAATAAAAAATCATACCTTTGTAGATATCCTGTTCACTTATTGATTAGTGATATAACTTGGTTAATGATCACTTTAAAGGTATAGATCTCAAAGGAATGAAAAAAGTATTTTTAAACCCACAAATTATTGAAAAGTGATGAAAAATCAACCCTATCAGGACTCTACCTTCTCTTTAAAGCTTTTAAGCAAGTCATTTAGGATGATCATCTTTTTTCTTATCAAATCATCTAAGGTGGTGGGATAGAAAACAGTCAAAATGTCACACATGGTCCGTAAATAATTTTCTAGGCCTTTTACAAACTAGCAGAGCATGTTCAGAAAACAGGAACAAACGTGAGTCACTGCGTACAGAACCCCCAGATAGGCGACAGATAAGTAATTAGCCCTACAGCCAAAATGCAAAGTCAATGTCGTAAAAAAAAGTTTATGGAGGTTGGCGAGCCGATATCACACGTTTGATCAATATTATTTGTTTGTCAAATATCTTACCACAAAATGGAATTTGTCTAGTCAGTCTCCTGTAGGCAGATCATGTTCAAAGGGGAGGGTGGGAGGGGGAGGGGGGGGGGGGAGGTGGCAGCACCTCTTCCTTGGAGAGTAGGAGAACAAAACGAAACTTTGTTTTCATGTCCAAACTTCTGTTTTCATATAATTATAATAACTTATTATATTATATAGTAATAGTAATGCAATATACATGTAAATCAATAACATGAGAATTACAGGCAGGTGGTTTTTATGTTAAATGTTTCGATGAGAAACCATTTTCAAGGGAAATGAAAAATGTGGTTTTTGTAGACAAGTGGTCTTTCTATACAGGTGTTCGCTAAAGCAGATTTGACTGTGCATGTATGTGGGGATAAGTGACAGCCGAATATGAAAAATGCAATATACATGTTTGTGGGGATGAGCGATCGACAGCCAAATATAAAAATGCAATATAAATGTAAATCCATAACATGAGAATTTTTATTAAAATGCTTAGAGGAGCAATATGTCTGGGCAATATGTTTTGAATTGGACTCGATTTGAAAGACACGATTGCCTAGTACGAGAAGCTCATTCAAATTCTATGGAAAACAACTAAGCAAGATTTATTTGTGAAATTACTGCACATATACCATATACACGTACATGTACATGTATATAGTCAAAGGGCAGTGCAATTTATAGAGCGAAGGAGCAAAACTGAATTTCAATTACTAGTACATGTATCTGGAAACTTATTCAATTTTGGCAGTGACATTTATAATGTAGATGGCTATGCTTGAATCTTGAATCTTGAATCTTAATTTTAATTGAGATTTTTTTTCCTCTAAACATCCATTGTAATATAATGAAAATGATATAATATTTTATATTTTTTATATTTTATAGCATACATATCCACCAGCCAAGGTGCTCAAGGCGCCAAATACATGTACATGTATTACTTTGGCTCTGCTTAGTCTATGCTCACAGCATTCAAGGAAATCCTTCCTACCGGTATTCTTTTAACACCGGGGTGGAGAGTTGCAAATATATATTGATGTCTTGCAATAAGACAAACATATACATGTACATGTACATGTACATGTAGGTCAATTTTCACTGTGGTTCAGTTTCTTAAATTCTCTTACAAATTAATTTTCCTAACCTTGCAAAGATATCATTGAAGTAGATAAAAAAAATAGCATATATGATAGTTTCCCTTAGACTAGTATAGAGTGAAAATGGCACAGTTGCTAAGCAACTTGCACCATAACATCGATAACAACGACATATGGAATTGTGAAATCTCAATGTTTGGACTGTCTGGTATTGAAACGGGCTCAATGACAACTGCACTGTCCAGCTCCCGATAAAGCGAGGGGATTTGACCACTGAAAATGAGAGGGCTTGACCACAACAAACAAGTCGCAGGCTATTCTCTCTCACAGGTGTGACCAAACACAGATGTGCGGTGACCCCTTCTTTGTCAACAATAATCAATAACAACAACAGTTTGGGCAAATAGCA
This sequence comes from Strongylocentrotus droebachiensis, assembly GCA_035222895.1. Lineage (NCBI taxonomy): Eukaryota > Metazoa > Echinodermata > Echinoidea > Camarodonta > Strongylocentrotidae > Strongylocentrotus > Strongylocentrotus droebachiensis. The sequence continues at coordinate 181,291 of JAVYIG010002299.1, forward strand.
CAACAATTGCTTGTTTACTGGGTGTTGCAGGCACCTATATAACCCTTAGTCATACATATAGCGTGGTGTATGACTGTATTATATAGCATTGAGGGCAATAATTGTCTTCTTTTCTGTAATGATTTGATTTCTACCTGAAAAAGTCTTTATTGTCAAATTAGGTTGATATCATAGGGTGTGGTGATATTGGGTTAGGTTCGTCCTTATATTTATAAGTGACCTGTATTTTTTAGAAGAAAGGTTGTAAATCAAATCCAGATACAGACTGGCCCAAGCCCTTGTTAGTCATAGCTATTGTTTCCTATCTTTTAATATACCGGTAAGTCAAGAAACATGTGGTTCTATTTATTTACAATTTTTCTTTATTTCTGAAGGAAGGTGTGTTTCTCAATTTTGGCAGGTTTGATCGTATCTTTCGCAATGCCCTAGATTTTCGAAAGGCACCCGTTGAGTGTTAGAAGGGTTTTAACTCTTACACTTTGATGCAGAGTTAAAGCCCTTCTTGCTCTCAAGTCTCAGCACACAATATCTTGTTCTACATCTAAAACTTAAAAACAAAACAAAATAAAATATATCAAAGGATGTTTATGAAGTAGTCTTGTCCACTCCAGAAGATCAGGGGCACAGTATCCCCATGTCTAGACTAGTTTCTAATCTCATCCTCTCTCCCTCTCTCTCTCTCTCTCTTCCACTCTCTCCCCCTTTCTCTCCTCCTCTCTACCACCTCTCTCCCTTTCTCTCCCACCTCTTTCCCTCTCTCCCACTCTCTCTCCCTCTCTCTCCCACTCTCTTTCTTTCTTCCCTCGCTCCCAATGTATCTCCTTGTCTGTCTCTCTGTAGGTGCCTCAGTTTCATTCATTTCTCCCTCTCTCTCTCTTCAGTAAATATATTTCTTTCTCTTTATAGTCTTACTCTCTTTTTTTTTGGTGGCAGTAATAAGCAAATACAGACTCTAAAGCCGACACTGCCTCTCTCACAGTTTGGTAATCGTTTGCTAAGGCCGAATCGCCCCTACAGCCAAGTTCATAAGAGTGCGTTGAACGGAATCAAAGTACCAAGCCAAACACCCAAACCTTGGATGCTAGTCGAGATGTGTTTCCATTAGTCCAAACCTGATTGAGCTTGAGACATTAGATCAATCAGGGCTTATTTTTTAAGTTACCCATCTCTATTGGCATATAGTTTAAAGTAGATATTCATTGATTTTAAAAACTAACTTAATTTCATTATTGCAAAGTCGAAACGTTGATTCGACAAGGTTATCAAAATTCAATGCTTGGAAACATTCGAAATAATTATTATTATAAATTATAAAACGCTTAAATACAGCCCCGGCATAGCACCTGAAGAGCTCCCCGAACGCTGCTGAGATGCGTGAGATCACAGTATGGACACGATCTGCACAAGCAGACGATGTCCCATGACATCTCACACATTTTCAGTGCCTGTGTTTTCATCTTTTATTGAGTTCTTTCTCTTACTCCACTACCGTCAGGCTAAATGTATAATCTATTGCCTCACTCTAAACCCCGCACATGTTTTTATTTTGATGACAAATGCAGCGATACAAAAATAAAGGAATTTGTCGCTTGTAAACAAAATAAGACGCCATTGAATATTCAGCTGGACACACCGCGGTATGTTCGGCGTTTCAAGAGGGAACAAAATGCCGTCCTCAACATCGTTCCGGGGGTTTTCAATTCGAAAGTCTGGTTTCTTTGACTGTTAATTAACCCCTATCCTGTGTATTTACAAGCAAAAGATTTTAGTTATCGGAATCGGGTCATATCCCCTTTTGAATGGTTTGACATGCCATCACATTTATATACACTAAACTCATTATAATTTGACAAATAAAAGCTTTGCAATTATGTTCATTCTCTATGGGATGTCGTCTGCTTGGGCAGTATTGGTCCATATAGTGACGTCATTAAAACATCGTTTTTTTTTCCCGGCGAATCTCTCGTATATCCCAGCTGCTATGCTGGTGGTTGTATTTGTATTTTTATAAATCACCCGATATGTAGTTGACCTAAAACTTGTACGATGGCCATCTGTTAGCTTACCAGTTTCTAGTCATACATTAGTTGACATATTTGTGATTTTCTTTGAAGTTCAACTTTAAGTTAATCACCTCTCATAATAATAATGAAAATGGTGCTTATAAAGCAATGACGTAACTCACAGACCAAGTGCACTCAATTAACTCTCTAATTAACTCTCTAATTGGACGAAAAGTAATTTTTTTTGTTAACAAGCCATAGTTTGCTTGGAACCATATATTGGGATACACTTTATCCCATGGGCAAGGGTGAAATCATCTGTTTGAAGTAAAAAGAAAAAATAGCCTGCTAGTTGCACCTTCCTCCAAATTCTGACTGGGCTAATCTCCCTAGATCAGAATGAATGGGCTACACTGTACATGTATTTTAGAAACCAAGGCTAATGAAAATGGGTCTAATTTGCATCTCCACCATGAGCTTCAGCTTGCAATGACTTCTCCTGATATGAATTACACGTACATGTAGAAGGGCTGTAATTTCTAAAATCCCAGGCTAGTGGAGACAGGCCTGCTAAGACTTTGTGTAGTGAGGCAGTGAGGCGGGCTCGGAGTCTGATCGCCATGGTGCTAAACCAGCACACAAGGTCACCTCCATGTTCAGTCTGGTAGTGGAATTAGTCTGCTCTCTCAGACCTTTGATGTAATGTGAATTAATCTGTTTTTGTTGTTGTTCTAAGCTGAGTATTATGCCTCTGCCCACCTATTGAAGATGATGTATGTTATGTTTCCTTTCTTTGTAAATGTACATGTGAAATGGAGAGAAATGGAGAGATGTTGCAATCAACCTCCGAACCAGGAGAAGATACTTAAATAGATAGATAGTACATGTAGCTTTTTTAACAGGGGCTAGTTAGGATTTACCGGGAATGTAGAGGATATCTATATGTAGTCTCACATTGCCAATTTGATAGGATGAATCACTGATAACCATCATGATCTTTAACGATTCCATTTTTGGCATAGTATAAACAGAATTTTACACAAAACATGACATGATGAAACAATATACAGAATGTTTTACAATAAGATGTTAAGCAAAGGATACACATGTCAGCTTTCTCTTCCTAGTCTTTTGAAGTAGTTGCCAATTTGATGGAAAAGTAGTGATTCTGTACATTTAGGTAATGTATTTCCCATGATCTTGGCTAGTTATTGTATATCTCCCAGTACACATACAATGTATATACATCTCCCGATTCACATTTATGTATCATTTAATTCATTGTATCATTTAATTCATTATATTATTTCATTGCATCTGGTCGGAGCCAGAAGGACATCAGTCCATACATTTTAGTGCAAATATAATTCCCTTCTGGCTCTCAACAGATGATTTATTGTGTCAGCTCCTGAATATCAATTTGATTTTCTGTGGCTACTTTGTGCAAACATCCTGTCCATATATCGTGGGAACTGGAATCAAGTTTTTTTTAATACAACAAAATCTGAATTTCAAGTACATTTTATTTACATATTGGTTGATTGTACAGCCCCATACTTATATATATTTGCACATGAGCATGATTTTCATCAAGCTGAATTGTAACATAATGCAATGGGGGGTCCAGGATGTTGTGTAAGAGGGACACAATATTCCCAACATTAAAAAGGAAAATAGAGAGAAAGAGGGAGAGAGGAAAGTAAAAGTAGAAGAAAAATTCATGTCAGTAGTAAGTTCCAAAAGTCAATACTAAAATAGCTTTCTTACCATCAATCAATGTTACAATTTTAGTACCTTATGATGCCAATTTTTGTAACATGTTGTTGAGAACAAGATTTGTGAATCAGGGTCCAGACTCCAGGGGGTTGTTTCACAAAGACTAAGATCGACTTAAGTTGGACTTGAACTATGGCAGGCGATTTATGCCCTAAAAAGTTTTGAACCAGATGTAAAATTAGAGGGAAAAAAACGTTAGAAATTGTTAGCTTTAGAAGAAAAAAAATTCCTTCAATAAAAAACTATCAAAAAATGTGAATTTTGTAGATTTTTGACGTCCCTTGAGATACCAATGGTGAGAGCAACCAGTGGCATAAATGGCCTGCCATAGTTTAGTCCAATTGAAGTCGATCTTAGTCTTTGTGAAACACCCCCCAGATAACGAAACTGAAAATGCTTAGTGCATAACAAACAAGCGTGGATATCACATTATCAAATTGTGTGTGGGTTTGGGTGATTATTGCAAATTTGGTGGACAAATGCCAAAAAAAGACCATAAATTTGATACAAGGCCCATCAACTTTTCACCACCTCCGCAATGAGTGGGTTTGTCTAGATAGCAACAGAAGCAAATTTATGAAATTATGGTATTGAAATTTAAGAGAAAAAAAGTTGGGAGTCTCTTTGTAATCTGATTGAATTGATTTCAGTAATGCAATTTTTACTATTTCAAATACCTAGGAATTTACTAGTGATACAAGCAGAAACTTATCTGTAATCAAATGGAAATCTTTTGAATAATAATAACAATAATAATTAGATCAATGTGCAGTTGCTATAGAAATATACTCTACTGCATAACAACTGCAACAAAAACAAAACTTTTAACAGTGCTGCTCTACAGACACACAATAGCAAAAGCTCTGAAAAAGAAAAAGAAATCAAATTAAAACTGTAGTAATGATGAGGAAATTTACCTGATGAAGTACACAATTATAGATTTGAGAATTTTCAAACTAAAATTAAAAAAAAGCACCTGTAGTGTTAATCTGACTTGTAATATTGAGGCAGTTGCCTATTTAATTCTAAAAGTTCAAGAGTATCAAATTTGTCAAAACCTAGGTGTACTTGTATTTTGTCTGTTGAGAAGAAGAAGGGCATTAAGTATCTGTTAAGTGATTTGAGTTATTACTTTATGGCATTATGCAGACAATGCATGCAATGGGCATGTACATGCAGCCGCAGGCAGCACGTACAGGTAAAACCCACTAAGTGTGATATTTGTCTGTGAAGAGAGAGAAGCGCATGTGAGATTTTGTTTACTTTAATCGATCAATTGCAGAATGTTTTTGCCCTTGAATCCAATGTTTCCCAATGTTTCCTTCAGACGTGTCTTCACAAGTTTTCGAAACCTAATGCGAGGCCCATTCGCACTGCACATAATGTAATTTCATAAAACATGTTTTTTTTTAATTTCCATTTTCAAGACAGGAATAACCAATAAATAACGTTGGTGTTTGCTACACAACAATGTTATTTTGTTTTTTTGATGAGTAGTAGGCATTCCTGTCCTGTCGTTGCTTTGCATGCGATACTGCAGAGGTGAAGAGAGTCACGTGGACATAAACCGGAATAGTTCAACTATCATTTGGGGCGAGCATTCACACTGCAAAATTCAGAGTATTGGAGCTGGAGTTTCAAAACAACAAACCCCAGAGGTGGGTTTCCGATTCAGGTCTTTCGTCGTGTTTACGGGTAGTTGCCTATATATGTAGCAACTTCCTACGAAAATCTGGATTGTGAGAAACACCCAGGGATTAAGCTTGTAGTGTAAATGCCCCTGTAATCTTGTTTTCATGTCATTGATTTCATTGTCACAAACCCCAAGCTTCAAAAGAGCCTCATGGCCTTTTTTTGCTGCAATGGTGAGCAATCCAAATGAAGAAGAACAAAAAGAGGAAATAATAGCCCCCCTTTTTGTCTACCTGGGAGTTTATCCGGTTCAAAACCTGCATGGATTCGTTTCATGCCCCAATTAAAAGACCGGTTTATAAAGAAAAAGTTCAAGGGCATCCAGAATTGCAGATAACAAGTTTTTTCTGTTATCATTTAGGTAATCCATAGAAATAATAATTTGCTTTATGAGATGAGTTTTTTGTCTAGTCTTCATGCAATGTATTAAGCTCAGTTCACACCTTGTTTTTCTTCACGTTTCTCACATCACAATAGGCCTGTTTTCATCAGCTCGAGTCTGCCAAATAACCCACTAATTTAACTTTCCTGATCGCAAATTAGCCAGTCAATTTGAGTCCTCATCAGCCCTCAGTTGCAGTTAGCAGGATATTTGGTCGAGAAAATATCCAGAGAAATCTCGGTCTTGCTTCCAAAATATCCCGCTATTTCGGAAATAGCGGGCTTATGTGCGCCTGTCTGAGCTTGTGCGCCTGTCTGAGCTCGTGCGCCTGTCTGAGCTGAGTTTGTGATGAGCGTATCGGTCTGGTAAAGACGCAATTTTGAGCTTCAGGATAGCATCCTGAGTCTGAAAATAGCTGGTTATTTGGCAAACTCGAGCTGATGAGGACAGGCCTTAAGTTCATCCTTCACCCTTTACAGTATGTACAATTGATGATATGAAGTGACTTCATGATAGATATTTTTATAATTTTGTTGACAAAGAAGAGATGTCTTTTCTCTGAAAGTCAAATAAACATCTGTATTTATAAGTGCGTTAAAGTCTATTATTATTTTGTTCATGAGGCCCCTTAGGACAAGCAGACAGCCTGTATAATTATGTGCAGATTTGTAGGAACTTCTTTGAGATTACTGTATGGGTGTGCTTCTGGCCGGTATACAAACGCAAAACTATACGATAAGAAACTATGTTCCTAAAAATCTGCCTACTGCTATAATATAGCAATATGCCTGTATTTTTTCTAAAGTGATAACGTTGAAGCCCTTCCCTTCATGATCTATTCTCCACTTAATACAAGCGGACTCGAGGGTCAATGTATCAGGACTTATATCTTTTGTTCGTGCTTGTATTGCATCGCTTAATGAAAAGCCATACCTTTTGAATGTATGGTGTCTGTGCTATCACCATTAGGATTGGTATATCCTCTTATTCTTGTCCTTTCTCCGATATCTCTAGAGGCCTATTGTACTGCCCCCTGTGTTTAAGGACATTGCCCTTTAGTCTACCCCTGTCTAGTCTTCTTTGCAGACCCTTTGTCTATAGATCTTGGACATCTCTTTTGACTTTCAAGATGCATTTAAAGATTTCAAGGTCCATTTCAGTTTCCGTTCTACCTGATGATTGTTTGCTTAGGCTGTTCTCATAATGGTATTATGATAAATACTTCATTTGAAACTTAATCGCAGAGACTTATGAAAATATCATGTAATTTACAATGAAATGTTATACCATTTTGTATGCAGGGCTTGACATGAACAGGCACTCGGGAAACATTGGCGCCAAAAATCTAAGACCCCAATAACCCATGGAAAATATTTAATTAATTAATATACCAACCAATAGTTTCTATTCTTGTATATGTAAACACATTGTATGAAATGTATGACTGTATTGCTGTTGGTAAATAAGATAAAATAAAACAAAATCATATAAGAAGTTATAGTGAAAATGAAAGCTATACAAAAGTAGTCTGTGATTTGAGACTACATAGTGTCTTGGTGCATAGAGCCAGTTCTAAAGAATGTTTTTATAGTCTCGGCAGTCAATCAATATTCATTTGAAATCCAAAATTTAAGTCATTAGTGCTGAAGCAAGGGAAAGATTTATTCAAGTATATATATGTTCTGGTTGAAAACTTTTGTTTACACTATCAATTTGAACATTTTCATACCTTTAGTGAGTATTTTTGAACGATATCAGTATTCTATGTCAAATAGCGTTTACACATTTTCAAGGAAATGGGGTTGAATATGTTTCAGAGAACGTTTTGGTCATCCTGTCCCTGTTCATAGTTTTGCCCCTGTTGATTCTTATGTTGATAGACTCCTGTATCCATCTTGTTGGCTTATGGTCCTCTTCGGTCAATATTTTTGTGTACTTGTCCCAGTTTAAATTGAGTGGTTGTTTGTTGCTACATGGACTCCAATAGGAGATTTCTGCATGATGTTATCCACTTGGGGGGGGGGGGGGGGGCAATGCATGTTCTATTTATTTGTTTTTGTTTTTGTGGAGGGTGGGGGGGGGGGGCATATGATAGGTATATCTATCCCTTGGGGTAATACCCCTGCATTACTGTCTGTACTATGAGAGAGATTAAAGGGCGGGATATTGTGTATAATGTTGATGATAATTCACTGAATAAAAACACAATGACTGGAGATTTGCCAGTCTGGAAAGCAGGCTACAGGTCTTTTTTCCCTGTGTTTTTGTGTGTGAGCATCTCCCTGTAAGATAATGCATGAATGGTCCTACCATTGTTCTCTGGTCTTAGCCGGTCCGCCCACTGTAACCCTTTGATCAGCACCCATGTCTCCCGCATAATACCCCTCAATGGGTTCCTCATGATTAGCCTCCATCCCTCTTTAATTGAAACACTTACTGGATACCGGTGGACACAGAATGGGAGAGGGGTAAAGTTGACCCCCTTATACCAGTGTAAGGTGATGATTTTTGACAGGAAGGTTGACCAAGTCACCCTTGTATCAGAACCAGTGACTCCTGCACGGTACCCCTTACACTAAGGGAACCTCATGATTACCCTCCATCCCTCTTTAAATGAAACACTTACTGGATACCAGTGGCAACACAATGGGAGAGGGGTAAAGTTGACCCCCTTATACCAGTGTAAGGTTACAACTCCTTTAAAACATGAAGGTGGACATTGACTATACCCCTCAATGGGTTCCTCATGATTACCCTCCATCCCTCTTTAATTGGAACACTAGGGATCAGTGGAAAAGAGAAATGGGGAGGGGGTAAAGTTGACCCCCTTATACCAGTGTAAGGTGACAACTTCTTTAAAACAGGAAGGGGGACAATGACTCGTTCCAAAGAGTTTGAAGAGGTGAATGATCGATGATGACAATAGGAGGGGAACATGATTTATCTATAAATGTCAGCAGATGGTTGAACTTTTCAACTCTTTTGTTTTGATCTATAAATAGTTTCCTGGAAAGATTCTTGAGATTTTGGAGGAAATAATTACATTTGTAAATCTTATTTAGGATGAGTAAAAAAGGAGTATAATCAATGATGCGTAGATAGGACTTTAAGGAGATTTGGATTTATTCACTAAGTGAATGGTCTTAGATGGATTTCTCTTTCACTGATGGTGAGAGCGAGAAGGGCATTGTAACCACTATGCACTGTGTAAAAGTATATGAGTTAATGCCATTTAAAAAAATATACATGTTTAGCGTCCCCGTCCGCTTCCTTTTTGGGGGCCGCCTCCTATTTTTTTTTTTTTTTTTTTTTTTTTTTGTTGAAAGAAAAAAAACATGAAAAACTGCTAAAATGGCTCTATTTCTGATTTAAAAAAAAAAAAAATTTGTCGGAGGCCATCTTAAAAAAAATGGCCCCGACTGTCAGGAAAAATCTATCGAGCGGCCATTTTGAAATAAAAAATAAAAAGGGCCTCCTCCTTCCTATTTTTCAAAAAAACAGGACGCATGTTTTTTTTTTTATTTGGCCTAATGCACTTCTTCTGCTCAGCAGACAGTTTGTAGCATGACAAAACTATGGGTGCGTTTATTGACCAAATTTTTGGCTAGAATCAGGTTTCTCAAACGTCTTTCAGGCAAATTTAGAAGGTGATAAACGCAAAGCCTTTTTTAAAGGTCTTTAGATATGGGCATATCTAAAGACGCAAAAAGGTATGTTTTGAATGTGACATACAGCCAGAATCACGTTTCTGAGAGATGATAAACGCAAAGCTGTTTTGAACCCCACATACAAATCGGACCTCCCAGGTTGATTTCCGGTTCGGAGGCTAGCGCACCATGTGTTGTGTCATGTTGTTGTTCAAGCATGTGTGTGAAGTTGACCTCCGAGAAACTGTCTGCTTCCCGGGTCAAACAGTGCAGAGCAGCTGCGCAGAGACAAGGCCTTTATTGTGAATCGTGAAGAGACGATAAACGCGACATCCCGCAAATCACGATCGTATAGTGGGGTTCGATAGTGGGGTACGATATGTACATATCTAGTGGCAAGATCCAATAAACGCACCCTATGTGTCTTTCCCATGGCCTGACCTGGGGGCCAATCAGGTATAATAAGACAATGGATGACGCGACCGCAGCAATCATGTGTGTGCAACATATATGCAAAACCAAAGCTTGAGGAGAACTTCGGTCTGTTTCATGAACGCTGACCATGTAGATATTAAGTAGCTGACTTCCGTTATAATTCCGTTATAAGTCCATCCGTTTACGTGCAGTTGTCCAAAAGAAGACATAGATGGCGTTAACTAGCATTTGCCCAAGCTACACCCCCTTTAAAGGTAATACAAAGTTTTGGGAAATATTGAAAATTGGCTGGATAGTGATTCTTCACAATTTTGATATATTTGGATGCCCCTGTGGATGTATTATAAGCACTAGAAAATTTATCCCTTAAATCACTTCTGCTTTTGAGAAAAATTGAATATAAAAATTTACCGGTGCTCCCGGTAAATTTTGATAAATTTCAAATAGCGCCTACGGCCATACAATGGTAGCTGCGACCATGAAAATTTCAGAATATGTAGTTGTGATACATAATTTTCAGAAGGGAATAGCCAATCGGTCTATTTTAGTCAAGAAACACTGTTTTATAGCTTAATTAACATCTTGACCTTAAGAGGGAGCTATACAACATAAAGAGTTTATTATTTATAATTTAATAACTTTAGACTCGATTTCAACCGTGACAACGATCACTGAATATTGTAGGATCGCATATGCTTCCAATATGTTAATTTGAACCAAATTCATGACCCCATACCAAAACTTTGTATTACCTTTAATATGTGTTACTATCTAAATGTCCCTTGGTATTAGACATCAGTGTACATTTCCTCATTTCATTATTTTTGTATTATTAATATTTATTATCTTTCTATTTATTCAACAACAAAATTTGGCGGGGGTCCAGAGTTGAAATTTTTGTTCCAAAGGGCATTGGTACATTGACTTCTCTAAAAAAAAACTTGGATTTCCTGTTTTCAATATGTAAAGAACTCCCTTCACTTCACTACACTGCAGTAATGTGTAATCCACCGTGTTATAACATTTCCTTCTAGACATGCTATATTCCTATGACATCATTATGTAAACAAATATTGTGACTCATGATGAACTCACATGTACATGTAGATGTAATCTCAACATTTACTGGGGGTCAAAGGTCAGCAAAATTGTCTAGACTCCATAGACGTTGTAGTGATAATCAAAGTGTTAATTCAATCTGTTGATTAATTAACCCTTCTAATTATCACAGACTGAAAATGTAATTGACCAGAGTCTGCTTTGAGCATACCAACATGGTTTATGAAATCATATAGGAAAGAGTCATTGTATCATCATGATATTAACAAAATGTTTACCCTTTTATATGAATACATGATTATTTCATGTATTTCTACACCATTAATCAAACATATTATCAGGGCCCATTGTATGTTCTTAATTTGGAGCAACATATGCTCTTTAGTTTGCTTTGTAATTGTTTCTGATTGTTTGAAGAAAAAAAAGGAAATCTACACATATGCTTTTTTTTTCTTTCTGGAAAATGTTGTATGGATACTCCTCAAATCCTTCTAAGGAAGTAAACCCTTTTAGTTACCCATACGGACTTACATTGATTGGAAATGCATGTTTAATTCTTGTGATGTCCACATTATGTTTAAAAATTGATTATAAGTTCAATATTTTGTTTTGTTTTATTGTTTCAGGTTCATCCCCTTCTACGGTGTCTCCATACACATCGGAATCAGATATAGATATCGAAAGCAGTAAGTACTGTACTTTATGATATTGTATCAAATTTAGAACTGAATTTAAATTCTCCATACTTATCTAAATCTAAATGTTAAAGAAAAGTAAGTAATATATATGTGATTTGAGTGATATTGGTGATTAATCAAAGAGTATTAGCCAAATAAGTTGTATCCGCTTTTCTTATAAATGCAGTGAGTGTATAGAAGCAATGGGATTATTTCCTTATTGAGCTTTGCACGCAATCACACAAATGTAAATAGATGGGACTTAACCAGAGCTTTTGTGCACTGTACATATTGCACAATGGTAATCATGAGTTGGAAGTTATTATGATGCAAATGATGAGCAAACAGCAGCTGCTTGTTAAAGAGGAGGCCGAGTTCCGGGAAAGATGATAATAATTTTTGATACCGGTAAAAAAGGCGGTAATACATTTTTTGTTTGCCAGTTTGGAAGAATAGCATAGTAGAATGTACGTCTCCCTTCAGATCCCTTCAGATGCCCTTACATTCTAAATAGGACAAGAATTATACGAAAAGATTGAACCAAACTGCATTCGATATGGGTGTGTAGTCCCACACACAAATTTCTGTGTGCAGTTCATGTGAGTTTACAGCAAAACGGTGTCTATTTCTTTTCATTTTGATGATTCCAAAACCTCATAGCTAGTACACATTCATTTTTGTATACCAGCTACAACTGAATAATTTCCAAATGGTTTCTTTCACAATGTAATCACATTACCAGAACTTAACGGCATCTTTAAAGTCGGAACCAGACACCCTGGTACACTTCTGTTGAAATCGAAAGCATGGCAGAGTCAACAAAGCGCACTCTGAAAATGATATCAGTAATCAAATCTTTCTTTGTGGAACCTTCTCACAGACAATGGTGTGCAGAGCCGTGTGTGATGCAAGCCTTTGTTTGCTGCAATTAGTCTGGTTCACACGACACTCCAGTAACTTAAAGTTAAACTTGTAGTTATAAACTTATCTAAAGTTATCCAGTAGTTAGCAAGCCTTTGTTTGCTGCAATTAGTCTGGTTCACACGACACTCCATCAGCTTAAAGTCAAAGTTGTAGTTATAAACATATCTAAAGTTATCTTGTAGTTATGTACTGTGCAGATGCACTTGTGGTTACCAAACTTGAAGTTAACTCAAAGTTAATATAAACCATGACATGATAAGAGAGGTTACTACAAGCAGCTATGGGGTACTCACTCTAAGTTAAGTGCCGTGTGGACGCAATTAACTTTGAGGTTACGCCTGCTTGTAGTTAAAATGAATGCTTTTCCCATCTTGTAGTTAACTTTGAATATTTGTTGTTTCAGTCCCGTGTGAACGCTCAACATTGTTAGTGGATCGTTGTTGATATCTTTGAGGTTTCTCAAACTCAAAGTTTAAAACTACGATAGTACCGTGTAAACGTCGCTAATGAGATGTGTGCCAAATCTATTTTTTTTTAAACCAAACTTTTAATGAGTCGATTGAGAAAAACTTAAATTGTTCCATTTGATTGGAGGACTTTGTGGTCGATCGAGAACAAATGAGAATGATTTTCAGGGTTTTTCACCTTTTGTTTTCATTGTTGATCCAGACGCTGATCAATTGTCTCATTAATGCTGTATCATGACCTTCTCATTAGCGCATGCATTGCTAAACTCGACAGTAAACATCTGCAATGGGACTGAAGCCAACATTTGCCAGGGCTGCAGTGGTGTACAAGGTTGATGTGTGTTGTCACATTGGAAACAAAACAATATTCTTTTTTCTTTTCTTTAAATTCTGTCATATCAGGTCCGTTTATAAAAACATAACAAGATAAATGTACGCAGATGGCAAATAATAACACAAAAAACAAATGGCACACATTGAAATAGAAATGCAAATTTAAATATATTATTAATTTCTTAATGACACTGCAAAAAACTGTATTGGTCTTGTCAAGGCTGTACTATTGAGTCTTATTGACGGTAATCGACTATTGTTTTGTTTTTCTCTTGCCATGCTGTATTGTATTAGTGCTTTTTTTAATGAATGGTCAAATAAGTAATAATAATACCCTCTTTTTTTCTCAGATTGTAAATATTTCCACTGCGGTCTTTCAAGAAAGGATATTGTAATAACATTTTACACATTAAAGAGTAGAACTATTGTGTTTTTTTGCTTTATATTCTCTGTTCGGAGCCAAAAAGGCGTTGATTCCACGTTAATGTAAACAGAGTTAATGCCACTTTTGCTTCATGTAGACAAAATTATAACTAGGTTTTTTTGTATGATCTGTGTCTTCTTTTAACACAATTCTTTGAATTAAGCACATTGATCTGTATGTCTGTCAACATAGCAGAATCTGATTTCTGACGGATTGGAACTTGATAGCGAGAGCATCCGGCGCATGCATCATAATTGGGTTATGTTTAGCCTCCGAAAGCAATTCTTTTGATTCCCGAGCACCAAGTTAGGCAAACCCTGTCCCCGGTAGCAAACAGATGCAAGGCGAAGAAAGTTAACAGCGATAATATATAAAACAAGCCCTCTCCCCCTGGAAATTCAAATTCTCTATTTCCTGTGACTTAAAGTTAAAACTCTAACCTCTCTTCCACGATCCCTAAATATAGTCTTCTCAGGGATTGCCCTGAAACTGATAATTTCCTATTGTGGCAGAAACGATATGATCTGGAAGAAAAAAAAGAGACGCACATTGGAAAAAGAAAATCTCTTGGGATTCGTTGGTTTCTTTTCATAATTCTTTTTGGTGTGTTTGTACTCTCTTTTATTGCGGATGAAAAAGGGGGTATAGCCCGGTTTTATACGTCGGACAATAGCGAGGGGAGGTGAAAAGTGCAGGTTCCTTTATGCTCATGTGATTGCCTTGTGTTAGATCGGAAGGCGCTGAATAGCACCCCCAAATTTCAGGTTGAAAGAAAAACTGGCATTGTCGGCGGTGACATGCACCAAAACTTTAGGATGGGAACATGGTTCCCTTTCGGGGATACTCCATTATCGTAATGCGTTTGTAAAGTGGTAATGCAAGGGTCTGCAAAGGGTCATATACACGAGGAAATTAACCCAAGTTCATGAACTGTGTTTTCTTGAATTTTGCCCCTGGAGTTGGTCCATTGGTAGAAAATAGGTTATTTACAGAAGACTGTTTCATTTTTCTTGTAAACATTATGTGGAAAATAAACTCAAGTTCAAGAACTTTGTTTTCTAGCGCTTTTCCATTAAGTTAGCCCCAGGTAGAAAATGAGCTAGTTTAAATGCTACCAGTCAATTTTTTTCATAAATATGTATAAAACTAACCCAATTACAAAAAAATCATTTATTCAAAATGTCAACTTTGCTAAAGCAAGTGGCTCCAAGGTAGAAAATTCATTATTTTGTGATCAGCCCATTTTTGTAATTAACATAATTGCTTAAACAAATCAAGTTCAAAAACTTTATATTTCATATCTGCTATTTAAAATAGCCTTTTTGGGAAAGACAAAAAAAATTGTCAGTAGTGTATCATGTTTCCAGACAATCATATTGGGGGAGGGGGGGGGGGGGAGGCACTAATGGTACAATTATCATGTTCACACAATTCAATAGGTGATGCACTTTAGGTTGATTTTTTAAAAAGTAATTGCAATCGTGTGACCTGAATTCAAAGCTAGCCCTTTAATACACAGTCCGCACTACGGTAACCATCACTGGAGTATAAATAGAGTGCAAGTTGCAAAATGCTAAGTGAATGACCATGTATTCAAACATATACATGTACATGTATACAGCGTTAGGGCATCACAGATGAAAGACCGTTCGTTTGCATCTCCCTCAACTCTAGGGTATAGGACGATAGCCGTATCAATCAGCACATGCAGAGGAAGATAGATTTAGACAAGAACATGTTTTGATTACGAGAGAGAAGGATGGAGAGGGAGAGAGATATCGAAAGAGAAAAATAGTGAGTGAGAGATAGGTAGGAAGGGGAAGAGAGAGATAGAGAGAGAGAGAAGAAAGGGAGAGAGAGGTAGAGAGAAGGGAGAGGGATAGGGAAACAGAGAGAGAGAGAGAAGGGGGGGGGGAGAGAGGAGTTGTAGAGAGTGAGATAGGGAGGGGTGTAGAGAGAGAAAGAGAGAGGAAAGGGGAGAGTTTTTTGGAGGGGGGGGGGGGGGTGGGAAGAAGGCCTGTTTTCACTAGCATGAGGTTTTTTAACCCTAAACCTAGTCTGATCTGAAGAAATTCACCCCATTATAACTAGGTATATTTTCACAGTGAAGATGACATTGTATGTAGCATGCTTTCAACACCTGTATTTGGGATATTAGCTTGAGATATTATCTAAAGGTAAATTCCGACTTGTTCACGAAACACCTTGTAGCCTGTTGTTTGTCCAATTTGAGGGGGTAATTTGGCGGTGAAGAAGCATTTATAAGACAAGACGTCTCGAGTTAATTCCTTACGTTATTTGGAACTCTATCTCAAGCTTAAGCTTGTTGGGGCTAGTAGGAACACACCTACAGAGGAAGAGCTACTCCTGCATGCATTTAAATGAAAACCCATACTGTCAACCAACACGACTCCTGCAGCTGGTATACTATAACATGGAGCCCTGTGAATACAATAGGCCCCCTTCACACATGAGAAAATGTGTTTACAGAGAAGGTTGAGTTCTGAGGAGAGGTGAACAATAATTTGTGAGCTTTATCATTGTATAAAATATGCGAGTGGAAAAACAACGGAGAAAATATCCCTGAAAAGCATGGCTTTTCAAATGCCTTCATATTCTAAATATGACAAGTAACAGCTTAAAAATGAGGTCTGTTTTTTATGCCACATGTTTGTGCAGTCCCATATGCATCTTCCTGTGTATAGTGCTTGTTACTTTACCAAGACTGGGCCAATTTTTTTTATCAGTTTGATGACTTCAGAACCTTGCAGTAAACACCAATACTTATATGCTACATGATCAACTTTTTCTGAACGATTCCACACCGTTTCTTTTACAATGCAATCGCATGACCTGAACTCAACTTTATCTTCAATTGAACTGCAGTTGAAATCTCAGCTTTTTAATGTGCCCTTTCACCTGTGGGACAGAAAAAGTTGCTCCGAAAGCAAGACAAGTTTGAAATCACTGCACGATCGCAACTCTTTTTTGAGGCATTTTGACAAAGAACAATTACAAAATGATGGACTTGCAGTGGGATTCCCTAAGTATTTCTTCTCATAGAGTCATGGACTTGTAGAAAAATTCCAGAAAGTCAGTCGCAGCTGACAAGAGGGAAATCTAGAAATAGATTCCGGATACGTATATTACGAAATACGTACGCATAGTACATGAACCGCGAGCGTGCCGCATGCATGCTCAGTACACCTGAAGTATGCAAGTCCCGGAAGTTGCTCGAAATTGCATCCAAGAGGCACACATCGAACCTGGCATTTTTGAGAATTGGGGTTCGCGAGAATTACCCCATGCATACTCACTGATCTAAAGACATAAGATATTATATAGAAATGTGAAGTGTTATTCTTAATATATTTTTTCATGCCGTTTTTTTTCTTGCAGTAGTTTATCGCTACAGATCTGGAGCCTTGCAAGTAGTTTAGATTTCAATAGCAGTCAGAATCTCACTTATTTGTGAGATTTTCTTTGTTGATGCATTAAAACAAAAAATGACCCTACTGTGCGATGTACATGTAGATCAATTAAGGGTGCAGGACCTTTGTGTGATGGAAACCTATGCTCATGTAATCAAAGAAAGTATATGTTAATACTATTTAAAGACAGGGACTGATCATGACTTGTACTGTTTGTCTAAATATGAAAGTAGGCTATCTTAGGTTTACTGCTGTAATATCTCAGTATTTTGCATTTTTATTTGACCAATGTTATGACATGTTCAGACGCATCTGCCTGGCATGCGACAAAATACTCTGTGTGTGAATGACCCTAGTGTGTGCTATAGATCAATGCAGAGAAGAGCATCTTCACGTAATGGAAACCTATGCTGGTGTAATTCAAGAAAGTATATTTTATCACTAATTAAAGACAGGGATTGACTTGTACACTGCTTGTTTTATGATGAGAGACAGAGGCATCTTGGGTTACATGTACTAGTGAGCTCTGTTCATACTGCCAATAAAGGCATGTTCAGATATTTCATGGTAATTAAATCGTAGCAAAAATTGCGCCACAGTTTTTTGTAACATGTAAGTGAATGACAACTGCATTCGTGCAACAAAGAATTGCGTTATTCATTGTTATTCACCAATCTGCTGCAGGATAAACAATCCAGAATAAATCATAGCAATTTTCTCTCAAAATACGATTCCCATACCAGAGTTAAAGATTAGCTTTAAAGTTGCTCAAGCGTTGGTATATAGAGGGCAGCACACGGACGTACGCACAGGAGCGTAATACCTTCGCTCAGTGTTATGTAGTGATTGCCAAGTTGCCTACTTCACAAACGACTACATGTATATACTCCTGCATTAACGACTACATACCCACACATGAACATCTTTAATGTATCAACAAATTGTAAGATATCGGTATCTTTAAGAAGAATTTAGTTGCGTTATATTTATGTCTCATTTTCATCTATCCTCATTACCACAA
Organism: Strongylocentrotus droebachiensis; assembly: GCA_035222895.1. Classification (NCBI taxonomy): domain Eukaryota; kingdom Metazoa; phylum Echinodermata; class Echinoidea; order Camarodonta; family Strongylocentrotidae; genus Strongylocentrotus; species Strongylocentrotus droebachiensis. Next base: position 199,562 of record JAVYIG010002299.1, read on the forward strand.
ATACAGATGAAAAGAATTCTTCTCAAAAGGAGATCGAGGTTCCAAGTTTGTACATATGTTAGTTATATTGGGCATGTTCATGTACATGTATCTACGATGAGACAGTGTTTCTGTTTGTTTGTTGATACTTGATAGTGTTACAAGGAGATCATTGTGTGTAATGCTACACATGTACATGTCTAACTGTGACAGTAATTGAAGTGTGTCTTTAGAATATGATCCTGCCCCCTGTTCAGACATGAAAAATCATATGTGCCAGCATGCATGCATACAGTAGCATGATAGGTATATGTGTGTGTGATTAAGTTTTCCCATTTAAATTTCTTTATTACCAGCCTTCATATACTTTACTGATCTCTGAGAAGTGTCTAACTTTTGCTTTTAAGTGGCCCAAACATTGTGGAGCGTGTGTGCAGCGCTTTGTAACTGCTTTAAAGTGTTTTACCCTCCAAGTTAGTTTCATGAAAAATCCACCAGATCCAGAAATTCTTTTTATTAGCAACACCGAGTTGTGTAATAGGCATAGTGCTAAGATTCTTGGAGTGATCATCCAGTCTGATCTAAAGTGGAATTTGTATATAGATGAGCTAATGAAAAGATGTAATAGAAAAATGTATATGTTGAGGAAACTCAAGAAATTTAATTTACCTTTAAATGATTTAGTATTAATCTACACAGGTTATATACGACCAGTATTAGAATATTGCGCCCCTGTGTTTCATAGTGGTCTTACATCTGAACAGAAAAACAGTCTTGAACGAATACAACGGAGGGTTTGCAAAATTATTTTAGGCTCTAATTTTATGTCATACTCACATGCATGTCAAGTATGCAATTTAAGTACACTTGAGGAAAGAAGACTAGTACTGTGTATAAAATTTGCAAAATCTTTAACAACTCACCCAGCATGCCAGAACTGGCTACCTTCAAAAAAAAAAATTAGAATGTCATTACGTCAGACTCCTACATATCATAATTTCAAATGCAAAACCAATCGCTTCAAAAATAGCCCTTTACCATATTTGATCAATCTAATTACCGTAAATCTCCGTGTATAAGGCGCACCTGTGTATAAGGCGCACCCCTATTTTGGGGGCAAAAAAAAAAAAAAAAAAAAAAAAAAAAAAAAAAAAAATCGTTTTTTGTTGTTTTGTTGTTGTTATTGTTTTGTTGCCGAAAACCCACCAAATAATAGTAACAATGTCGTTGTAGAAGAATGTGTGTAAGATCATTAATGTAAATTAAAAACAGGTCCAGACTCTTAAGGCTTCATGATACCAAGTGTCCCACACCAGCCTCATCACATCAGCTAGCAGAAGCACTGTGTTCTATGCCAAACATCAATAGTCATGCATGATATGAATAGAATCCTCTAAATTTCTGACAATAGAGTACCTAGGATAGAACCTTGTGGTACACCATTTGTTATAGAAAAAAAAATTGAGGAATTATTAAAAACTACATTTTGAGATCTATTAGAAAGATTACTTTCAAACCAAGATGACAGACAAATTTGAGTGTTGTTGTAGTTTCCGAGTGGTGAGTCAACACACTGATTACTGAGCTGGGAGACATTGCCAGGCATAGCGCCATAAATCGAAATCGGGAAGGGGAAAAAAAAAAAAAAAAAAAAAAAAAAAAAAATTCTGTATCTGTGTATAAGACGCACCCCGATTTTCAAATTTTTTCGGCGCCAAAAAAGTGCGCCTTATACACGGAGATTTACGGTAACCATTTTTAAATGCTTTTTTAACTACATGTTAATTTTCAAACACAGTATTAGTCTTCACCTCAGTCGTGTTTAGTCTTAAAATCCAATGTATTCATTTTAAACGAGAGTATAAATCTTTCTTTTGTTATTCTTAACGTGTAATGTTATTTTGAATGTATTTTTAACAATCTTTTTAACGTGTAAATATTTAAAAATGCAACCTGTCACTTTATTATTATGTCAGCATGTAAACATGAATAATCCAGCTTCTGCTGCTTTTCATGTAAAATGACAATTATGATGCATGTATTTTGAAATTACCTAATAAACCATTATTGAATTGATTGAATTGAATTGAATTGAATGCAAGGAAAAGGCGCTATATCAAATATCTTTTGGATTGGATTGGATTGGAAGTCTTAAGTTTCTTACTTTCTTTGTATGGAATCAAACATTGTATTACCAAACAAATAACAAAACAGAGTTTAAGAGTTTGTTCATCCGTTCATTCATGGACGTTATGTAAACAATCAGCTCAGCTTTGCTACATGTGAATTCGAATTGTTTCGCTCTAGATAATACAAATGTTCCTATAATTATGAAACTGTCACATATGATCTGAATGGCACGTCTCAAATCTATGTTCACAATAGAGATAGAAAAGGTCGAGTAACCTAATATTCAGGGCTCCTAACTAACGTGCGGGGTGCGGACTGAGATTTGAGGGCTTATATATATGCATCAATTTTGAGGGCCCAAACTTAGATTTGGGGTGTCCGAAACCATCAACTAATGCCTGTGGATTACCTACAGAATTGAGTTTCTAAGGAAGGTTCTTCTACTTTATTAATTATACTGGTACTGAATTCTCTTACTCCCATATTCTTAATATTCTGGTTCCGGTTAAAGCGCAGTAGAGTTTATTCATATAATAGTTGAGCTATATAAATGTCCATATTATTAATTATTAATATTATATTATCTTTTATTGTATGATCCTTGTTGAATAAATATGTGTATCCATTCATTGTATGTACATGCTACAGATGTTTACATGGGGCTGTACAAATCATATGCCTTATCAGAAAATGCTAGACTGTCGCCTTTCCATACAAGCTGGGTCAAATGTTGTGCATTCAGCTGACAAGAGATGGCGCTGTAACCAGAAGAACTCTCCCTTTGGTTGCAGTTCTTGCACTGCAGTAAAAAATTAATGTTAAATCCAACCCTGATATCAAACTTCGCTAGATCAGCGCTAGAGCTAGGGAGGGGCAAATTTATCCCCACCCCTCCAATTTATAATTTTAAACTTTCACGATTCCATTTCTCAGATTTTTGTACTTTCATTCAAATGAACTTATTATAAGGGTTGGATTGCCTTTCAAGAACAAATTTGTAGCATTTGAATGCATGAACTGGGTATTACTTTTAAATACTCATGTTATGTTTATGGACATTGTGGCTCACCGAGAGCTTCTATATTTTCTCCTCAATGAACTCATTGATTTATTTGGGATAAATTAAGGGCAGGGTAGAATTTTACTAGGTTGTTAATGAAGTTATTGTATTGCATCATTTGTCTTGATGTTCCTGAAATAAAGATGCTCTAAAATGAGCGATATTTCAGAATAATGTTTCCCTTTAACTGGGGAAATCTAATTGGAGTACTTGTCTTGCAGATTGTAGATCTGCAGATTATTTCTGAGTTAGGCTTAATTCTTGCAGTCGCTGTACAAGTTCAGTGCATGGTCATTATATCAGCCTTGCAAACTGAATTCAAGGCAAACCTGTCCTGTCTCTAAACTGGAGAGGGCAGCATAGCAGACATGCAGTTCACCTTTACTCCTGCCCACTGTGCAATTGTTGGTAAAATGTTATCACCCGGCTTCCTCCATTTCTCTCCTCTCTCTCCTTACATTCCCCTTTGTCTTTTGATTTGCCTCTGTGAAATATTCTTTCCATTCGTTATGTTCTCTACTTCAGTCACTGTGTCTTTCTCTCTTTTCAATTTCTTTCTTTCCCTCTCTGTCTTCTTTTCTCTATTTTCATGTTTGAAGATACAAATATACATTTCCCCTCTTTCTTTCTCTATCCTCCACCCCCCCTTTCTATTCTCTGTTCCTTTCCCTATTCTCTGTTCCTTTCCCTATTCTCTGTTCCTTTCCCTATTCTCTGTTCCTTTCCCTATTCTCTGTTCCTTTCCCTATTCTCTGTTCCTTTCCCTATTCTCTGTTCCTTTCCCTATTCTCTGTTCCTTTCCCTATTCTCTGTTCCTTTCCCTATTCTCTGTTCCTTTCCCTATTCTCTGTTCCTTTCCCTATTCTCTGTTCCTTTCCCTATTCTCTGTTCCTTTCCCTATTCTCTGTTCCTTTCCCTATTCTCTGTTCCTTTCCCTATTCTCTGTTCCTTTCCCTATTCTCTGTTCCTTTCCCTATTCTCTGTTCCTTTCCCTATTCTCTGTTCCTTTCCCTATTCTCTGTTCCTTTCCCTATTCTCTGTTCCTTTCCCTATTCTCTGTTCCTTTCCCTATTCTCTGTTCCTTTCCCTATTCTCTGTTCCTTTCCCTATTCTCTGTTCCTTTCCCTATTCTCTGTTCCTTTCCCTATTCTCTGTTCCTTTCCCTATTCTCTGTTCCTTTCCCTATTCTCTGTTCCTTTCCCTATTCTCTGTTCCTTTCCCTATTCTCTGTTCCTTTCCCTATTCTCTGTTCCTTTCCCTATTCTCTGTTCCTTTCCCTATTCTCTGTTCCTTTCCCTATTCTCTGTTCCTTTCCCTATTCTCTGTTCCTTTCCCTATTCTCTGTTCCTTTCCCTATTCTCTGTTCCTTTCCCTATTCTCTGTTCCTTTCCCTATTCTCTGTTCCTTTCCCTATTCTCTGTTCCTTTCCCTATTCTCTGTTCCTTTCCCTATTCTCTGTTCCTTTCCCTATTCTCTGTTCCTTTCCCTATTCTCTGTTCCTTTCCCTATTCTCTGTTCCTTTCCCTATTCTCTGTTCCTTTCCCTATTCTCTGTTCCTTTCCCTATTCTCTGTTCCTTTCCCTATTCTCTGTTCCTTTCCCTATTCTCTGTTCCTTTCCCTATTCTCTGTTCCTTTCCCTATTCTCTGTTCCTTTCCCTATTCTCTGTTCCTTTCCCTATTCTCTGTTCCTTTCCCTATTCTCTGTTCCTTTCCCTATTCTCTGTTCCTTTCCCTATTCTCTGTTCCTTTCCCTATTCTCTGTTCCTTTCCCTATTCTCTGTTCCTTTCCCTATTCTCTGTTCCTTTCCATCTCTGTGACATTTGCATCTCTCTCTCTCTCTCTCTCTCTCTCTCTCTCTCTCTCTCTCTCTCTCTCTCTCTCTCTCTCTATATATATATATCTTTCCTCTCCACCCCTCCCTCCCTCTCTCTCTGTCTATCTTTCTCCCACTCTCTGTCATCTCTCTTCATTGTTCTGTCGGCTTGTTTTATTAATTTCTTTTCTTTTCTATCTCTTCCTTTTTGTTGTCCATTGTTGATCTCACTTATATTTCATGGCCAAACTCAAAACATTATGACTCATCAAGGACTGCACTTAGTCTATGAATATAAACCCTATTTTTACACTTAATTGCTGCCATTGGAATCAAGTCTTAAAGATAAACTTTAGTACTGGTAATGCGATTGCATTGTGAAAGAAAAGGTGTGGAAAGGATCAGAAACAGTTGATCATGTAGCATGTAAGTATTGGTGTGCACTGTAAGGTTCTAGAGTCATCAAAATCATAATAAATTTGACCGAGTCTTGGTAAAGTAACACGCACTGTACACAGAAAGCTATATATGGGACAACACGCATCGTGTCGGGGCTGGTACTACCTTGATTTCCTTGTCTTTCTATGCTCATTACTCAGCCAGTATACATTTTCTTCCAAAATTGTTTTGCACATGACATTTATTTGTAATCTTGAACATTCGGTGTAAGTTTCGTTTGATTCTGTGAGAATTCATTTTCTTTTTTTTACCAGAACTCAACTTTAGCTTTAATTAGCAAACAATGTCATAAATGATGTCAAGTAGTAAGGTGTAGTCTATGAATTGTGCAGACCCTGATATGTATTACAAGATTCAATGTTTGTACCTATGAAATAGATGTTCCATGTTCTTTTTAAAGCAGCCACTGTAAAAACCTTTCTTTCAATAGATATTCAGGCCATAGACATTTTTTTAAAACAAAATGGCAAATGAAAACACTGTATAATCCTATAATTTTATGGAACTCATAACTCAAATAATCATGAAATTGGCCCAAATGATTGGTGATTGTCCAGGGAGTTTAAATCAACCCCCTAGTCATGCATGTATATATCAAGAGGAATATGAAAGATGAGATTATACATGCGAGATGAGTCATGCATTGTACCCCAAGTTTGCCAGTTGATGCGACCAATTTGTCTGAGCTCTTCTGAAGAAGCTTGACCCAAATCTCATTGATTTGTCAAAGCTGTTTCAGTGGGAACCTCTGAGTATTGAATGAAATCTGGTTTGATGATGTTTTTGTTTCTCACCGGACAATTTTTCTGTATGATTATCTTATATTTCTCAAGGGATGGTCGAGATAAAGCGATCGAGTAGACTTTCACTCTGTACAATGTAGAGTAGAAATATCTGTTTTGTTCTGCCCTTTATTTTGCTTTTGGCTTGACCTGATTATTAAGTTCTTCTTATTTTTCTCTCTGTCTCTCTCCCTCCCCCTCTCCATCTTTGTCTCTCTTCCCCTTTCAATGTACCTTCACTGTTTTGTTTAGCAACTTAGCTTTCTCTATTTCCTCAACTCTGTCTTTCTTTCTCGAACTTTCTTTCTCTCTCTCATCTCCTTCTCTATTTCTCTCTATAATCTCCCATCCTCTCTCTCTCTTTCCCCTCTCACTCTCCCTCTCTCTCTCCCTCTCTCTCTCTCTCCCTCCCTCTCTCTTGAAATGTACATGTTTCATATCGATGAAAGCATTTCAAATGAGTGCATGGTTTGAATTCATTACAATGCTTTGTTTAATAACATGCCAAATTGGCCTTTCATTTACAGAAAAATGTGTCGTCTACATGTAATAGTAGCCAGAAGGGCAATACTTTGCATACAGTGATTGATATGAGTTGATGGCTTTCTGTCTCTCAACAGACATTTGGGTTGAAATAAAAGTGTTCTGTTAATTTTGGAGAGTTAACAAAGGCCTACGCCGCCTACCAATATTCCAGCGGCTTTAACTCATTCCATTTCTTGTTTTACAACAATGGTAAGTTATTCTTGCATCTAAGAAGCAGAAGACTAAAGGTAGATTTAATGCATTGTTCTTTGTATGATGATGTAGAAAGCTCTAGAGGGGTAAATATATATTTTTTGGAGAGAGATAGAGAGATGAAAGTCTGAAAATGGAACTGAATGCCCATGGTGCATTTCCTACTAATGGACGTCTATCCTGATTAATTTCGCTCCTAAGAGGGTTTTTCGGAAACGGTGAAATCAGCGTTCTTTGTCTCTTCTAACATTTCCTTTCTGTCCCGCTTTTAGTATGTGATTGTTCTGATGTGGATTTTACACAAGGTGTGTACGGTAGTCAAAAGTAGAAATTGATAAATGGATAAATGGATTTGAGGAAAAGGTATATGGTGGGTAAGTGAAGAAATGAATATATTAATATATATTGATTGAAGTTGATGGAGAGTAGGAACATTTGTGAGAGAGAAAAGAGGGGGGTGATCAAGGAGAGAAAGAAGAGAGAGAGGAGAAAAAGAAGAGAGAGAGAGAGAGAGAAAGAAAGAGAGATATTGAGAAGGAATGAGAAGGTAAAGGAGAGGAAGAAAGAAAGGAATGTGATCGATAAACAAAAACTAAAAGATAACAAGAGGAATGAGAGGAAAAATAAAGGGAAAGAAGAGAGAGAGAGAGAGTGAGGGAGTGGGAGAAGGAAGATAGATAGAGGAGGGAAGAGCATGAGAGAAGAAAGGAGAAAAGACAATAGGACATAGCATAAGAAGATGGGAGACAAAGTAGATAACAATACGCTCCTCTTCGGTCATAACAATGACAAAAGATGGTTTTCTCATACATGTGCATGAATGATGGATGCCTTGTCCCTCTCTTCCACGACCCCCTTGATGATCCGCACATATTGCCCCAAGGTTTTCATAATGAATATCCTTTACTGAATTTCCTTAAGTGGCCGCGACGTATAAAAGCTTTAAGCGGAGGATTAATTCTTAATTGATTGGAAGAAAAGCTTTTAATTGAATGACTGGAGGGCTGTGCGGTGATGTCATCGTGTCTAACGTGACATGATAGACAAAAAATTACCTCTAAGACTGAATTAAGACGATAATGGAGCATTTTATGTCCATACATCAGTCAGGAACATTAATTTATGGATGTGGACTATACCGTAATTAATAATGATAAGGATAAAAATATATCAATTTTGCAGTTATTTGTTTAATTCAATTTAATTTTATTTTATTCATTTCTTAATTGAATTAAGCTCTACTTGTACATTGTGTATGTACATATACATATTAATATTAATTATTATACGTAAATGCAGCATAACAGCTCTGGAGTTCTGAGATAAGAATCAGCTTGGCGTCTTTCTAGTGTTTAATCACAAATGCAATGAGAGACTCAAACCTGTGACTCATTTCAGATCTACAAAGAGAATGCAAATAGTTGATCCAGGTATTAGGTATATACTTATTTCCCTTTGATTATATACACAGTCCACATTCGTCCATGTACAATGTATATAGGACTGGAATATCCTTCATTTTAATCAGTATTTGAGTCTTGTTTATTCAGAGTAACAGTTGACTTTTGGTAGAGTGTCAGCATTAGATTCATTAGTCATTACATGGCAAAGTAGAAGGACAATTAGCAATACGCCCAGTAAAAAATGAAGAGAGACACAATTTGATACGGAAGGAACCTTGGTCTAATTGATGGAATCATTTAAGCTGTTTTATGTAATAGATGGAATTTGCTATTTTCTATGAATTCTGAGGAAATCGTTGCACCTACCTTGCTTTCTTTGGTACATTACACCTTGATTAGGTCTCTTGGCAATTAATTTCTTTCACATTCCCATTCTGACCCGTGAAATAATTTTTCCTTGGAGGAGCTTGTGGATATATGTCCTTCTTTTAATAATGAATAATTGAGGACTTCTGTATCTTTATCCCTTGATTCTTGACAGAGAGAGAGAGAGAGAGAGAGAGAGAGAGAGAGAGAGAAACACATAGGGTATAGGGGGAAGATAGGGGAAGAGAAAGAAAGATAGGTAGAGAGAGAGAGAGAGAGAGACTTCTGTTTGTGATGTTCAGCTTTGTATGTTTTTATGAAATTGTTTTCTTAAAAGGAGGATTAGAAGACATTGATGAAAGGTTTAAAAGGAAAAAAGTTTAAAAAAACTTTCAAGCATGTACAACCACATGTAGCAAGCTCGGGCCACCTTTTTTGCAGTGTAAAAGGGGTCGGAGAGAGCAAGAGAAGGGGATCAAGCTCAAAACGACCCCTGTTCTAGAAGCAGTGCGAACAGGGTTGTTAGGAAGAAGAGGGGGGGGGGGGGATTGACGCCACGACCCTGGGTAGAATGACTCATCAGTTTTGTTGTATCATTTCATGGGAGATAGCAAGCACCCATGTTATCAATATGACATTGAAGATGAGTGCTTGCGCTTATTGGACAATTGAACATTGTCAGACAGTGATGGGTGAGAATAGAAAGCTAAGACAGAGAGAGAGAGAGATTGAATCACAGAAAGAGAAAGAGAGAGAGAAAGGGTTTTAATAGATGATTGAATGACATAGGAAGACAGAGAGAGGGAGAGAGAAAGAAAGAGGGGAGAAATATTAATGAATTGATATATACTGATGCTTGCTTAATCCTTATTACTTATTGGACAATTGAACATTGTCAGACAGTGATGGGTGAGAATAGAAAGCTAAGACAGAAAGAGAGAGAGAGAGATTGAATCACAGAGGGAGCAAGAGAGAGAGAGAGAGAGAGAGATGATTGAATGACAGAGGGAGAGAGAGATAGAGGGGAGAAATATTAATGAATTGATATGTGTAAACTGATGTAATATTCATGTGTTCTCGGAGGAAGATCAGTTATTGTATAGGGAGAGAGAGAGAGAGAAAAAAAAACACCAGAAAGACACCACCAGAAAAAAAATATTAGAGAGGAAAGAAAGAAAATGGTTTACTGTGAATATATTGATTTGGCTGTGAGGTATAGATTAACATGAGGATAGTTGAATTATTAATTGCTTATATTAGATAATGATTAACATTAATAACAATATTCTAGTTGTTCTAACAGAATTCCTTGAGCTCTGATCAGTCTTTTACCATTGTCATCGTCATGGTTACTGTCACTGCTCCCCATTTTCCATGTCTTCCTGCAGTTCAGATACTGGATAGCACATAGCTTACTCAGATGATCAGTATAATGGATGATGGATGTAATTCAATGCGAAGGGCTGTCTGGGAGGAAATGGGATATTAGCTGCTATTGTTTCTCATTTCTCTGGGAAATGTCAAGTATCATCCCCATCTTGTAGAGTTGAATGTCGCACTTGGTGTTTTTCTGGGCATGATGTGATCGAGATAGGATGGATTATGAGACCAGTGGAGATGCAAGGATAGTCTAGGGTGCGTTCAAGCGATTTTTAAAAGCTAGAACCACAAATCAAAATGCTTTTACAAAACATGGTTACTGTCAACGCAGTTTGACCCATGAAGTACAGGTATATATGATTGAGATCTCCGTTACGATAAAGGGATTTTTAGCGACAGAATCACGTTACAAAATGCATCTTTTTCAGCGTGTCATGTTTGCGTTTTGAAACACGATTATTTAAAATCGCTTGAACGCAACCATGTTTTGAACTAAACGTCTTTGAAAACCGCGTTTCTAGGGTGAAAAAGTGTTGATTGAACACACCCTAGTTTGCAGCACAAACCCTTGTCCTTCGTTGTTTGTAGCAGTGTCTGCACTTTGAGACTAGGCCGATGGCATATCGCATAGGCCCTGTACTTAAGCTGCTCCAGACACGGCCAGAGACCATGCAGAGACTTACAGCGTGTCCACACACAAAACAATTTATCCCGAAACTCTATAACGAAACGTCGTATAAATTCCAAAGTGTCCACACACAAGAAACTTCATATAAATAATCATCGTATAAATTCAAGGATGTCCATAAACAGAAGAAAGTAATCCTGAAACTCTACAGTTTGGTCTCCTTTCGCTCCAGGTCACGTTAAGCCCCGCTTAGTTAGTTACACTCCCCCTGTCCACACACAACATTTTCCGTGATTAGGCGTGATTAGGCGTGATTCTTTATTGAGTTTGGGTTGATTGGGTTTTAAAGCAATTCAGTCATAATTGACTATTCTTTGCTGGTCTCTACTGGATAATCAACTGGTTTTCAACTGGTAAATCTACTGAGTTTCTTTTTAGTGCTCAACCGAAAAATATATACCTAGTAGAACACCTTTGTCTCAAACACACATCTGTCTGTCATGAAGAATGATGAGTCATGTGTGTTCTGGGTATTGGTTCATTTGAGGCATCACTCAATATGATGACATTGAAGATGGCGTGTCATTTGGTTTGGTATCTGCATTTATTAGGGGAAGGTTGAATGGGTGAGGTTAGTCACTGGGTCTAAAAAGGGGGTGGGGGAGGGGGACGGGGGGCGAAGTGGTGCTGGATAGAGGGGTACTAATTAGGGTTGATATTGAAGTTGGGAGTGTCATTTGGTTTTGTTTCTGTGTTTATTACTGGAAGGTTGAATCTACATGGTTAGTCACCTATTCTGAAAAGAGGGTGGGGAGGGGGGGGGGGGGGATGGGGGTGGCTGAGGGGTGCTGGTTATAGGGGTGGAACTTAGGATCGATGTTGATGTGTCATTTAGATTAGTATGATCTGCATTTATAGGGGAAGGTTGAATGGGCGAGGTTAGTTTTATGGTCTGAAAAGGAGACGAGATCAAAACAGTGGGAGGGTAGGGGTTGCTGGATTCTTGAGAGAGGGGGAGAAAGAAGGGATGACAGTAAAGATGGCATGTTATGTGGTTTGCTATCTGCTGATTATGACATCTTATATATTAATGAAAATCTGCTGTTTGTAATCGCACTGACTCTAATGATTGATTGATTCACATGTGTTATCTTATCTGACTGCTACTAAAACAAGTATGTTTGTAAGTAAGCAGACATGCAGGGGACCTACAGCTTTAAGTCCTATCCTAGGGACTTGGTGATGAGGATCAATGCCTCACCACATAGCACTGGTGCCTTCACAAGGTGTTGAACCCGGACCTTCCAGTTGTGAGACTACTGCCCGACCACAGCACCATCTCATGCATTTGCATAAGAGGCATTACACTTTTAAGATAGAGGGGAGGGGGGGACAGACGAGGGGTAGGTGTGTCATCGTGGTTTAAGAGGAGGGGTACACATGGACCTCTTGCATTTATCATAGGATGGCTACTGTGTACAGTTTTCATTAAGAATGACTCACTGGTAGTTGGCGTTATGTCTCATTTAATGCATTAATCATGTTATTAATGCATGCAACATTAGACATGACATCATTATGAATTCAGTTTATTTCAGTCAGAATGGTTTTGATGGAGAGGGGAGTCAGAGCAAGAGACAGTGATGGATAGTGGGATGTAAGACAGAGAGAGAGAGATGGAGAGAGAGAGAGAGAGAGACATACATACAGAGAGAGAGAGAGAGAGAGAGAGAGGGAAAGAGAGGGTATAGAAGTAGAGATAGATACAAAATGATATAGAACAGATAAAGTAAAAGAGAGAAAGAGGGGATAAACAAAAAAAGGAGTAGAGAAAGTGGAAGAGGTGAGATAAAGGAAATTTCAGAGGAAAGGAGAGAGTGTGTGTATGTGGGTGTTTGTGTGAGAGAGAGGGGGAGAGAAAGAGATAGGTGGGTAGAGGGTGGAGAGGGATATCGAAGGGAGGATGAATGGGAATTATAACAGAAGGATAGAGAGAGAGAGAGAGAGAAAGAGACAGAGAGACAGAGAAAGGAAAGATGGTGAAATATTTACTATGAGATATTGATAGGGTTAACAAGGTAGCGCCTCAATGAAATTCACTGTTTAATGCGCACATCCAAAAGACTTTCATTGGTATCCAGTGCTGCATTGTTAGAAATTGATGGTGCAAACACACTCTCCAATATTTAATCCCTGCATCTGTTGCTAGGCAATTATTAAGCTGTCAAGACTGGTCTATCGTTATCAGGAAAAGGTGGAATGTGCCAAAATCGTCTACATCGTTCCTTTTGAGTCATTGCCGAACACGGACGAGAAGGGTGTGAATGTGAAACATTATTGATCAATTAGGTGGTGCATTGAATGATGTAAATTGTACTGCACTTTTCCTCCTTTTTAGCTTTTGTCTGCCTTATATACTTCTTCCTCCTGTTCTCTGCCTGTTTTTGCATTTTCTCCCCTCCATTATGACTAATGTTCTACGCAGCTGTGCCACAAGTTTCGCACTTATACCTTTTAGGGTAAATTCCACAAAGAGTGAATTTCTGAGAAAAGGCTAAAAATCTATTCTGAACCTTATTATTAGTCATGAACGATATGTGCCTATTAGATATAAACAGATTTTAGTAGGAAAGGGTTACATGCCCCTGTTTGTTTGTGAATAGGAAATCTATCCCCCCCCCCCCCCAAAAAAAAAAAAAAAAAAAAAAAAAAAATGGTGCTTACAAAGTGCTTACCACCAAAGTCTCCTAGCGCTAAAATACAATGATAAACAGTTACATATTTAATTTTTTTTATACAAATACCAAAGGATTCCTTGCTTGTGACTGTCTAATTTCTACATCTACATTTGCTACTCTCCACCCAGGTGAAGAAAATGGGTGTGCCACAGGGAGCAATTTCTTGAATACATAACTTATCTCCTTGTCACAATAGCACAGCAAAGACCAGGGTACTAGTAATATTAGTTCTTTGTCTCCCTAGGAAAAAACATGTCCATAAATCTGTGATTATTATTCAAAATCTGGAGTCAAATGATCACAGCTTTGCAGCAAGATTGGAAAATGATAGTGTTTCTGTTTTTGATTGGTACCCATAATTTCCATAAAAGTGTATCCATTTTTATAACTATTAATAAACAGTATACCCAGGAGTGCAATAGAAGCTCTTTATTTAATCTCTTTAATGAGTCCGGGATAGCGATCCATTTGGAGGTGTCAGGGGTAGCGATGGTCGTTAGTAAATGGATTATACTGAGTGGACTTTGGTAATAGGTAATGGGTTTGAAAATCAATCGCAGGGGCGTAGAGGTCCAGCCTTACATATACTGAAGGCCAGTTGGATGTTTTAAAAGGTTTTTTCTCGTCCCTTACAGCAATGACATTTAAAGATAAACTTTAGTACTGGTAATGCGATTGCATTGTGAAAGAAAAGGTGTGGAAAGGATCAGAAACAGTTGATCATGTAGCATGTAAGTATTGGTGTGCACTGCAAGGTTCTGGAGTAATCAAAATCATAATAAATTTGACCGAGTCTTGGTAAAGTAACAAGCACATACACAGAAAGTTATGTATGGGACAACACGCATGGTGTCGGGGTTGGTACTACCTTGATTCCTTGTCTTTCTATGCTCATTACTCAGCCAGTATACATTTTCTTCCAAAATTGTTTGGCACATGTCATTTATTTGTAATCTTGAACATTCAGCGTAAGTTTCGTTTGATTCTGTGAGAAATAATTTTCTTTTTTTACCAGTACTCAAGTTGATTACATGTACCAACATTTGCAGATACATTTAACAACTAAATTATTCATACCCCTTGTAAATTTTAAGTTTTTTTTTCAAGAATAAAAGGTGAAATGGTTAAATGAGGGTCTTTGTTGAATACTCTTTGATGTAAGCTTTAATATGCCACATTCTCATGAAGCATAAAATAGAACATATCAATTTTCCATAAATTTGAAAATGACATAACTTGGAATGGGTATAAATAATTTAGTTGTTGACTGTAAATTGCTATAGCTATAATCCTTGAAATGCAGTTTCAGCACAGAGACACCTGCTTCAGCCCATGGTTGTTCTTCTGCAAGTCTGTGCATAAAAAAACAACATACATAATACACACATAAGAACAAAAATGGCACATAAAGCTCTGGAATCTATTAATGAAATGAAAATTTATCCAGAGATTAAATATGTTATATGGATTATTTCAGATTCTAGACATCAACAAATAATTGAGATGATTGGACTTAGACAGAGAGAAAAATTATAATGGAATTAGCATTATTCAACGTCTCTATAATTTCTGAATGTACAGGAAAGGGTCAGCATGTAATTAAATAGAAATAAATTAAAAGCAGGTTGATTGAATATTGCTTGATGAATAAAGACCTGTCGGTCGACTGAGTAAGCAATGCAAATAGTGAGATAATTAGATTTGAATGCTATCTGCTGAATATTTGATGGATATTCAAACGAAAAGGAATTGGCAGTGTAAATTTGCCTCGTGCTTGCTCTGGCCTCAAGCACCAGAACACATAGTAGTGCATGCTCGGTAAATAACTTGATTTCCTTCTCAGTTTCCTCTCTCTTAACTCTCTCCTCTCCTTTCTTTCTGTCTTCTCTTTCCCTCTTTCTTTCTTTTTTTCTCTCTCCTTTCCTCTTCTACCTTTCTCCTCTTCTATTCTCTCTATCCTTCTACATTTCTCTCTGTCTCTATCTTTCCTCTCTCTTTTTCTCTCTCATATCTGTGCTCTCCCCAATCTCCTTTCTCTCATTTTCTCTCTCTCTTCGTCTCTCACTCATTCTCTCTCTCTCTCTCCTGTCCTTCTTCTCTCTTCCATCCTTTCTTGATCTTTCCATTCCTCCATCTCCATTATATTACCTCTGTGTATTTCTTCTTCTCTCTCCCTCCCTCTCTCTCTCTCTCTCTCTCTCTGTCTCTGTCTCTCTCTCTCTCTCTCTCTCTCTCTCTCTCTCTCTCTCTCTCTCTCTCTCTCTCTCGTCCACTCCGTCTACCACTCCATCTTCCACTGTGCAACTTTCCCTAGCCTAGGACTCTGCTGTTTATTCAGTGTAGGTGGCCATAATTTCCCCTGGCGCAAATAGCTGGCATTAATTTTTCACGCCACGTATTGCAATGACGCATTGTGATCAGGCCCATTGCAGCATGAAGAAGGCAAGGAGACAAGCAAATCTTTACAGAGATGCTGAGATGTCGAAGTAAGAGTCAAAAGGGCTCTTTGGGATTAAAGGGATTGGGTAACTTTGTCTCAGATTCTGAAACAAAATCCTGGATTTAGCTCATGCTGCAATAATAATTATAAACCTTTAGGTCAGTTAGGAACCCCATGACTTTTACAAGCCGATCGCCTGTCTGATTATCAAGATATTTATGATTGGAAATCTAAATTTCATGTTTCATTTTCCTAACGGTTTTCATAACACTTCAGTCTATTGGAGAAAATGAGTAATTGAGCATGGTAAAACCGGTCACTCAAAGAATTTTTACTTTTTTGAGGCACTTCGTGATCATTTTGAAGCGCAAATTTATTAGGGCTTCAATATTACACCATATCACAGACACTGATAACACGTAGGGCCATGCATCTCAGATTTAACATTGTTAAACGATGCCTTTAAAAGGGTATGAGTGAACGCCCTTGTGGTTCTAAGCAGATGATGAGTTATAGTCCGGTAGAATATCATTAAAAAGATAATTACATCTTTCTCAATATAAGGGAAAGAAAATGATATGGATAACAACAAAATATGATAAAGCGTCTTTTTAATATTTGGGGCAATGTTTTAGAATCAAATCAATCCTAATGTTTATGAGTGGTAAGGTTGAAAAGAAAAACAAGCACCATGTGAAACATTCCTTTAGAAAACAAAATAAATAATGATTTTAGCGATCCATCTTGTGTATATCATAACAGAATTAGAAAACATGAAACATGAAAGAAGGGAATTCCTTTTTTAACACACTCATAATCAGTGTGCTTTAAATTTTAGTTTGCCTTTACAAGTATTCAAAGAAGAGGTTTTTAAAGACACAACTCTTTCTCTTGTAAATTTTAAATCTAAAATCATTGTCTGAGATCCAAGAGGGCGTTAATTCATATTCTTTTTGTTCAAAGTTAAAGGTAAAGACCAGTAATGGTCATGCGATTGCATTGTGAAAGAAACGTTGTGGAATCGATCAGAAAAGGTCGATCATCTAGCATCTAGCATCTGCAAGGTTCTGGAATCATCAAAATGATAAGAAATTTGGCCCATTCTTCGTAAAGTTACAAGCACTATACACAGAAAGATGTATATGGGACTACCCTATCTCTCTCAACAGACCATGAGAGAAATAAATTTACCAAATATATGAATTAGTAGGCGGTTTCCCGGCAAATTTTTTATCATCATGTATTAGTCAAAACATATTCTTTCACATGATTGGTAATGAGAGCTTCCATTTCATTTTTTGAAATTGGGGCGTTGCCAATACTGGTCTTTACCTTTAATGTTCTTCTGGCTCTGAGCTGATGGAACAATCCCTGTAAAGAATTAAAAGGGGAAAAGATGAGGAAGGAGAAGGAAAAAAAAGAGGAATCTGATGTTTTGGTTTTTTTACCCCTCTGATGAGTCACTGGGAGTCAGGATTGAGTTACACGCTTGAATTCTGGTAGAGGGTTGCGAGTAATCGCCACCAATCATTGTCAAAATGGGTGCCACGGACCAGGGCAGGGGTGCGCAGTGGCGGTGTCTCATTACGCCCCTGGTCTTATTAATAGATGGGACTGTGGGTTGATGTTAACCCCTGGAGTACTGAGACATCACTGGTAGTACGGGATATGCATTGGATTTTGGAGCCAAGTGACAGTATGGAGCGAGGGAGGGAGTTTTTTTATTTCGTTTGGAGAGATGGGACGGTGGCGACAATGAGGGTGCTTTTCACCGCCAAATGCCGACACTTGAAGGCATTGTATGCAGAGCTTGCCTTGACATTCATGCAAGTGAGTTAAATGAGCATACACACCCACACGCACACACTCACACACACAGACTCGCTCACTAAATGATGTATTGCGCACCTAACAGCTTAGCCTTCTTTTACCAGTCGAAATGGGGACTCCCTGGTAGGGGAACTCATGAATATGCATACATCCTTCTTCAGGCATCATGAATTATTCATGCAGTCTCCTCCCCCCCTAGGAAGGCAGCACTGGGTGCATGCAATATCAAAGTATTGATTCTCCCGCCGCCGACGTCAGGAATAGATGAATAGGTAATGATTGTTACCCAAGTCCTCTCGTAAATTGCTGTCTACCACGGAAGTACCACCAAGGAACCCTGCTCCGGCGAACACCAAACGAGAAAATTGTTGACAGTTGGCTCGAGACGGCCATAGAGACGGAGATGTTTCGAGCTGCGACGGAAAACAATGCCCAGCTAATTTTGATGGAGTGTTTTTTCTGACTTTTGGCTTTGGCGGTGGAGATGGAGATTGGCAAAGGCAAATTTCTACCTAATTCCTAGTACCGCAGGATTTTGTCTTTGGAGAATATTTTAGACGAGATTATTCGGGTTGCTTTTTAGCGATAGCGCTGCAGCATCTGCTTAGAGTGTTTTGGGGTGCTCTGAAGTTTCCAAGGTAATATTTGATAAGTATTTTAGGTGCCTTCAAACCCTCTAGTGTTATTTTGTGTTTGTGGTTTTTGTACTTGCCCTCTTTTTTTAATGTTCATATCATATCTGTATCGCCATGTTGAATCCTCGCCTTGCATGCCAGCTGTTGTTTATTTCAGTGTTTTTTCTGCAACTACTTTTTTGAAAATTGTGGTTCCTCATCGTGATCTATTACATAAACATTAATTTACATCAATAAATCAACGTATCTACCTATTCTACTTTGCTATTGTTGCACCTCAACATTGCATAACCGAAACTTAAAACACATCGCCAAATTGCTCATACCCCCCCGCCCAAAGGCGCCCTCCGTGACCCTTGCGTCCGAGCGCCGCCAACGTAACCTCTTCCTCTTATCTCTTCGCATCCGAACGGATAAGTTACACTAAAAATCGCTCCCAAAAGTTGAAGAGTTTTTCCTCTTTTAGTCACTTTTTGGTTCGCATTTTCGCCTTTTATAATATTCTCTACGATTTCCTGTTCGTTAGAGAGTAGTTTCACTCCGTGAATTTATTTATTTATCAGTATTCTAGAACGTTTTCTTGCCGACTACTGTTACGTTTCCGCTTTCGTGTTTGCCTGTCCTCACTCCTCCGAGGCCTCGGGTGCGTGCGGGGGTAGTCGGTGGGGTGTTTTAGTCACTGGTAGTTTATTTAATTCTTGTTGATAATTGCTCGTACCCTTTGTTTAATTTTCTTTCCCGCAGGTTATAATATGTCTCGCAGTTCTTATTTTCTCTTAGCAGGTTTCACGAAGAAGAAATCAAGTTCTGTCGCGAGAAAGAAGACGAAGGATTCTATTAATAAGTACGCCCCTCGGGAGCGGTGGTGACACCGCAAACCCCGGGGATGCGAACGTCAGTGGACGTTTATGCGGGCAAGGGAAGCCCAGGAGAATGGTTGAGCAAGGCGATACGTCGCCCCTCAATACGGTTCCCGGAAACCCAGGGTTCTTATCCTGGGTGGAACGGGCCTTAGTTCTGCACCGCCAACAATTGTTCCGTCGGTTCTTTTGTTTGGTCGGTGCACAAATCCATTGACGGGTACGAAGACGAAGGATTCCAGTTATAAGTCTTCGTTAGTTACGCCCCTCGGGAGCGGTGGTGACACCGCAAACCCCGGGGATGCGAACGTCAGTGGACGTTTATGCGGGCAAGGGAAGCCCAGGAGAATGGTTGAGCAAGGCGATACGTCGCCCCTCAATACGGTTCCCGGAAACCCAGGGTTCTTATCCTGGGTGGAACGGGCCTTAGTTCTGCACCGCCAACAATTGTTCCGTCGGTTCTTTTGTTTGGTCGGTGCACAAATCCATCGACGGATATTCGGGTTGCTTCTGTGGATCCGGACTTGAACCGGTCTCCGTTCGGTTCTTCTGTCCCTTTGTCGGATTTGCCGGTTCCGGGTTTCGGTCCGGATACCCGTGCATCCGAGTCGGATCCTGGGGCTTCAACTAACCGCGCCTCTCCGTCGGTGCGTGTTCCGTTTTCCCGATTCGGTTTGCGGGGAACTCCTACCGTCGGACCTTTATCGGATAACCGTCCCGTTTCTTCGGCCTTTTCCGTTACCGCTACGTCTCGTAAGAGGCGGGGTTCCCGGGACGCGGTGGCCGGTTCTTCCTCGGATTTTGTTTATCCTTCGAAGAATCCGCGCTCTGATTTTATGGCACCGTTTGCGGTTCCTCGGGGTCCGCCTTTGGTGGCTACTCTCCCTCCGTCGGTGCCTCCACCCCCGCCGGAATTTTCGGATTGGATGCGGGCTTTTGCTGTCGCTTTTCGATCTTCGGTGCCCGAGTCGGCTCCTCCGGTTCGTCCTACTTCACTTTCGGATCCGATCGCGGTTGATTTATTTTCGGAGTTTTCCGAAGATGCATCGATCTCGCCTGAGCAGTCGCCGGTGCGGGTTTTCGAGTTGTCGTATTCAGCCGGGGTCCTCTCTTTTTTGCTTCTCCGCCTCACGCTTCGTTGGGCGCTCCGAGAGGCGGGGATCGTCCCTGTTTATCTGGTCTAGATAGGGGGGGCTCGGTTGATCGTTGGGACACTGGTTCCATCGCTCAGTCGTCTGGTTCAGTTGCGGGGGATGATGCGTCTACTTCCGTTTGTGTCTCTGGCGCGGATTCGTTAGCCTTGTTTCACAAATATGTGCCCGATTCTTGTGTCGTCCCGGAGTTATCGGCGGGGCTTCCTGTCTTCTAAATCGGACTCTTCAGCGTTTCAGGGACTGTTTCTTCCTGTTCTACACAAAGAAGAATTTGTGAATGCCGCAGAAGACTTGTCGTCATCGACGGGATTTCTTAAGCGGCAGGTGGACAAGTACGCTTTCGTTCCTCAGAATGCGGATTTGTATTTGTGTCCTAAACGGGTTTCTCCCAAACTTGTGGCGGTGGCCAGTCGTTTGGGGAAGAAGTTTGGGACTCGTGGTCCTTTTGATAAAAGTGACAATTTGTTGTTTGATCTTTTCTCACGGCTTGCGGTGACTTCGCATTCCATCGAGAAGTATCGTCGGGAGGCTGTGCTCACTTATTTGGGCATTAGACCGCATCAAATTCCAGGACTGCTTCCGCAGATTCCAGTGGCCAGCCCCCGCCTTTGTGGAGATAGTTTCACTACTCTACTGCAAGCCGGGATTGAGGGTGAGAAGCAGGCTCGAGACCTGTCCGTTGCTTTTCGCGATGTCCAAGAACCGGTTCCTTCCTCCAGACCTCGTAAGAAAAGTTTGAAGATTTCGGGTTCTTTTCGTAAGAACGTCGGCCAGTCTAAGGGCCGCCCTCAGGACTGGTACCCGGCCGAGGAGGAATACCAGGATCGTGGTCGTCCTTCGTCTCGAGTTTCTTCTTACCGTGATTCTTCTATCTTCCCGGACTCCCTTTCGTGGGGTGGGAAGTCATTTTCTAGTGATGGCTTCCCCCGAGTGCTTGGGTCTTAGGTCGGCGGGCGGCTCCAGAGATTTCTCCCGGCGTGGGAGAAGATCACCAGCGACGCATTTGTTCTGTCGGTGGTACGAGAAGGGTTCTTCATAGATTTTGTGGAACCTCTTCCGAATGGCGTCCTCCGGAGCCGCTCTCCGATCATGTCCCCTCTTTTTCAGAGTCACTTTTCCTCCGTTTTAGTGTCTCTGTTAGAGAAGGGGGCAATAGAGGAAGTAGACGATCACCCATGTCTTTGTTTGTCGCCGGTGTTCGTGATTCCCAAGTGCTCGGGTTCTTTAAGAATGATTCTCAACATGAAGCGGTTTAACCTTCATTTGGGAAAGGTTCATTTCCGAATGGATCATCTGGCAACCATCCTTTCTTCATTGTATCCCGCAGACGTCGCGGTTTCTTTGGATCTTCGCGACGCTTATTTTCATGTGCCGATACATCCGCGGTCGCGGGATCTTGTGGGGTTTTTGCCTTCCTGGGCAAATTCTACCGTTACAGAGCGCTCCTGTTAGGTTTGCGCCCTGCTCCTCGGATTTTCACGAGAGTCGTGGCGTCAGTCATGCTGTTGGATCATATGCAGATTCTGATCAGCACGACTCAAGATCTCGGATTTCGCATATTTTGGGAGAAATCAGAATTCGTTCCGGCTCGCACGCCATCTTACCTAGGTGCTCAGCTGGACATTCGTCGTCAGCTGGCTCGTCCCAGGCTCGACAGGGTCGAGACGATAGTCAGGACTGCTCGGTCTCTGAGATGTGCACGTCGGGTGAAAGCCGAGTGTTGGCTTCAGTGGCTAGGGTTTCTCTCCAGTCTAGTCGGCATGCTTCCAGATTGTCGACTTTTGATGAGTCCCTTCCAACTCTTTCTGTTGGAGTTTTATCAGCCGAGCGTGAGTTCTTTTATTGTCGTGGATCTCCCTGTTGTCCGGAGTCAAGGGTCTTCTAGGTCCTTGGCTTCGTCGTTCCTTCTTCCTTCAGGGCAAACGCTGCCGAGTTCCTCTCCCTTCTGTGACCGTCACCACGGACGCGTCGCTGTTGGTTTGGGGAGGTCATTGCCAGGGGTCAATGATTTCAGGAGACTGGAGTCATCTGGACTTTCTGCTCCACATCAATGTGTTGGAACTCATGGGAGTGTTTGCTTCGCTTCGTCACTTCCGTGCTCGTCTGGTGGGTTGTTCGGTTCTGTTTCTTACGGACAACGTATCGGTGATGGCGTGCATCAACAGACAGGGAGGCACTCATTCTGTGGCTCTGAACGAGTTGGCCTCTCGACTCTGGGCGTGGTGCAAGGGGACGAGGGTGTTCCCGATTGCATCACATATCCCGGGCGAAGAGAATATCTTAGCGGACTTTCTCTCCCGAGGCAAGTGCCTTCCCTCAGAGTGGACTCTGCCTCCGACTGTCTTCAGGCAACTGGGGAGAGTGTTCGGTGTTCTCGACATCGATCTCTTCGCAACTTCGCTCAACCATCGTTTTCCTCGATATTCTCGAGAGTCTGGGAACCAGGAGCTTTTGCTCTGGACGCTTTTGCGATCCCGTGGAGGGATGGAGGGCTTACGCCTTTCCCCCGTTCGCGTTGTTTCCCCATGTGCTCTGGAAGATCAGGGAAGATCAAGCGATGATGATTCTCATAGCTCCTTGGTGGCCGGCGAGGTCGTGGTTTCAGGACCTCCTGACCCTCCTGGTGGGGGCTCCGTGGTCGTTGCCGTGTCATCCGGATCTGGTGTCGCAACCTCTGTCTGGTATTCTACACCAGCGACCGGAAATCCTCCGTCTGACCGCTTGGCGGTTATCGGGAAGAGGGCTTGTTCGTCAGGTTTCTCCGAACGTGCTGTACAATTTCTAGTCCAGAGTAGACGAGAGTCGACCAGGACGGTTTACAACTCCTGGTTGGATGCTTTTCACACTTGGTGTGAGGAGGTGGGCGTCGCCCCTAGAGAGGCGTCTTTACCTTCTATTGCTGACTTTCTGAGCTCTTTGTATGACAAGGGGAGAGCTCTGTCAACGATTTGTGGCTATCGGTCTGCTATCTTCGGTTTCTTCTGCTCCTCAGCTAGCGGCTCTTTTGAAGTCTTTCTTCCTTAAGAGGCCCTTCTTCAGACCTCTGACACCAGTGTGGAGTTTATCCAAGGTTTTGCCACTCCCTTCGAACCGCTGTGTTCTGCGACGCTTCTGCTTACTACGGTCAAGACGGTTTTTCTCATGGTAATCACTTCTGGTCAGCGTAGGAGCTCACTTCATACCCTTTCGGCTGCCCCTGGGCATATCCGCTGGGAAGGACGTGGGGTTCGTTTGATTCCCAAGGCTTCTTTTATTGCTTAGAATCAGTCTGACACGTCGGGTTCAGTGGAAGTGGTGCTTCATCCCTTGTCGGATTTTTCTTCGGTCTTCAGGGACGGACTGTGGTGTCCCTTTCGCGCCCTCAAATGGTATCTTTACAAGACGAAGCCTTTTCGCAAGTCGGATCAGCTCTTTCTGGTTTCTCGAGAGCCACTTTCGGCGGCATCTCGGGATACGATCTCCAGGTGGTTAGTCTTGGCTATCAAGGCTGCGGGTCCTGAGGCCTTGACGCCTGGCAGGGCTCCTCGTGCCCATGATACTCACAGTGTCAGTACGTCTTGGGCTCTTTTCATCGGAGTTTCAGTTCAAGATATCTGTAAAGCAGCTTTTTGGAAGTCTCCAAGTTCTTTTTCTGTTTTTTACTTCAAAGATGTGCCCGCGGGCGAACGAGCCTTTGTGGTCGCTTCTCTGAAGGCGGCTTCGTCGTCTATTTCTCATTTGAATTGATAAGTTTGCTTGGTTTTTACCACCCGGCATTAATCTGTGCTGGTCTTTAGCAAAGTAGAATAGGTAGATACGTTGATTTATTGATGTAAATCATGAAAATCAGTATTGATTTTATTATTTACGATATAAATCTACGTATCTACCTATTTTCCCTCCCTCCATCCCCAGCGCCTTTACCAAGGTGTATCCTAGGGAACTCGTGATAAGAGGAAGAGGTTACGTTGGCGGCGCTCGGACGCAAGGGTCACGGAGGGCGCCTTTGGGCGGGGGGGTATGAGCAATTTGGCGATGTGTTTTAAGTTTCGGTTATGCAATGTTGAGGTGCAACAATAGCAAAGTAGAATAGGTAGATACGTAGATTTATATCGTAAATAATAAAATCAATACTGATTTTCATGATTGCTATTTCTAGGCATTACTTTCCATTAACGGAAACAGAATAGGACAGTAATTCAATGCTACAGTAAAACAAAAAATTAGAGTTTGGATAATAGAAATATACAAACTAGAAACAGTAAAATAAAATTTGGTGAAAATTGTATCCATTAATGATATACAAATATTATCCAATAATGTTATACAAATATTATTGAAATGCATTCAAGCAATAAATTCATATCCATATTAATGTATATATTGCAACTGTTCTTTATGATGAAAACTCTCTCGATTTATATTCATGAATTTTGTTTAAAAGGGGCATTCATGCCCATCCACATATTTTGTTTTGTAATGAATAACAAATTTTTAGAATCTTTGTTAAAACTGACACAATTTCATGATGTTTTAATTTTTTCTTAAATACCGTTTTTGTAATGCAATCAAATTTAATGCATCAATCTTTGTTGAGTTCCATTATTTCATTCACTTGTTATGAATAATTGTATTTCAATAGTCAGAATGCAAATTGCATAAATTATGTGTTGTTGGATAGGACAAGCCATAGTGTTTGTTCTACTCAGCAACAATTAATGTATTCAATTCGCATTTCGACTTTTGAAATACAATTATTAAAACCAAGCGAATGAAATCATTTGTAACATGGAACTTAAAGCCCCTCTAAAGTGTTGGGAGCACAAACAATTTGATAGCAAAATTTCACTTAAAATATATCATAATGTGAAAGAGGATGTCATTTATGACACATTTATGCAAGGATTTTCAAAACAAATGTGTTTGAAGTCGAAAATTGATGAAAGAATAAACAAAAATAGGATGTCTGCATACACCAGAAAACCCAATTATCAATATTTGTCTTCACAGACACATTTTTAGGGGGAAATCCTTGCAGAAGTGTGGCTTACATGTATATGACATCCTCTTTCACTTTATGACACAATTTAAGTGAAATTTTTGCCATCAAATTTGGGGGGAAATTTGGACTCCCAACAACTTGGAGGGCTTTAACAAATATTCATTCATTAAATTTGATTAGATTAAGAAAATGGTCTATTTTGCCTTGTCTTCCGATGGGATAGACGAGTGGGTGATGAATTGGATCATCATATCCTCATCAAATTCCGTCACATGATTGTGAATGATGAGAAAAATGAGTTATGCTCTGTCAAATATTGTTTTTCTCATTCTAAACACAAACATATGAAATGTTAGCACAACATGAACTGCTTATGATAGACCTGGGCAGGGGGGGGGGGGGGGGGACTTACTCATAACGTCATGATATACAATGTTTTCTTTTTCATGTCCTGAATATTTATGTACTGAGGCTATAACAGGGGGAAGGAAGGGTGGAAAATGAAAAATATATCTTTTTTTGACGTTAAAAGAACTATAATGACGAAATGCATTTCTGGAAAGGTCATTTTGTTTATTTCCAAACGTCTCAAAATGAGGAATTAAGATGTTTTGATGGAGGAAGTGAAATATTACTTTTGAGGCCCCCAAAAAAAATTGCAGAAAAAGAAAGAAAGTTGTTAGAGGAAGAAAAAAAAACTTATAACATTCAAAAGGTCATATTCAGAAATGATTTAAATTTTGTTATGATAAGAATGGCTAGATGGGGAGATTGGTTGATGGATGATTATGTCTGTTGAGAGCCCAAAGGGCATTAACTTAAATACTTGAACACAGAATTAATGCCCTTCTTACCCTCGACAGATGACTAGATATATATATATAGATGGAAAGAGGGTTAAGTGATGGGAACAAGAGAGAGAGGAGTAAGAGAAGGAGTGTGTGTTTGGGTGAGACAGAGAGAAAGAGAGAGAGAGAGAGAGAGACAAGGGGTGGGGAGATTGGGAGAGAGAGAGAGGAAGGAGTAGGAGTGAGTGAGTGTGAGAGAGGCGGGAGGGGAGGACAGAAAAATAAAGAGAGATGGAGATAGAAAAGGAGGTGTATGGGTCGCAATAGAATTGGATAGAAAAACAAAAGGTGAAATAAAGAGATACATCCAGACATCCAGACAGACAGACAGACAGACATATGGATGTAGAGAGAGCGGAAGAGAGGGAGAGAGGAGGAAAGATATTTAGCGTAGGAGGTATAGATCTGATGCGGGCATGCTCTATTAGTCCACGGTATTGATCTTTCTAACTGCCTCTAGCCTGTGTAACATGGGGTGTAATGATGAAAGCTTGTCGTGTGGCCCTGTTCACACTGATATTTCTTCTCTTTGAAGCCTTGGAGCCAGAAGGGCATTAACTCCTCTCATTTTACACAGAGTTAAAGTTACTCATGTATGAGTATATAGAGGGCAGCACACGTACGTACGCACGGAAGCGTAATACTTGTTGGCTCAGTGTTATGTAATGATCGCCCAAGTTGCTGTCTTCATATACCCACGCATGAACATCTTTGACACCCTTTTTAGCTCCAAAGAGACGATTCGACCCGGATTATATATATTTCTAGAGATGAATGTGAGGAACTAGATCTGATGTGAACAAGACCACTTTATAGTCCATGGTATTGATCTTTCTAACTGCCTCCAGCCTATGTAACGTAGGGTGTAATGATGAAAGCTTGTCATGTGACCCTGTTCACATTAGAGTTTCATCAAAATCTTCAATCTGAATGGTTTAATTCTTCTATTAGCTTTAAGAAATAGTAAATCTGCTAATGATAAGATCAATCATCATCGTTAACATCATCATTATCATCCCTATCACAAACCATGGTCATTGTCTTTAATGTATCTTTATTTGACTGTAATGATTTGTTTTATGATTGTGTTATTGTCACTGCCATCATCATCATCATCATCATTAACTTCGTCATCATCAACATCATCACCATCATCACCGCCACCAGTTTGATAATTATTGCATTAAGTCACTGAAAATTTGGGACAGAGTGTATTTTTTAGATTTTTTTCTTTTTTCTACTAAAACTGATATTTCATGACATCGTTATTACAGTGCATTGCTTTCTTGATGCACGATATATAATTTTTTTTTACAAATCCACTTCTTTTGCCCAACACTTGAATTACAGCATGTAGAAACACAACCATAGACATACATTCAACAAACATTAACTTCAGTAGCGCCATGTAGTTTACCATTCAGTATATTGACTTGCCGAGGGACAGGGAGCAATTAATTTCATATATTGATTAGGTTGGGTATGAGCGCTGGGAGTGTTTATTTTTAATGTTCGGTACATGACTCTGCCACTGGCTTTATATGTACTGATGACAAACACAATTTACATTTACATTGCCGGAAAACAAATTGAAAAAGACTTTGGTTTGCAGGAACTACCATTTACAGGACTGAAAAAACCCATTAAAAATCGTTAATGTTTGATATATGTATTTTTTGGGGTGGGGGGGGGGGGGGTTGAGTGAGTATTTGCACTGTAAAAATAGGTGGAATTTGGGGCGGCGTTTCCAAAAAAAAATATTGGGAGATAATCTCATTAGAAAATATTATGACCACACACATTTCTAGTTGAAAATGGCATTTAGTATGTGTAGAAGGGTTTAGTGACTCAGACTCTGTCAGAGTACCAAGGGACCTATGGCTATTTGGATTAAATCCACCCATTTCTCATCTCCACCCTTCATTCAGATATTCACCATTTATCTTGCTTCGAGTTACATTTGCATAAACATTTATGTTATGATTGCAGATGCCTTTCGTTTGCTTTATTCCCCCTCCATCACTGTCTCCCTCTCGAATACCATGATAGATATACTGCGTAACTTCATCTTGATTAATCCCAGGCAGGGTGATCCGACTAAAATAAATGAAATCAAAACAACATCCACCAGGGTCTGTGAGTGGGACTATCCCTTGAGAATGAAACCGGGTAAGACGATTTCTTCCATTCAAGTCATGTTCCGGCAGTATACCAATCCCATATGAGATAGATGCTCTTCCATCATTCAGCTCACTCAGTTTCAGTCGTTTCAGCCATTTGCAAACTATATCGCCGATCTCGGTGGAGCTTGATGTAAATTTTGTACACGAGAGAGTGAAATAGAAAATGATATGATGGAGTAATGAGTGAATTTAGCTAGATGGAAAGCTCCGGTTGAGCTTTTGAAAGCAGGAAAATATTTTGGGAAATTATTACATTGTGATAAAATATGTGAAAATTATTGCTTGTTCTGTAGCGAAGCCTTAGAGAACGGTACCGTAAATAACGTTGTATAAACCGCCCTCGTGTATTAACCGCACCCCTCTTTTTCGCCCTTAAAAAAAAAAAAAAAAAAAAAAAAAAAAAAACTTTTTTTTTTTTTTTGCCGAGATTATTTTTTTTGTGTGTGTAAGATCATTACGGTACTGTAAATTAAAAAACAGTAGGGACCTAGGATAGAACCTTGTGGTACACCATGTAATAGAAGAAAAATTGGAGGAATTATTATTATAAACTACATATTGAGATCTATCAGAAAGATTACTTTCAAACCAAGATGACAGACAAATTTGAGTGTTGTTCTAGTTTCCGAGTGGTGAGTCAACACACTGATTACCGAGCTGGGAGACATTGCCAGGCATAGCGCCAGGTGGAGGGGCATAAATTGAAACTTTTTTTGGTGTACCGTGTATAAACCGCACCGACTTTGAAACTTTTTCGGCGGCAAAAAAGTGCGGTTTATACACTGTTATATACGGTACTCATTTCTACTGCATTGGTAAGCAAAGGGTTAAAGCTATTGTAAATGGATTGGAGAGCGAACCTGATGATTGAGGACTTAATATTGCACTTTTTCTTCTGAGGAATTGCGCAACAAAAAAATGGGAGGAGTGAGAGTGGGGAGTGGGGGGGGGGGGGGTTAGGGGGTTGGGGAGAGGGGTGAGAGGAGGGGTGAGAGGAATGGAGTAGAGGACTAGGGAGAGATTGAAAAAAGGAAAAGCTTGTTACAGGTTATTGCAGCTCAGTCCCACGTGGCGTTTGAAGCAAAAGAAACAAATAAAACAGGATCGAAAATTGGAGTAGAGAGGGGGTTGTGGGAAGGAAGGGTGGATGAGGGGATGCACGAATGAGTGGTTGTGAAAAAAGGTGGGGAGGGGGCAGGGGGATGATTAGGGGCAAGGTTGAAATGAGGAGCTTGTTACAGGTTATTATTAAAAATCAGCCTTCCCTCCTTAGCATTCAAAGCAAGGAAAGTACAAATGAAATAGAAACAAATAGAAGTATAGAAGGGATGAGGGAAAGAAGGGTGGGGAGCGAGAGAGAGGGGAGGGGAGGGGAGGATTAGGGGCAAGATTGAAAACGAGAAGCTTGTTGGGGGTTATTGCGGCTCAGTCCCACTTGGCATTTGAAGCAATAGAACTAATGGGCTGAGATGAAAGCTTATTAAGATATGTGTCAACATTTTAGCCTGGTTTCCCTGTTCCGAAGAGACGGCGGAGAGTGGTCTGTGGCGGATCCGTTGGTTGCCGGGCTCGATAGATTTGTCTGACTCTGATGGGGTTATCTTCCTGAAAGGAGGAATGCACTTTGCTGCGTGGAGTGTCTTATGGCTGTTGTACTGTGCATGACACTGTTTATAAGTAAACAGATGAGTCGGTTGAGAAAGAGAGAGAGAGAGAGAGAAATGATCAAGGAAAACAGATAGAGACAGATAGAGACAGACACAGATTTAGACAGACAAAGATTAAGACAGACAAAGATTTAGACAGACAAAGATACAAAAATGCAGAACAGAGCAAGACAGGTTGAGAGCAGGAACAGACAAAGAAGTTTAGTTTTTATAGACAGCAATTTCAAGATAATTCCTTTATTTGAAGAAATGTATTCAGATAGAAGAATACTGATAGGGAGGAAGAGGAAGAGAGAGAGGGAGAGAGGATGAGAGAGAGAGAGAGAGAGAAAGAGAGAGAGAGTGGGAGAGGATGAGATGGAATAGAGACATAGAGAGGAGGAAAATAAAAAAAAGAGTTACGGAATGAGAGAGAGAGAGGAACAGATAACGGAAAGAGCTTAGCTTCTGCTGGAAAGATATTGCCAATAAGGCTAATGGTATGGAGATGAAAGCCTGTGAAGACATGGGCCCAAATTTTAATCAAATACGAGAGTCGGATCGAGAGAAATATAATAACCCGTTAACACTGCCATAGATTAAACTGGAAACAAGCAAGTAATATCTTGTGGTTGTGTGGAGGTAGAACTAGGAATTCAGACTTTGAAAGTACCACACAGAGGCTGGCCTTGTGCATGAAGTGCAACTTGAATGATAAAGTTTTAGAGTGGGACACCCCCTCCCCCTATCATCTACTTGTGATCGTTGTATATGCGGCAGTTGGAATGCACCCTTTAATGTTGGCTCACAGGTATCCGTGTATCTCATTAGAGTTATATGTCACCTGTGTACAGGGTTCAAGTAGATAGGTTTGGAGAGGAGAGTAACAGCTGTGAGGCGAGTAGAGGAATTGAGTGGGCATGGATAGACGGGCCGCTGTTACAAACAATGTTCAGATGAATACATAGGGATAGGTGAAATAATAAAAGGAGATTGAGAAAGAATTTAATACAATTCAGGGAATGACTAACCCTTCAAGTGCCACTAATGTCCTTTGGCAAGACATTGATCTATATGTGCCATTCTCCACCCAGGTTTTAAATGGGTACCCGGTAG
This sequence comes from Strongylocentrotus droebachiensis, assembly GCA_035222895.1. Taxonomy (NCBI): domain Eukaryota; kingdom Metazoa; phylum Echinodermata; class Echinoidea; order Camarodonta; family Strongylocentrotidae; genus Strongylocentrotus; species Strongylocentrotus droebachiensis. The sequence continues at coordinate 230,733 of JAVYIG010002299.1, forward strand.
GATGCGAAAGCCAATGTAGTATGCTTATCAATTTGATCCTTGTAGCTCTTGCTGGAATGCTCCCAAGGGAGTGGAGAAAGTGCATACGTTGTGTGCGGGCAAGCCAGAATCCAAAGACCGGGGTAATAATGTTAACCGCCTAGAAACTCGGACATTGGCGATGCAAAGCGCTATCAAATTGAAATCTTATTCAACGATGGTGATTTAGTCCATAGTAATCTGCATTTTCCCCTCTCGTGCTTGAGGTTTTTTTTTTTTTTTACTGGTTGCCAACTCCATTAACTAATAACATTTTGCCTAGTCTGATAAGGAAAATGAGAGTCATAAATTTCTGAAGATCATGAGTTGGTACTCTCCATATCGACAAGAACTCATTACCTAATTATTCTTAAATCATCTGACATTTTACTGGGCACCTTGCTTCAAGTGCTAATGTGTTTGGTCTGACTCTTTAGGAACCCACAAATCTGGGAGAAACGGGGTAAAATCAATATCGGTAGTGGAGCATCTAGGTTCCTCTCTGCCTCCCTCTTGCCTCTTTTTTTGTATCTTTTTTTGTATCTTCTGCTGAGAGACAAAAGGCACTAATTCTCAGTAACATTAAAAGTGTTAATGCCCTTCAGGCTCTTAAAGATGAAGTTCAGTTATGGTCATGCAATTGCATTGTGAGAGAAACGGTGTGGAATCGATCAAAAACTTTGAACATGCATCTAGCATTGGTGTGTACTGCAAGGTTCTGGAATCATCAGAATGATAAGAAATTTGGCCCAGTCTTGGCAAAGTTACAAGCACTGTACACAGAACTATGTATATGGAACTACACAAACATGTGACATAAAAATCTGTCCTGTTTTTTATGATGTTATGTGCCATATTTAGAATATTAAGGCATTTGAAGAGCCATGCTTTTCAGGGAACATTTTTGTATCTGATGTTCTTCCACACTTGCATAATACAATAACGCTCACAAATTATTGTTCACCTCTTCCAAGAACTCAACGTTCTCTTTAACGGACGAATTACTTGTATCTGTGTTATTCTATCAATTTTTGGTTTGCGACAAAGAATAGAAAGTCTTGACAATCAAACCCACGTGTTGAGGCGTGCCCTTCGATAAATTGAGTTAGATTTTAGCCGGTTGATGTAGCAGGTGTCATTGTGATTCTGTTAAAGCGTGTCGTGGAAGGCGTGACTCTGTGCTTCGTTATCTGATTTGCGTTCTCCTGTTGGTGCAGGCTGCCGGGCATCCGGTCTCTTGGGGTTCGGGAACGCTAACCGCGGGATGTTGTTCGCCTCAAGATGCGGTCCTGTTGCGTGGAAGATGGAGGAGAGAGATAAGGAGGGATCGATGGAGAGAGAGGGAGGGGATGATTAGAGAGATGGTAAGACAGAAGTAGAGGAAGTGATAGAGGAGGAGGGAGGGAGTGATAGAGGAGGAGAGAGAGAAGCAGACGGGTACAAAGAGTAAGAGAGGGAGAGGAAAGAGATAAGGAGGGATTGATGGAGAGAGAGGGGGAATGTGTAGAGAGAAGGGGGAAGAGATAGTAATAATGCGGTTGAGGAAGTGATAGAGGAGGAGAGAAGGAGTGATAGAGGAGGAGAGAGAGAAGCAGACAGGTATAAAGAGCAAGAGAGGGAGAGGAAAGAGATAAGGAGGGATCGATGGAGGGAGGAGGGGGGGGGGGATGATTAGAGAGAAGGGGAAAAAGATGTTGAGACAGAGGTAGAGGAAGGGATAGAGGAAGAGAGAGAAGCAGACAGGTACAAAGAGCAAGAGAGGGAGGGAGAAATGAAAGTAGAGGGAGAAGGAGGGGCGAAAGAAAATTAAAGAGACGAGCCATGGGAGTTTATGAAGATTAGAGGACAGGAAAGAAAGGAAAGAGGTTGGTAGTTTCTTGGGGATAGAGAAAAGTTGACAAATTTGAGTAAAGAAAGAAATAGAAGGGTTTTTAGCAGAAAGACAGACAGCCAATGTATTTAGAGGAGAAGAGAAATGGATGGTTAGGAGGGAAAGCATTGATTAAAAACCAAATGAAAGATTTGAGTTGGATGGAGAGAGATGAGAGCAGGAGCATAATAATATGAAAATGAGATAGATTATAGATGGATGAATAGAGAGAGAAGAGGAAGAGGAGGAAAATAAAAAATGAGATTGATAGAGAAATGGAGAAAAGAGAGAGAGACAGACAAACAGTGACAAAGAGAAAAAGAAGACTAAGAGAAAAACTAAAGTAAAGAGATGAGATAAACCTAAGCTTGGGTGTAAAATGAGTAGGATATGTTGCACATTGAAACACTAAGATATACCTAAGCCACAAACTCTCACCAACGGGTCTGCTAATTCTTCCCTGAGGCTTGTAAATTAATTTGCATCCTATTGTGGTCGTAAAGACCCATGATATCGCTTCACATTTGGCCAGATCTTTTACACCTTTTCGGAGCTCCCGGGAGGGTCTGGGATTTGGCGTGCCGTTCAACCCATCTTCGAAAGATGATCGGCTTCTTGCATGTCTGTCTGTGCGAGGTTTGGAATGAACGGCTGATGGGCTGATGTGGTGGTAGTGTGTGTAATAATAATAATAAGATGATGAACTTATCTGTAAAGCAGAGAAGCAAGTCTTGTAGATGACGTTAAGAAAGTTGTAGTGAACCTTTACGTAAATGCATTATAATCTTTAGGGAGGCATAGAGGCAGCATTAACTCTGTTTTAAAGGCACACTGTCCTACTTGTAGCTACTTGCTCCCTCTATATAGAAAACTTCCCAAATCGGTGCCTGTTGGTCCCCCATGATCCTCTTTTTCTTATGTTAAATGAGAGCTGAGTTAATGAGATAGCCACCTGTCACAGTGACCTCGTTGGCTCGCTGTGTGGTCTAATCCCTTCTAGCTGCAGTAGTAACGCCTACCTTTAAAGGCATTGTTTAACAATGTTTCCAGTTTTACAAATCTGAGATGCATGATGGCCCTTGTGTTATCAGTGTATGTGATATGGTGTAATATTAAAACCCTAAACAGATTGCGCTTCAAAAAAGTAAAAATCTTTGAGTGACCAGATTTACAATACTCATTTTCCCAAATAGACTGTAGCGTTATAACAAACTGCAGACAGTACGCTTCAGATTTCACAGAATTTGAGCAAACCGAGTCCACTCTGACACTCTGTCAGCTGAGAGGCAGAAGGACGTCACCTCATATACCTCTACGCCGAGTTAGCGCCCGTCTTGCTCTCAACTTGCTCTCAACAGACTAAAGGGCACTTGATTCTAAGCGTACAGTGTTAACCAAAACCATACCCTTATCCCCGAAAAGTGTAGGAATACGAAGCCCTCGACCCCAAATAGGAAGTGTCCCGTGCTTCACAAATTCAGGGTAATGTCATGTTACATCGTCGGCTTCATCTGTGATATTTCATTCTTTCTTAGAATGCAATATAATCTCCAAAATGAGTTCACACTTCTTTACATAAATATGTACAGATAGCTTATGGCAAAAATCATCCAACGACGATGGAAAAAGCCATTAAAGGCACACTGTCCTACTTGTAGCTACTTGCTCCCTCTATATAGAAAACTTCCAAAATCGGTGCCTGTTGGTCCCCCATGATCCTCTTTTTCTTATGTTAAATGAGAGCTGAGTTAATGAGATAGCCACCTGTCATACCAACCTTGCTGGCTCGCTGTGTGGTCTAATCCCTTCTAGCTGCAGTAGTAAAGCCTACCTTTAAAACCAACAACAACAAGCTTTCAAAAGAGCAAAAATCTTTTAACTTTGTGTTATTGGCAGGCATGTTGCTCAATAGTAAATGGTTGAACTAGATTTTACAGAAAAAAAAGGAAAAATGATTACTATAATTCTGCAGATGATATTCACCTCAAACTCTCTTGAGATTACATTGTGCAAGAATTGTGCACACCCAATATTCTGCAGCTGAAATTTCCCACAAAATTCTCTGATACAACCATTTTCTTAGATTACTTTCAGCAAAAAAATTGTGCACACTGTTAGTTCAGCAGGTGAAATTTCCTATTCGACCCTCTTAGATAGCACTTTACTGAGGTAATTTGAAATAAGAATTTTCTGTGGATATCTAAACAGCAGCTGAAATCTTCCATAAACCCTTTACAATAGCAGTTTTCTGAGATAAATACATGTAAGAATTTTGTGTATTACATTTTAAAATTCAGATATCCCGTTGGAATTTTAGAATGATTTTCTAAAAAATTAACTTTAGTTCAGAATTAACAGTGTGTGAACACACCCGTGTAGAGGGCAATCACTGGTCGTTCGAGGACAAAGTCAAGTGTCCGAGATTTCCTTAGCTAAACTGAAGCCTGAAATCAGAGAAGACAGAGGGATACTCCTTGGAGTAATTCAAGGATAGTGAATTGGAAAAACCCAATGACACTTTATATGTCTTTAATGCAATTATTAAAGATAGGTCCAGCAGTAATTCAGACGATGTCATACAAGGGGGAAGATCATGGGACTTGGATGAAGAATTGGAAAAACAGAGTGATACTTTAAAGGCAAGTCCACTCCAAAAATAACTTACTTTCAATAGAAGCAGAAAAATTAGACAAACCAATCAAAAAAAGGTTGAGCAAAATTGGATAACTAATAAGAAAGTTATGAATTTTCAATGACATGAAAAGCTTTAAAAATCACAGGACAAATTGGCAAATCACTCATTTTTCTGCCTCTATTGAAAGTAAGTTGTTTTTGGAGTGGACCCTGTAAATTTTGGGTTCACCCTTAATTTAGAACATAAGGGATGGTTTTAAGATTACTTTCGACAGACAATATATTCTCCATCACAAAACACAAATGATACGGTCAAAATAAAGATGGCAAATTGTCTGATTTGATAACATTGTCTTGCTGCAACTCTGTTCCATACATGAACAGGCAGTCGTCGTACTCTGGCATTAACAAATGCATTATGGGCAAGAGAGCTCGGAAGCAGACGTCACCTCATGCATTTTTAAGGGAAGTGGAGCAAAGAAAAGGTGTTTGTGACGGTGACATTTTCCCCCGACGGTTCTACTATTGCCTTCTTAGGGACCCCAGAAATAAAACATCAGATATTCGAAGCAAGCATTCAGTACTTAGAAAGTGTGCCGTGCATACACAAGTGTAGGAAAAACAACATGGGTTTAGTTGTGAAAACTTATGAATACTTTCTTTTAAAATGTTGTTGAATCAATGTACTGCAGTTGTCTAAAGAATTTGCAAGAGGTTAGACTGACACTTCAACAGATATATATTGTGGAGTGTAAATCAGAATATTATTATGATATTGAAATTCGACAATAGCATAATAGCATAGGATGATTTCTAATTATAGCTTTTTGATTAAAAAAAAATACTGTGTATGATAGTAGAAACAAACTTAATTTCACAAAATGCTATTCCAACAATTAACTTTATTTCTCTTGGTACATATTGGGATATCACAGTACCAAATTTTTTGTTGGCCCCCCCCCCCCCCCCAACAAAGTTGACAACCTTAAGGGATAGTTGTTTCAGATTATTCCAGTTATTACATGCATGAAACTTGATCCCAAAACTCAATACAAACCACTGCCACGCACAATCATCAACCAGGGGGTACCAAAATAGCAGTTGTTCCAAACAAGCGTTTTGAGAGATCAAAAACCCAGATTTTGATCGGAGCTGGTGATTCATACCCCGACAAAAGGCACTGATCCTATGAAACAGTGCTGCCCTCTTTGATAGTAACCCATCCGTCATTCCTAGAGGGTTGGGGACTGAGAGGCACAGGTGCGGGGGTGCCCGAACTGACCGAGTACTGACCATGTAGTGGTTAAAATATCCTTGGGCTGCGGCCATGTAATAGTTTTTGACCATGCCATTGTGATATCCCTGCCCCAAAGAATTATGTGCTAATCATCTCTGTATTATCAGCCTATTATTGTGGAAATTGGTCTTGTATCGCAGACTCTTTATGATCTAATTGTCTGAACTAAATTAATGAAAGTTGTCTAATTATAATAACCTTCCTAGAGTGTAAATATAAAACTTAGTAAGAGCATTAGAGTATATAATAGGAATGTTAAAAAAAGATGTGATTCTATAAAGCTTGATATGAAAGGGGACAAAAATACAATGACATATTTTAGATTGCAATGTGGCTGACATCCCAGACTACTTACTTTGAAAAATCAGTATTGCATCGCTGTTTCGCTGTTTCGCTGTTTCGCTGTCAAATCTAAAATGTACAAGTTTGTTTCATGTGTTTGAGGGAGGAATGAACGTGAACAAAGTATTGAGTGACTAATTAGGAATCAGTAGAGTAACATATCTTCACATTAAGGTTTAGTACTCACGGTGGATGCTTTTGATGTAGGGATTATGGCTTCAGGTAGGATATTTTGTTTCTTTTTTTTTTCTCTCAGAATAATCTTTCAGATCAAACTTTGTTTTTCTCATCCAGACTATCTTTTAAATCAAATATTGTTTGACTGCTAGTCTTATTGCAAGATGTGACCTTGTTACATTCTTTTGAGATATAGGACATGAAGTTGAGATGTGTTAGATTAGGGTATATATTTTTGTGCTTCATGAACTTAACATCATTTGACAAGTTTTATGTATATGATTGCTATTGCATGATGTTTATTCCAAGAGGATTTGCCTATTGATATGCATCTATGTGCATGTGATAGGCTATTAATATGAACTTTATTCTTAAATCATTGGCAGGGGAGTTATCTAAAATTTAAGCAATATAATGCTTTCTTGAAATAATTTTATGTCATGAAAAACTACAAATCCGGTTAAGATTGAGGTTTTCTCAATAATTGGGAAGTATTTTGTAACCATATCTTACCAATGTAATATTTATACAGGTATATTATTACTTGATGGGAAATGAAAGTATGTTACTTTTAATACTCTGTTTTATGCGGCATACTTGATACTGTTTGTTAGTAGCTCAAAGGGCGTTAGCTATATGTGGAGGCTATTAAAAAACACAAATAATATATGAGGTTTATAAGGCAGCGAATCCACTTGAAATTAATTGCTCAAGGCACGAAGTGTTCCAGCAATAATTGAGAATATGAGGTAAAACCTTTCTTGTTTGTGTAGATGATATGATTTTGAAAAAGTGTTCCAGCAATAGTTGCTCTTTATTGGTTTAGATAGAATAGCCCAACTTAAACTCTTGAGAATGCATGGTGTACGTGTATCCCTCGTCTTCTTGTGTACCCCCTCAATGTTTGATGTTCCATGTTGTATCTGAAGGCACCTAAAATAGACACTGCAATATATACCTGTGCAAAGTATAACTTTGTCTCTTATCAAACATCACCCTGGCAATTATTTTGTGATTCTCTGTGCATACTCCAGACACCGACCATCTGCAAATATACAGCCGGTGGAGCGATCGCTGAATCGAACATTTGCGCCGAGTCAAGTGGCATTTCATAGAGGCGGTGGTTGATGCGGCGTGAAGAGGGAAGAAGGTCGAGAAATGAGGACGAGGGATTAATCGGAGGGAGTGATGAAGAAAGGGATACAGACTGAAGGATAAGAGGGGGAGTAATAATCTGATGAACATTGCTAAATGAGCCTCGGGTATAGTCCCAATTTTATTTTCAAGCTTGCTTATGACGAGATATTAGAGACCCTCTGTTAATCGTTCAAACAGCTTGTGACCGTTGCTGCATTGAGCACGAGCGAGGGGGAGGGAGAAGGAACCCCACTGCTAATTTTCTCATCAGTGTTAAATGCCCCGTGGACGGTGAAGCATATTATCCGCCCACCTATGAGGGTATTATGTAACGAGTGGAGGGGGTCCGCGCATCTCGTCGTTACCCCGCCGACCCTCCATGGCAGGGACGCAGCTCCCGCCGGAGCTAATTATGTCTGATGCGAGGAAGAATCTCGTTGAAGCACGCTAGACAATCATCTACCGAGCTACTGTAGATTGGGTTGGATTCATTCATTATTTGCTGAGCTATCTCTGACTGGTGTGCCTCGCTCACTGATTGCTCCTCGAATTAACCTGCCCAGGTTCTCCCAACCAGTTTACATTTCCCTGCACCGACACGCCGCTGCAGGTGAACAGCTTCATCTTACATTCCCACCATCTTCGTAGAAACGCCGTCTTCAGCCTGGCTAAGATGACGTCATGGATAACATCAATGAATAATCCTCTCCCATCATTTTTGTGATTCGGCAGGTGTAAGGCGGGAAATAGAGAACCTTTTTTCATGCCAAATAAAACCACTCAGGATATGGAGACTTGATTACACGCGACTTGCTGGATGTAATTTTTCATCTGACGGGGCAATCAGTTAAAGCTCGACTTGAACCTGAGCACTTCCATCCATTCTCTTTCATCATCCAGGCAGACACATGGAAAATAAATTTCAGCTCGGCCAAGTGTGATGTCTGGAAACTCTGCGTATGTGTACTTCGAGCAGGATTGATTATGATAAGGTTGCAAAAAGACATGGTTCGTTGAAGACGGATAAAAAAAGGGAGGAAATGTACTCTAGTCGGAATGACCTTCATGTAATGTTTTGACTTTGAGAATGTTATGGAAGAGAATTGATTGGCCTCCGTAACTTGGGGAGATGTTAACGTCAGCAGACTTCAATAAGTAATCAATTTTTCTCACCTAATTTCTAAGTTGCTCCGCCGACGTCTGAATTGCGTAAGGAAGGGACGAATGTTTTTCGCGACTTTGGAAAGTGATCAATTTGTCGCTCTCTGTTTTGCATCAGGAAGAGATGAGCATTTTTCATCTTGCCTGCAAAATGTTAACTTGTTTTTCCAATCAGAAGGCCAATAAAAACAGCAGATAGATTGAAGTGACGATAACAGCTCAGGGAATAAGCGATGGCAATAGAAACGATTGCAGCAGGAACTTGTCATTTCAAATGAGGCCCCTTCTTCTTTAAATTGAAATGACAGTTAGGGGATTGGTGCGAATGTCCGAGTGCTATTTGTGGAACAAAAGCAATTTTACTTCATCTTGCCTCGTTGTCGACTTCAGAAAGGGAGAGAGAGGGGTTTCAGCCTTCCAGGAGATTTGTTTGATCCCAAGCTTTATTACCTCAGACTTGACGATGATGGGTTAACAGTGGGAGAGTCGTAATGAAGTTCAATTTGAAGATGTATACAGATGTCTTCGTTGAGGAACCACAACGCTGTGATTGCCTCAGGGGAGAAGCTATTTAGGCATTGTGATTCGCTCAGCTGTATTGTTGCAGCTAATAGATAAATGACATTGATGCCATTAATATTAAAGTGTATTCGGGTCGCCAAAGTTGATATGATTTTACCTCTAATGAAGTTATATTTATTCAATGCGAGGTATATGTGACTGATTCTATGCATTGCTTATGGAGCTAATCAAGGAGCAATTTTCAGCTACGTCTGCCTAATTCTAAAGATATCCTGAAGCCACAATAGATGGTAACATTGTGAAAATGGCTCTTGAGAACAGTACCCTGGTTTACCAGCGCAGAGCAGACATGTTTGATTCAGAATCAGACCAGCTGTCTTCGAGCGGTGAGAGCTCCCCTCGAGAAGGCATCGGAAAATCTATTGTTATTCCAAACTTTGGAGCCGTCCAGCATAACCCCAACAAACGAATCCCGCTTATGGGCACCTGGAGGCTACATGAGAGTGTACATATTAACAGAAGTCGGCAGAATTCAGACAGGTCATCCGGCGTAGATTCCGATGCTGATTTTGTCTTCCGTCATAAAAGTAACGGTATCAACGCAAGGTATTCGGCCGTGAGGCGACTTCCCGTGAATGGTCACTGTGAAGGTGATTGCGAAAGGGACAGGAATGGTGTCCGTTATCATACGGCTGCTCCTGAGCCAAGGAAAGAGCATCTCAATGGTCACTGTGGATCAGACTTGAGGAAATTTGATGTGAACGGCGCTCCGGTCAGACCGGACCTTCATGTAACAAATGGACATCGCAAGGAATACAGCATTCTAAATGGAAATAATGTGTATATCAATGCAACCACTACAGTAGGCGAATGGTTACAAAATGGCCATTTTGACGCTGGCAGCAGGAACGGTCAAAAGTCTGCCGTAGGAAACTCTAAAAAGAACCCTATACTGTCGGTCAACAACAACGTAATAAAGGATGACTTCAGTACCAATGGGAAAGTGAACTTTAACCAAGAAATTGATGAGAACAGCCCCATTTTCATCCAAGGTTTGAAATTGGATGAGAATTTGAACGCAGGGATTGCATCATTGTTGTATTCGAACACCCCCTCCTTGACGTTTTGCCAAAGGAAGAGACTTAATTTCATGAAACTTTGTCTTCGACGGAATCAACCGTTCTACTTTCTGGAGATGGCAGGAGAAAACGACAAGGTTCCAAGTAGGTATTACCTCAGGGTTGTTGGTGTTGTCTCTGTGATCAAAGTCAAACCTTTGTTAGTGGCCACCTCTCTATACAGGCCACCTGTCTAAAGTGGCTATGTATTTCATTTTCCTCTGGGAAGAAGTTTGTGTTGTAGAACCTGTCTATAAAGGCCAGCTGCCTAAAGTGGCTATGTATTTTGTTTCCCTTCTAGGAAGAAGTTGTTTTGTAGAACCTCTCTATAAAGGCCAGCTGCCTAAAGTGGCTATGTATTTTGTTTCCCTCTAGAAAAACATTTGTGTTTTAGAACCTGTATATAAAGGCCACCTGTCTACAGTGGACTCGTCGTTTGTTTTCCTTTTGGAGGCCTGAAAAATGCCCTCAATGGAAGGTGTTTATTGTACTTGTTTTGCAAAATACACCTTTGCTGAGTAGTATATGTTCCATCTTTCGTTTTAAAAAACAGTGAAAGATTTAGTTCGAGGCATATTAAAAAAATATTTAAAAAAACTTTATTTTGTTGCACTAAGATGAATGATGGTAAAGAAGCATTGTCGGGCAGACTTTGGGCTCATTATCATTATGTCCTACGTAATACAAAAACAGATATAAGACATTTAGACCAGTATGAAATATATGGTATTCCTCTCCTTTCAAAAGCTGTGTTTAATGTGCTATTCCACTCTCATACGTAACTAAAGAATAAGGGAAATTGTTTCTTAAATATTCAATTACAAGAAGGCTATATACCTCACCCTCCCTTTCTCCTATTGCATCATCAAATTCATCAAAAATTGAAAAAAGGGGATACTCTTGCAGATGAATATTATAACCATCAAAAACCTAATACGCAGTCCGCATGCTTATAAGCTGATTATCATCATCGTCATCTCAATTACCTGCCACGAAAGCCTCAACGGTGATAGGGGATTGCATGGCTCTAAACGGGATTAGCATTTTATGTTTTGCATACTCATTAGTCATTCTCTCGTAAAATCAATCGGTGACTGCACACCTAGACTTCCTCTCAGACAAAACAAGTATTTCTTTTAAAGGCATGTATCTATGATGTGTGCTTGATTTAGACTACTGGTACGCATCTAATTTTAATCAGCATTTAGAAGGGCAGAAGTTTCTTGTTGTTCTCAAAATGTTGTATTTTTCTCTTTTGAAATTGCTGGATCCAATATTTTGAGATTATATAACCTTGTTGAGAATGATAATTTAACTATTATGAAAATATTGTCATTCATTTGCCTTTTTCAAAGTTGTGAATTGTCTATTTATTTTTAGAGCGTATGCTCACACTTGCAGATTTGTATCATATATTTTATAGGTATTGTGACTATTGTCATATATGCTTTTATAGATTTGCTTTATATTAATCAAATTCATGTATGAGATGTAAAATTAAAAGGAATATCTTTGTTTGAGACTAACATGAAATCTCATTTTACATGCCACCTGCAAACTGTTACTCATCAAACCACAGATACATACTGTGAACTTTGAAGGAAGTGAGACGTGGAGAAATTAGTGAAGTCCCTTTGATATAGATAAAAAACATGCACACGTCAGTGAAATATTGTCTGTTTAGAGCCAAAAGGGTGTTACCACATGTTGCTTTTTACAAAGAGTTAACAACCTTCTGGCTCTCAGCACACAATGTGTCATCTGTGGGGTGTTTCACAAAGATCTTAAGTTGAACTTATCTCTAATTTGGACTTAAAGATGCTCAAGCTTGGGTGTATAGTCGTTTGTGAAGTACAGACGTACGCATAAAGGGACACTAGTATGCACAGGAGCGTAATACCCGTTGGCTCAGTGTGGTGCCCCCTATACACCCAAGCTTGAGCAACTTTAACAATTATGGAAAGCCATTAGCATCTATGAAAATATTATGTTTAAGTTATTTCAAAAGGCATAAATTGTTGATACAAATCATTCATATTTTCTATTATGAAGAAGATTTCATGTTCTTGACGTGGATTTTTTTTTTAAAGTTTAAAATACTTGAATTTTCGCTTTTGAATATATTTTATTTTAAGGCTACAAATGGCTCTCGATAATTTTTAAGTCCAACTTATAGTTAAGTTTGAATCAAGATCTTTGTGAAACCCCCCCCCCCCCCAAGTTCTGAAACGAATATATATCAAGGTTTGCAATTTACTTGGCACCAAAGTATTGTGGCAACACATTCGTCTACATTTGCCACTATCAACCCAGGTGATTGTGAACCTTGTAGGAAGAAATGCCTCTCATGCTTGAATGCTTTATTATGGTAGCTCAGCTGAAGGCCTGAATCAGATGTAATAATAATACTCAATGCTTGGTATCCTCAGGAAAGAGTGCTCCAAAACTGTGTCATTGTTAATATCATTATTTTAATTGTTTTTCAAAATATTCTAATCCCTTCTCATGTTTTCTATGTCCATTTTTCTGGGCTTATTGCACCTAAGATATCATGGGCCTCGTCTTGCAAAGAGTTACGATTGATCCAAATCAATTGCAAGATTGCAGTCTCCTATCTCTTATGTACATAGTTGCGATAAGTTGCGATAAGTTGCGATTGATATCAACTCTTTGTAAGACGGGGCCCTGATATTACATGTATTAATAAAGATAAAAGTTTAAGCCATGAATTTAGGGAAGTGATGTTTGATTCAGAATATTCAATTGATCCCAGACCATTTTGCTAATTTATCAAAACAATGATATTTTAATGATAAACTTCAATGATTGATTTAATCTGTATGAAGCGTTAATGGCCTTTGAGCTTTCAGCAGATGAATAATTATTGTTCAACATAATTAAACAGAGAGGTAGTCAATTATATTTTAATTAAAAACAAAATGTAGCAATCTGTCATTCTGTCTAGGTGCATGGCATAATCGGGAGCGCCAGGAGTGTCAAGTCTGACAGAAATGAACGCTATACAAGAACCCACTATCATTATTATTATTATTATTATAAATGATAGAAAATATATTCGATATTGACAAATTTAATATGATGTGCTGAGCATATTATTGGGCATTGTTGTCTAATAATTGGTGATCAAAAACAAAATGTAGCGATCTGTCATTCTTTTTTAGGTGCATAGCTTGAATGAGAGAAAAGAAATTTGATATTGAAAAATATTTAATATGATGTGCTAAGCATGTTATTGGGCATTGTTGTCTAATAATTGGTGATCAGTGATGTGTTTGCATGCATGTCTGCTTATTCATTAGTAGCTAATACTCATGGATTTGCCATAGGAGTTTTTTTTTGAGGGGGTGGTTATAATGGGTCTGCTACATGTCGCCCTTGACTAGAGAGAGAGAGAGAGAGAGAGAAAGAGAGAGAAAGTGTTGTGAAGAAAGAGAGGAGGGAGTGGGAAGAGAGATAAAGAGAGGGATGGTGAGGAAGAGAGATGGATAGAGAGAGAGAGAGAAAGAAAGAGAGAGAGAGAAAGAGAATAGGGTTAAAGTGGGAAAGGAAGAGAGGATGGGAGAAAGAAAAAGAGATGAGAGGGAGAGATATTCAGACAGAAGAGAGAGGGGAGAGATGGAGATATAAATAGTGAGGGGTGAGGAAGCGGAGAGAGAGGGAGAGAGAGAGAGAGACAAGGGGAATACATGTCGAGAGAGATAGAGGGAGAAAGAGGGGGAGAAATGAGATAGAAAGAGTGAGAGAGATCGAGAGAGACAGAGAGAGTGAGAGGGACGGAGAGAGAAAGAGAGATGTGGGGAGCTATTAAAGCAATAAGCAATTTGAGCTGGTGCGAAGCCTGGGTGTGTACTCGTGCATATGACAGAATTATATTGCAACGTCAGGCTGCAGGGGGTAGACATATTAAACAGTAACATTGTACGATGTTGCTAAGGAGATGTAGGTTACGTGTATTTTACTCAATAGGTCTGTCTGTCCTCATCAGCTCAAGTTGGCTAAATAGCCTGCTATTTCTGATTCAGGAAATTAGCCCAAAGTAACAAATCGCGTCTTCATCAGCTTGAAACTCGAGCACAAGAAATTTGCTCAGTGTTCGGGCGTAGTGCAAGTCTTCGGGCTGGTGAATACGGACCAGACAAATAGCGGGCTATTTTGCAAACTAGCCCAAGCAAATAGCCCACTATTTTGTGATCGGGCTAATTTCACAAATCAAAATAGTGGGCTATTTGGCCAACTCGAGCTGATGAAGACAGGCCTAATGGTTTTTCTGTTTTCTTCTTTGTCCTCCCACCTTTTTCATAGATTCACATTTGCCCTGTTCTTCTAGTCCATCTGACTTTGATATCTTTTCTCTTACACTTCTAGTCGTACTACCTTCTCCTAACTCATCTTTCTACCTTTTTTATTATTTTTTCTCCTCATTTATAGTATCTTCATATTTCTTTCCCCCTTTCTATCAACATGTTATCTTCATTTTCTTTTCTTGATTCCTTGCTTGCCTTGTTTCCTTCTCCCTCTTTTCCCCTTACTTCCTCCAATTCCATAATTGTACAGGTGTCCCTTTACTTCTCTTTCTACCTCAGTTTTCATTTCTTCTGTTTTGAGCCGGAAGGGTGTTAACCCATAGACTTTAACACAGAGTTAATGCCTTTGTGGCTCTAAACAGACAATTTGGTCTCTACTTGCTCCCTGTATCTATGTTATCCTTGCTGAAAGACAGTATTCTGAAAGCTAAAACAAGTCTCCTTTTCTCTCCTCCCTCTGGTGCAGGTCCTAGGATGTTGATGCCACGTCCAAACTCTGCCTTCATCCAGAGGATGATCCCTGGCACAGGCTCCAAGGAACATGGTGTCTCCGTCCAAAGCAGTCTCGACAGTGACAATGAGGAACTCGTCTTCAACAAACAGGGTGTCAACATGGGTCCTTCAGATCAGTCCTTGTCCGAGAGGGGTGTGGCTGACAGGGGAGTCCCCCATCGAGACTACCGGAAGCTGCAGTCAAAGTGCCATGATACCATGCTTAAGCTGGAGACTCTGAAGCGACAGAACGAAGAGACACTGAAGATGTGTGACCAGTCGAGGAAAGATGCTGACTACTACTGCAAGCAGCACCGGACAGCTATGAGCAACGGAGATCAACTGCGAGGGAAGCTTCAGGGGCTTCAGCAGGAGTACGCCGAGCTGATGTCCGAGCGAAACCAAGTGCAACAGGAGATCAATGATCTAAGACAGAGATATGACGATGATGCCAAGGAGTTGAATGAACTCAGAGTCCAAAGTCGGGAGTTTGTGAGCGTGATGGGACAACCGGATGTGAAGAGAATGTATGACATGGCTATGGATAGGTATGAGACCTTGAAACACGAGTATGACAGTCTTCAGAAGCGATATACTGATGTCAAGAGCTCACATGGATCAGGTGTGAACAAGATTGAAAGGTTGCAGGAAGATAAAAGCCAGTTACAGCTTCAGATGGAAACGGCTGTGAAGGAAAGGAATGCACTGAAACAGCAGTGCACAGGTGCAATAAGGGAGTATGAGAAAGCCCGTCGGGAGATGGAGGAACTGCGGAAGCAGGAGTTCAAAGCCCAGCAAGAAAACAGGCTCCTGAAACAAGCCATCAAAAAGACACAGATAGAACGCGATCAGGCTGTACGGGAGCACCGTTTGGTCATGAGCGAGCGTGACGAAGTCCACAAGGAGATTGAAAAGCTCCAGGACGAAGCGCAGCATGAATCTGCCAAGCGAAGGACCGCCGAAGAAAAACTTGCCACCATGCAGAATGACTACAGCCACCTGCATCAGAAGCTCGTTGACACATTGCGCGAACAGGACCAATCGGAAAAGAAGATCAGCGATCTGTCGGAGCGCTACCGGGTCATGATCAATAACACGATGATGGCAAAGAAGGAACGCGAGGGCATCCTTCATGAACTCAGAAAGTACGAAGAGGAGCTGCAGGTAGCGCGTCATGAGCGGAAGGAAGCGTTGGACCAGCTTGAGGAGGTCAACCAGGAGCGGTACAAGGCCAGACAGGAGCAGGAGATGACCAACCATGAGTACAAAGAAGTCAACAAGGAAGTGGAGTCTTTGAGAAGGAAGGTGGATTCCTTGACCAGGGAACATAAGGAATCAGTACAGGTAAGAGCATAACTTCCTACAACTTGCTATTTGCAGTGAAATTTTTAATGCCACTATTCTTCTTCCCTTGGAATCTCAAAGTACGATCGGTATGCTCCTTTGAACTTGTTGGCTACAGGAAACCAGGTTGTTCCTGTACTGTGGGAATGAGATGATTCTGTAATAAAATGGTATAGTGTAGCCATCTTATCTTGGAAACTGTTTGTTTGTAGAGTAAATTAAATTGAAAAGGACAATTTGTATACTTGATAAAATTGTTTTTCAGTACACAATAAAAAGAGCTTTTGATTTGCATGTACAGTCAAACCTGCTTCAGTGACCATCTGTCTACAAAGATCACATTTTTTGTTTCCCTTGAAAATGGTTTCTCATTGAAACATGTACTAAAAGAAACCTGTCTACAAAGACCACTTTTTGAGTTTCCCTTAGGCGATCGCTGTAGACAGGTTTGACTGTACTTATATTCTTTCCCAAAGCATATGTCGCGGTTGGTCTTCCTCATGACTGTGATTGAAAGCCTACTCATTAAGTATTTGCTAGTCGTTCTCTTCAATGAATAGAGCTATACATGATGTATAGAATAGTAATATCCTATGTATTGACATTGAGGGCCCACCCATATATAAAAGTCAGGTTTGTCAGTCAGCTCATAACATAACAAAAAAGTTATCATAACTTTCTGATTTATTGGATTTATTGGAGGATTTGTAATTAATGTAGATCGATCGCAAATAAGGGGCTCGGACAGGCATTTTGTTATTTGATCTTCTTCATGTTATTTTATGCGACATTGCCATCATTGTAGGAAAAAAGCTGACTTTTCTTGCAATATATCCTTCCTGTTTTCCAGGAGTCCGAGAATGCCAAGAGGTTACGAGATTGGGCTTTCATGGAGAGAGACAAGATCGTTGCAGAAAGGGAGAGCATACGCGCCCTCTGCGACAAACTCCGCCGGGAGCGGGATCGTGCAGTCAGCAACTACGCAGAAGCGCTGCGCAAGACGGACGATGTCGAGCGCAAGAAGAATGAGGTCACTAAAGAACTCAACGAAGTCAAGTAAGTAATACTTTTGAGATCAGCAGCTTGTATTCTCTTAAATGGCATTTCAGTTAAAGGGGGTGTAGCATAACAAATACTAGTTAACGCCATCTATGATTTCTTTGGACAACTGCACGTACACGAAGGGACTTGATTAACGGTCAGCGTTCGCGAAACAGACCAAAGTTTTCCTCATGCCTCTGTTTTGCGTATGTTGCACGCACGTGAATACGTAGGCCTGCTGCGGTTGCGTCATCCATAGTCGTATTATACCCAATTGGCCCCAAGTAAGGCCACGGGAAAGACACAAAGTCTCGTCATGCTACACCCCCTTTAAATCTGCCTTAATTTAGGCAACTGTCAGTAATGGAGTGTTACAGGATAAGCAAAATCAACTTGGTCATGGAATGATATAACAAGGTCATTTTATAGTGACACCTTTTTGTATTTTCATCTTGTTTGAGAAGTATGGTGAGGTTTGACATATGGCACTCCATGAAGTGGTGGACACACTTGGTGCATTTAATGTTTCATTTCAAAACTTATTGCCTATAAAATTAAATAGATTTAAATGAATTTCAAACCTTACTGCCCATTAAACTAAAGAGATGTTCTAAGTAAGTGACTTTGTACGAGGTACATATAACAGAAAAACATTGCTTTAAAAGTTGCATGCCATGCAGTCGGACACAACTTCGGAAAACCGAGTATATGCAAAAACTTTTAAAACAGCAAATGACGCTTGGTGAATATAGAGCCCTCTACTGTCAATGCGAGGCAGTGTGTACAAAAGACATGGGGACAATTTTTCAAAGTCAACCTGTGTGTGGTTGATATAGATTTTTTTGAAAAAATAATGCTGTGGGTCAAACATCTTCAGGTATGAAAAAAATATATCCACAGCATTTTTTGGAAAGGGCAAAGGCATTACATGTACAAGTCTGGGGTAAGGTATATGAGTTAACGTCTTTCTGGCTTCCAAACTGACAATTTCTCAGCTGTGCAGCTGCCCTAGAGTCCATGAGCATGGGGGTGTTTCACAAAGATCCTAAGTCAAACTTAACTCTAAGTTGGACTTGAACAATATTGAGAGCCAAGTATTTTAGACTTTTTAAAAATTTCACATCAAGAACATGAAATCTCTTTGATAATAGAAAATATGAATGATTTGAATTGAACATTTAATGCCTTTTAAACTAACTTTTACAAAATATTGTCATAGATGCTAAAAGCTTTCCACAATTGTTAATTCCAACTTAGAGATAAGTTCAACTTCGGATCTTTGTGAAATACCCCCCAGTTCTTGCAGTCTTGATCGAGTTCAGGGGTTGTACTAGCCTTTTGACAAGGCCTCATGACTCTAGCTAAGCGGCTGAGATGAGTCTAGATACCCGGAGTGAACGCGCGACCGAGTGACGAATGTCACGAGGCCTTTTGGAAAGTGGGTTTCACTGCTCCGCATGAATTATTCATAGATACATATTAGCATGCCAATACGCCTACTTTGGATTTATTGACCAATCAGAACGGCGATCTCCCAGTTGGCTTCGTTCGTGATTCGTTCCATGTAGAGGTCAGTGGTCTTAGCACGTACGTAATAGTTCATAGCATGTAGGTCCATGTTCGCACTACGTAGAGTTTACTGTGTGTGTGTGTGATGGATATGCTGACGTCGTGCGAGGATACGTTCGCTGATTGAACGCTCCATTTTCTGGAGCGAATTCCAGTCGGAAACAAGGGTTAACATAAGAAATCCAAATCAGATTGATAAAGGCCACTAGGAAGGGCTTCTCGCTCTCTCGTTCACTTGGGTTTTCGCGATAAGTCTCGTTTTAGTCGCTCGGCGTCTATCAGACAAGTGGCCTTGTTTAAAGGCTAGGGTTGTACCAGTACTGTGTTGCTGGAGATTACAAGACATAATTCTATAATACAAGGGCATTAGTGTAAGGACACTAACAGCGTGCTAATTTGTAATGGAAGGGTCCTTGTACGCAATGATTGATAGGTCTATTCTCATTAGAGAGAAGGATTAAAGTTTACCAGCTGTGGAGAGTTAAAGGGCAAGTTAGAGTTAGACATGGGGTGCGTTTATCGAGTCTTGCCACAGATATGTACATATCGAACGCCATTATACGAATGTGATTTTCGGGATGTCGCGTTTATTGTCTCTTCATGATTCAAAATAAAGGCCTTGTCTCTGCGCAGCTGCTTTGCGCAGTTTGACCCGGGAGGCAGATTAGCATGGGAAGGTCCGATTTGTATGTGGGGTTCAAAACAGCTTTGCATTTATGATGTCTCAAAAACGTGATTCTGGCTGTATGTCACATTCAAAACGCAAAAAAGGCAAAAAATTGAACAATAAACGCAACGATGGATCAATGATATGTTTACAGCGTATTAATTACAAAAGTAGTACTGCAATGAAATTTTAACAATTTCACATTCTTATCAAATATAAATATGATGCAAAGTCCTTTGGCAAGGCATTAATCTACATTTGCCACACTCGAACCAGGTGAGGTAAATGGGTACCTGGCAGGAGTTAATTCCTTGAAATGCTACTGCGCTGTAATGGCAGCTAGGCTAAAGCTGGGGTAATAATTAATTTGTGCGCCTCGGAATAGAATTGTCTAGATAGACGGCGCTATATAAATGCCTATTATTATTATTATTATTATTACTACTGCCATAAACACTACCGAAAAAAAAAGCCCTCAAAAATACATCAGTGTGTCCTCATTCTGATTTTTGGATGAGTAGTGTGTATGCGATCACATGGAAGCAAGGTGAGTCACGTGACCAAAAAAACGGTTGTAAAGGGCAGCTTTACTTACACATGAAGAGACGCTGTGGACAAATTTAGACAGGAGCTGAGAGCTCAAAAAAATTCCAAAAGGACAAAAAAACTGAAAGTGAAATGAGACTCACGTTGTGGGAGTCCAGCATTTTCTATCATATTTTTTTTTTAAAGATATCTTGTGAGCAAAATCTTTGTTTACATTAAAGAGTCTGCCTTTTGTTCTGCCAAGTTCCTGAATCATTAAATTTGTGATGACGTGTAGTCTGGGTCAATATTTATTTTGAAGAAACTTGTCTAACCAACCTTTAATTGTCTGACATTGCATTGCCCTCATCTGTGTTTGTATGTACTAATGAGCAAACCATTAAAGTGATGTAATTTAAAGGTCAATTATCTCCCTAGGCAGGGACAGAATTAAAGGAAGAGTCTGATCCTATCTTTGTTCAGTGATGAATGCTCTGTTAAGTTTGAATTTATGTTCATTCTGTTAGAAATGTACATTTGCATTGTCAATTTGAAGATGTGTCCACACCAATTAAAGGTAAAGACCAGTTTTGGAAACGCCCCCCTCTCAAAAAATGAAATGGAAGCTCTTATTACCATTCATGTGAAAGAATATGTTTTGACTAATACGTGATGATACAAATTTTGCCGGGAAACCGCCTACTATTTGATATATTTGGTAGATTATCATATCTATCCGGCCTGGATAGATATCGGGTAGTCCCATATCTTTCTGTGTACAGGGCTTGTAACTTTACCAAGACTGGGCCAAATTTCTTATCATTTTGATGATTCCAGAACCTTGCAGTGCACACCAATACTTATATGCTAGATGATCAACGTTTTCTGATCGATTCCACAACGTTTTCTGATCGATTCCACAAATGGTCTATATCTTTAAGACTGATTTAATCTAATATGATTTGATTTTGATCTTGGCAGACAACACATGATTTAATCTGATATGATTTGATTTTGATCTTTGCAGACAGCACATGATTTAATCTGATATGATTTGATTTTGATCTTTGCAGACAACACATGATTTAATCTGATATAATTTGATAGTGATCTTTGCAGACATCACATGATTTAATCAGATGTGATTTTATTTTGATCTTTGCAAACAGCACATGATTTAATCTGATATGATTTGATTTTGATCTTTGCAGACAAAACGTGATCCAGCAGGAAGAGAAAGAAGCGAGGATGAGGCAGCTGATTGCTCCGCGGAGCCGAGACTCGGCCATCGACGCTGACTCACAGGAATGGCAGATGGAGATGGTGGAGCTAGAAACAGTCAAGGTATGGTCAGAACTTAATATTTGATTTGATTTGATTTGATTTGAATTTATTTCCATATTTCACAAATAAATTTGAACAAGTAATGATACAAACAAACAATACATTCAAAATAAGAAATAAATTTAAGACTAAAGTACAATAAAATATTACATAATCAACAATTTGTTTGTAATTAGGATAACGTAAAATATGGGGCAACCAAAAAGAAGCAATGCTTGTAAAAATATTTGGTTCCCAGGGGTAATTGCGTCTAATCAATAGATATCAATTGTAGAGGTATTGTGGTCTAGTGGATAAGTCACCAGACTGCAGATCACAAGGTATGGGGTTCAATTCAACGCCCAGATTAACGTCCTTTGGCAAGACCATAATCTACATTGGCCACTCTCCACCCAGGTGTTAAATGGGTACCGGTAGGATGCGAACATAAATGTAGTTTGCTGAGCGTCTGTGAAATCATGCCTGGCTGGAATGCTCCCCAGGGAGCGGAAAATGTGCATACATTGTGTGGGGGGAGCCTGAATCCAATGACTGGGGTAATAATATATCTATAAGGCGCTTAGAGACATCGTCGATGTATTAAGCGCTATATAAAAGCAAAATATTGTTATAATTAAAGTTCCATAAAAATTAGGATTATGATAAGGAGTTCAGTAACGTTGTCATTGTCTTTTTTTAATACAGTGATAGAATTATAGATTGGGTTCATCAATTGGCATTAAACCTTTCTTCTGCATTATAAATCATTGACACACCCATATCCCTGAAATATTCCTGGGTAAACAAATCAGTATTCACACAAAGTGACTCATAAGAGACTTAATCAAGGGTTATAAAAACAAGATACCGTATATAACGGTGTATAAACCGCACTTTTTTGCCGCCGAAAAAAATTCAAAGTCGGGGGTGCGGTTTATACACGGTACACCAACAAAAAAAAAAATTTTTTTTTTTTTTTTTTTTTTTTTTAAGTTTCAATTTATGCCCCTCCACCTGGCGCTATGCCTGGCAATGTCTCCCAGCTCGGTAATCGGTGTGTTGACTCACCACTCGGAAACTAGAACAACACTCAAATTTGTCTGTCATCTTGGTTTGAAAGTAATCTTTCTGATAGATCCCAATATGTAGTTTATATTAATAATTCCTCCAATTTTTCTTCTATTACATGGTGTACCACAAGGTTCTATCCTAGGTCCCTACTGTTTTTTAATTTACAGTACCGTAATGATCTTACACACACACAAAAAAAAAAAAAAAAAAAAAAAAAAACATTTTTTTTTTTTTTTTTTTTTAAGGGCGAAAAAGAGGGGTGCGGTTAATACACGAGGGCGGTTTATACAACGTTATTTACGGTAATCAGCACCAAATGCAGGGTTTGTCGCCAACAGGGGCCAGAGTGTATATGACCTTCCCAAATTCAAAGTGACCCTCAAATTGTCATAATTATTGTATTAAAGGGGTATAAACAGAACCTTCCTTTGTTCATCAAGTAATTATATGATATAGAAACATATGTTTCTCTCCCTTGGGTACGATTTCTTCTGGAGCTCTGCCAAATATATACACTTTGGTTCTGACGAAGCATGTGCTTGTGAACAAGCTTGTTCTTGGGGATTAAAGAATATTAGGGTATCAAAAATTAAGAAAACTTTTAAAGACCCGTTGCTGAGGACTAGGGGGTCTCGATACTAACTATACAAGTGTGAATGATCTACTAAATGTTCAATGACCCTCAATTATTAATTTAGCAGATAATTATTATTATATACTGTGAGGGTTTGGAATCATCAAAATGATAAGAAATTTGCCCAGCCTTGCTAATAAATTTTAATGTTTTCTCTATTTTCTTTATCTTTCCTTTTGTGTAATCTTGATTTTATGTCACTTATGTACTAAAGTTATTGTTATGTTGTATATTTTGTGAGGATCAATTTGAACAAGCCATTTATGTGCTTTTCATGATCCTCCCATTTCAGATTTCTCATTATATATGTTTGTATTTTGAAGATTATATAATATAGTTTTTATCTTTATTTTGAAATAAATCAATAAATAAAATAAAGTCACATGCACTGTACATAGACATGTGTATATATGGGACAGCACAAACATGTGGCATGAAAGTGCGCTCTGCAACTTTTAGATGTTAATTGTCATGCTTTGAGAATATGAGGGCATTTGAAGAGCCATCCTTTTTCAGGAGACATTTTTTTTGTGATACTCTTCCACACTAACATACAAAGAATGAACCAGCTTACAAATTATTTTTCACCTTTCCTTAACTCTACCTTCTCTTTTAAATAAAAAGTAAGGGTTGAATATGACCAAGAATATGGTTTACCTGTAATTAAGGAACATTAATCTTGATCTAAGGAGACACGAACGAACGAACCTCTACATGTAATCAATATGCTGAACTCTCAAGCCTGAATTTTTGTTTTCCTTATTTTTCTTGTTTTACATCACAGGATGATGGTGATATGACGATGCTAGGCTTCGACATCGGAGACTGTAACAAGGATCACCAGTTCCCTGACGATTGCTCCGTCGTCATCACGAAGGTCGACAAGGGCAGCATTGCCGATGGAAGATTGAAGTATGTTCTTTGTACCATTTAATCCCCCTAAGACCCCCTTCAGACATGACGCAGAAAAACGTTCTTTTAAACGTTGACATAAAGCGTGAAACGTGAAAAACCTCTGTATCTTATAACACAGAGCTCAGTGAACACGCAAGTTTTTTCGTGGCGCTTTACAGTGGGGGGGGGGGGGGGGGGGATGGTCATTAATCGCTATGACAACCACAACATGTACGGAGAGGTAGATGGGATTTGTTTTTAAAGGGGCACCTACCCCAATTAACAAGTTGGATTTAAAGCAGAGAATGAGAGCCACAAATAAGTGACATTCTGAGATTTATCATTATGGTAACAATGTTAATGTTGAATATGATTTTAATCAAATTGGCAACTCCTTTGCCTGTCATGAAAAGAAATATCATGTATAAAGAATAATAAAAAAGAAACATGTTTCTTTTTAGTTTTGATGTAGGAATATATTTTTTTTCACAAAGGAAATGTGTAAAAACTTGTATAAACTAAGAAATTTAGGCCGAGGTATAACATTTTGCTTTGGAGGAGAATTGAAATGTTATGACATTATTTGTACAAAATATAAGGCAAGTGGTTTAGTAATGAAAACATTACTATTTTTATTCACCAAGACTTACTGTTTTTTTATCTACTTTATTCCCTCAGAGTGAATGACTGTGTGGTGAGAGTGAACAATGTTGATTTGACGAACGGCGGAGATTGTAGCATCGCAGTGCAAGCCGTCAAGAACAACCGAGGAGTTCTTAACCTGGTGAGAAAATCACTCATGTTTCACACTTTCATATCACGTTTTATATACGTTTCATACTTTCATATCACGTTTTATATACGTTTCATACTTTCATATCACGTTTTATATACGTCTCATACTTTCATATCACGTTTTATATACGTTTCATACTTTCATATCACGTTTTATATACGTCTCATACTTTCATATCACGTTTTATATACGTTTCATACTTTCATATCACGTTTTATATACGTCTCATACTTTCATATCACGTTTTATATACGTTTCATACTTTCATATCACGTTTTATATACGTCTCATACTTTCATATCACGTTTTATATACGTCTCATACTTTCATATCACGTTTTATATACGTCTCATACTTTCATATCACGTTTTATATACGTCTCATACTTTCATATCACGTTTTATATACGTTTCATACTTTCATATCACGTTTTATATATGTTTCATACTTTCATATCACGTTTTATATACGTTTCATACTTTCATATCACGTTTTATATACGTTTCATACTTTCATATCACGTTTTATATACGTCTCATACTTTCATATCACGTTTCACACGTTTCAATAAGACAATTATAGATTAACACTTTTAAAAAAAATCTAAAGCTATATGTAGGCAGGGTCCCTCTATCTTGATCTCATGTTTAGAGAATATATGAAAAGTTTGGTTCCACAACATGCTAAAACATCCATAAAACTAAGTTCAGAGAATTTCTTTTATCATTCCTATTTTGCATTATCAATTTGAAATGAAACTCAGTCCTGTTGTACCAATGTGTATTGGGATATGATAAAAATTGTACAATTTCTAGAGACATTAGAGAAAATGAAATTTAATTATTTATTTTATTTTTCACATACCGGTATATTTATAATGATCATTGTGTCTTTCATCAACTTGATCATTACAATCTCTCATGTCTTTAAAAAAATAAAATCTTATGAAAATAAACCCCAAATCTTGAAGATAATATGTACTGCGCCTAGAAACAAAGTATTAGGTGGATTATAAATGTGAGCTATTGTAATTATTATTATATATGACATTGTTCCTTTCTCTTAGGTTGTGAAGCGACGCAGGCCCTCTAATGTTCGTCATCATCCAGTCAAGCTATTTTACGGCGGGAAGGAGCATGGCCTTGTCCTTGATAATGGTATCTTCATCAGTAGGATAGTGCCTGGCTCTGCGGCAGCTAAAGAGGGCAGTCTCCTGCCCGGTGACAGGATACTCTATGTGAGTATACAGGATGGTGCATGGATAGGAAGTGGGGTGCTGTGGTTTGTCTATTCTGAAAGGTTGAAGGTTCAAATCCCTGCCCGTTGTAATTGTCCTTGTACTAAGCCATTTCATCTAGAGTGGCCTCTCTCAGCACAGAGGGGTGTTTCACAAAGATCCTAAGTCGAACTTAACTCCAGGTTGGACTTGACATTATGGAGAGCCATTTGTAGCCTCAAAATAATATATATTCAAAAGCGAAAATTCAAGTATTTTAGACTTTTCATAAATTCCATGTCAAGAACATGAAATCTCCTTGATGATAGATAATATGAATGATTTGAATCATCATTTATGCCTTAACTTTTACAAAATGGTTTCAAAGATGCTAACGGCTTTCCATAATTGTTAAGTCCAACTAAGAGATAAGTTCAACTTAACATCTTTGTGAAACACCCCCCAGGTGTAGTATCTTTCAACCCTGGTTGACATGTTTGTAGTGGCTATTTGATAGGAATGAGTTCTTTATCTCGGCTGTTGGTTGCAGCCAGTTTATTTATTCTGTAGCACGTTTAATGGCATACCTTAGAGACATTGATTTATGTAAGATATGGATTTTCAAAACAGAATCTTAGCATTTTCCAAAATTCATATGAGATTCATATTATAATTCTGTACAACCTAAATATATTATACCTTTTATATATATATTATAACTGTTTATATTTGTTTTGTCTTTGATTAGATTGATGGGTACCTTGTGGAAAACAAGTCAGTCACTGAAGTTGAAGAGATGCTATCCTCGACCAGCGAGTCAGTGATGCTGAACATCGTCAGAGTAACAG
>JAVYIG010002300.1:0-257719 GCA_035222895.1 Strongylocentrotus droebachiensis
TTTAATTCAGTCCCTCTTCATTTCATAACCCTGATATAACCAAGTTTAATTATAAAAAAGTAATTTCCTTGCTCTGTAGCATGCTGATATACATGTAACGTCATTTCTATGCATACAAATGCATTAATCAGAGTAACCAGGGCCCCATTTCACAAAACTTGTCATCAGTGACAAATGACAGTCTTTGTTATAAGCTACTGAAATCCTTGTTTCTGATTGGTTATCAGCAGATTTGTCACTGATTTATGTCATTTGTCATTGAAAAAAGGCTTTGTGAAACGGGTCCCTGGAGTTAATTTTCCCACATATTACACCATACAGCAAAACTCACTTGTCATCCATCTCCTCTGGTTCATCCCCCGTCTCCTGCACACTCTTATGCTCCTCCTGCCGAGGCTCCCTCTGGGGCTCCACCTCCGACTCCACCTCCTCCGGCTCTGGGTCTGCAGGAGCTTGCCAGATGTACGGGGTGTAGGGCTGACGACGGCGGTAGAAGAGCAGGTAGGCTGAACGAGTCACCACATTCTTCTCAGAGACAGTGGTCACATGATTATCGTCAAACAGTCTCCAGTCTAAAGAAGGGGAAAACGGTTAAGATTAGATAAGTAGTGATTTTACATATCTTCCTATTCTTCAGTATATCTCTTATATAGTCAAACCTGTATACCAAGACCATTCTAGGGAAACAAGGAAAAAGGTCTTTATGGACAAGTAGTTTTAATATACAGTTTCTTGTAGTATAAGTTTCAAGGAAAGAGCCACAAAAAATCTGGTCTCTATAAATGGTCTTTCTATACAGGTGGTCACTAAAGCAGGTTTCACTGTACTATCATTTTCCTGTATCAGCTGATATTTTCGCAAATGACAGGCTAAGAGACATTTTCGTGAGTCAGTGCTTTCAGGAATAGCACACAGTAGAATTAACAAACTCACACCAACACATTCACACACAGACTCAGTACACGTAAGTACACACACAAGTTTGAGCAGCCCATTGCACCACATACAGCTGAGTACCGTACCGGCATAGAACGAGAAGGCTGATCGCTTTTAAGATGGGTGCGAGTATAATGCATGGTTATTAAAATACAAAGTATGTATTCCAATTGTTGACATCAACAAGGGTTACAAAAGAGTAAGAGACTTTTGGAAAATGAGAACTTCCCCACTTGTTGTCAAGGAAAGAGGAATCACCGAGTGAATGTTGCAAGCGGTGCAAATTCAATCGCTGCTACACAATAATACGCGCGCTGTGTATACCGTAATTAACGTTGTATAAACCGCCCTCGTGTATTAACCGCACCCCTCTTTTTCGCCCTAAAAAAAAAAAAATGTGCACTTTTTTTTTGCCGAGTTAAAAAAACAGTAGAGGACCTAGGATAGAACCTTGTGGTACGCCGTGTAATAGAAGAAAAATTGGAGAAATTATTTTTATCAACTACATATTGAAATCTATCAGAAAGATTACTTTCAAACCAAGATGACAGACAAATTTGAGTGTTGTTCTAGTTTCCGAGTGGTGAGTCAACACACTGATTAATGAGCTGGGAGACATTGCCAGGCATAGCGCCAGGTGGAGGGGCATAAATCGAAACTTTAAATTTTTTTTTTTTTTTTTTTTTTGGTGTACCATGTATAAACCGCACCCCCGACTTTGAAGTTTTTTCGGCGGCAAAAAGGTGCGGTTAACACCGTTAATTACGGTAGAATGCATAGTGATTATGGGCCCGCATGTACGTATGTAGTAGTGGCAGTAGCCAGACAAATGGCGCTGGCGATTGAGAGGGCGCAAGCACATAATTTTATGCTGATATTTCTGCGTAATGATTAGGTGGCAATATTTTGGTGTGTTAATAAAATCGTGATAATATGAAATTCAGGAAAATAAAACCCTCAGGAATATAACAGCTTATACAGTATTCATATGCTTAAAGGTAATACAAAGTTTTGGGAAATTTTGAAAATTGGGTTAATAGTGATTCTTTACAATTTTGATGTATTTGGATGCCCCTGTGGATGTATTATAAGCACTACAAAATTTAGCCCCTTAAACACTTCTGTTTTTGAGAAAAGTTGAATATAAAAATTTACCGGTGCTCCTGGTAAATTTCGATAAATTTCAAATAGCGCCTATGGGTGTACAATAGTATCTGCGACCATGAAAATCTCAGAATATGTAGTTGTGATATATAATTTCCAAATGGGAATAGCTAATCATTCGATTTTAGTCAATAATCACTGTATTATAGCTTAATTAATATTGGGTCCTTGAGAGGGAGCTATACAACATAAAGAGTTTATTATTTACAATTTCATAACTTTAGACTCGATTTCAACCGTGACAACGATCACTGCATATTGTAGGATTGCATATGCTTCCAATATGTTCATTTGAACCAAATTCATGACCCCATACCAAAACTTTGTATTACCTTTAAACTTAGAATAACCAACCATTGTAATATTACATAAACAGGTGTGAAATCAATTCTTGCAAGCATTTGTTGAGGTAACAACCCAACTCACCATGCTCATTCTTACTCCAGTCTGCAGTAGAAGCCAGTCTACCGAAGGACGTATAGTGACCTCCCAGAATACCCCCATGATGGTTGATGACCCCATAGAGGTCATAGATCAAAGGTGTGCCGTGGCTACCATGGCAGTAGGGAGACAGGTCCAAGCCTCTGGATATTTGGAAGAAAACAAAAGAAATAAAATCAGTTGTGAACGAAATCAAGAATAAATGTAAGAATACAACATTCTTTTGTTTTCTATGCAATGCAGGTGTTCTTACACAATCTACTGTTGGTACAAAATATGGAAGATGTCCAAATGTTTGTGAGAATATCTGTAATTTGACATGTTTCTCATGCTTTAAAGTCTCATATCACCTGTTCTCACAACTAAATTACACATTGATGTCTTTCAGAGGCTGTAAACTCTGCAGAGTGAAGGTTATTCACGTATCTTCACTTGTCATACTATAGTATTTTTAAAGTCTTACTTAACTGGCTATGCGACCATCTTTTTCCAAAACAGAATGCTACCAAAGGAGAACCATTTGAGCTGAACAGTCAGGAAAAACACAGAATAAGCGGGGGGTGGGGGGGGGGGGGTGAACACTCCTTGTTTTCCCCCTCAACATCCACCCCCCCCCCTCCCCTTGAGCAAAACAACCCAAAAATATTTGTTTTTGGTTTGTGTTGTTGTTGCAAGGGGAGGAGGGCAGGGGGGCATAGATAAAACACAGATAAAGGGGTGTTTAACCACCCTAAACACCCCCCACTCCCTCGTTACGCCAATGCCTACCTGACAGGGTATTCCACCATTTTGTTGATCTTGTCCCTCCACAGCATGTTACCAAATGAGAAGCGTTTCAGCTGGATGATGAGAGTGGAGGGCAGTCGCCATAGTAACATCTGTTTGGTTGCTTCTCTGTGTTGCTTGCACTTGGGACAATACCTGCGATGAAGTAAAACTATCTTTGAACACCACATTCGTATATCATGTTTAACGCACGAGGTGATTAATGTTGTTCAAGGTCAGGAAGATATAGATGCACCTTACACTCTCTTAAAAGTAAGCAGCAGTAAAGAAAATGATGCAAGAGTAGTGCCCTGAATCTTCCAAAGAGAACAAGAAGGGGTCTTTGATGTTGGCAGTTACTTTTCCCAAAAAATAATTCATAGCTTCCGAGACATGAAAAACAATCTTCATAACTCACGTTTCTCATCGCCATTTAACATTACATATAAGGGGAAAACTCCTACATTGACTATAATGATCCACTTTCTCACAAGAGAAAATTCTTAACCAAGTACACAGCAATTGGTCCTTTTTAGATAAAGAAAATGTTGATATCAACCATCAGGACATTCATACTGTCACATAAAAATAAAGAAGTAACTACATGTCGAGGGGTCAGTGACACAAAGACGTAACTCCATTTTGGCCATTTTGAAAAGTGGTTTATGTGTCACTGAGCACTTGGGCCTTAAGGAGTTAAGTCTATGTTTCACTAGCCATTGACTTCAATGGGGTGTTGGGTGGAGTTACGTCTTTGTGTCACTGAACCCTTGATGTATATGACTAATGATCTTTCTGCATATGGAAGGAATTACTCATTGAACACATGCATTGGTCCTTTCACATTTGGAGTTCGTTCTCACCATGCTTCCCCAGGAGCAAGCTTCTCTGGCTCCGTGAACAGTTTGAGACACTGGTCCAAGGTGATTTCAGTCTCTTCGTATGACTTCCCACACACCGATTCGTCTTCTGCGTAGTCCTAGAATGATTGCAAGAAACAAGTGGGAGATATTGTTTTCATTTTCAAGCAGCATGTCCTCTAAAAGGATGGTTAAGTAGTAAAAGCCAAGCAGGGCAAAGGAACATTGAAATCCATCTAGGCTGAAAGCCTGCCCTACTTGAAGGTCAACATTATTTCATACAATAAATCTTGAAGAGCAACTAAAGCGATTAACCCACTTATACTTTTTTTTTAAAGCTAAAAGTGTTTTTTGAGAAAGATAACCATTGAAATAAAACAAACACTATTTTCCCCAAAATGAAAATTCTCAAGAATTACATCAAGATATAAAACAAAAAAGCAACATCATCTTTTAATGATCAGTTTGCTTGAAATTTCCAATACGTTTTTCCAACAGCTTAGAATAAATGCATAAAGTCACAAAAGAAAACTTTAAAACTGTAAATGATTTTTGTTTAATATTCAAGGAATATTCAAGGAAGTTGTATTATATACAATGATATGTTTGTTACCTATTTCTTATGTAATTTGAGTTTGGTATAAACAGTGTATCTGATGAGGCAAGCCTGACATACAGTACAATAGTACTTAAACAAATGATACAGGTTGATGAATCGTGAATGAACTCACAAGTGTCCTTGACTCCACCAAGACGTTGTTCTCTTGTTTAGGATCATTCCTCCAATCCATGGCTACACTGATGATACCAGACAGATCAAGTGGGACATCACCTACAACAGATAAACACAATCCAATACTTATACTCTTCTACCATTATAGCCTCATTCACATATGTAGTAGTCAACTGTGGCGGGGTTGTTTTTTATGATGAGGTAAAGTGTAATATGCTTTATATTTCCTATCTTATAATTCCGAACTAAGTAAATATGCATCGGACCTTTGTTGTGCACAGTTCATTTACACATAATATATTTCCACGTCAGATCTGAACTCAAAATCTAAGGCTACTAATATCATATCTTGAGGAATAAAGGAAAATTTGCTGTAAAACTGACCATCTAAATATTTGGGCAAGCTAAGATTTTTGATTTAGAATTTATCTGCACTCTTACACACATGTGTATAAATCAAAAAAATAATCTGAAAGGCACTATGTACCAATGGCACTCATACAATACCTACTTATAAAGAACACTATGAATAAACTCTCTTTTCTGCAAGATAATTTTGCCTATCAGGCTTCTTTCTATGCTACTATTTTATGTTAAAAACAAGGTATCGATATAACAAAATAATTTCCCTGGCCTCAAGGAGTTTGTTACATATCTAGATTTAACAAAATAAAGTATCAGGAATGCACTGAACACAGGTCTTAGCCTAATAAGAAACTTCACTCATCTTGGTATGCTGGAAGTTGCATATATTCAGCCCACTGACCCTATTTTGTGCAGACAGAAAGATTTTGTGAGGACTTTCATGTTATTCCAGCTAGCGTTGCTACAGCCCGTATTCATGAAATAGCTGGAATTATGTCTACTTTCCAGCAACCGATCACAGCCGTTATTTTTTTCATGTGCTTTGTTCCTTTAGCTTCTGCTTATATTGTCTGATTTTCTGTCCATTCTTATGATATACTCTGATGAGTGCAAGACAAAAGCTTTAGTATGTCTTTATTAATTGATATTCATTGATATCTAGATTTTCTACTCTTTAAAGCCCATCTGCACTAGTTTGGTCAGGGGGGATTAGACGTCCCTGCAAGGTCACTGACAGGTGGTTATCTCATCAAATCAGCTCTCAATTAACAAAGGTGATCATCGGGGACCAACAGGCACCAATTAGGCATTTTTTGCTATGTAGAGGGCGCAAGTAGCTATAAGTAGTACAGTGGGGCTTTAAAGAAACCCACCTTTATCTGTGAGCCGTTCCTTGCTGGGGATACTGTTGCCTATGTGATTGACAGGCTTGACGAAGAACAGAGGCATCTTTCTCTCCTGGGTCTGAGGTTGCCCTACCACCGTAGCTGATTCAAACAATAATACAAGAAACATCAAATGTTATGATCTAATAGAACATTACCATTGCAATTAAATTGGTTGAAAGTATAAGACACAATCTTTGTTTTCAATCGGTTTGTTTATTTAAGGCACATATGTTCAAGAAATTCTTGCTATGTTCTCCTAAAATTTACAGCAATGACACTTGTATCCTGAAGAAAATGGGGTATGTATTAGATCTTTATCTGATCAAAGGGGAATTTTTATAGTTGAAACATTATTTTTTTAAAGCACAGCCTTCCAGCCCGTCCAGACATTGAGAAGCCCTACTCTACACAGAACTATCATTTCAACAAATGAACTATCAACTTTCAGAAAGGTCAATAGGTTTCTTCCTACCTGTTGCAGCTCCTTCCATGTCTGACGAATTTCCTCTGGACTCTGCTCCAGAGTCTCCTCCCCCTCCTCCTCCTTCTCCTTCCCTCAAAGCCTCATCTTTATCAGACATTCCCTCCATCATCCCATCTCCCATTTCCTCCGACTGAATGGGGTCTTCCAAACCAATGTCCTCCATTCTCTCCTTCCCATCCTGTCCATCCCCCATCTCCTCATCATCCATTGTCGTCTCTGTGGTAGGAATCTTTGAAGCATCCGTCGGAGAGGTAGTGGTGGTGGAGGGTGCAACTCCATTGGACTGAGGTTGAGAATCGGTTGAGGTAGAGGGGTGTTCGCTCTCATGAGAGGAATTACCAGGGCTGCTTACTGTGCCAGGTGGCTTGAGGGGTGGTACAAACACATTGGTAGAATACCTGCAAGACAGTATGTAAAGACAGAAGCATGTGTGTAATTAACTACCTAGTTTACCCTACCGATAATGATAATAGTGGAAAATAACTATGTAACGAATGATACACATTTTTTTTCTGATGAAGACGATTGACAATTTTATTTACACTGCTACTTATAATTTCAAATTAAAACATCAATGACACAAACAATAAAATTGTAATAACAATAACAAGTCATAAGAAAGACTACAAGAATTGAATGAAAACAACACTGATGATCATGGCAGGAACTACAAAATGCCATTTTCACATTCCAAGGGTGAAGTACCGGGTTTACATTAAAATATTACAGAAATATCATGGAATACAAACAAATCGATTATAACACATAAGGAAAACACATCTGATTCATGATTGTCCCAAACCTTGCGTAACACTCCATGAGCTGACAAAGCCTGGCATACGTGGCATGAGATTTGGGCAGACTGATGATGAAAGGACATCCAACAGGTTCTGGGAAACGACGACACGTGGGTCTATGCGTGTTCCAATTGCTCTTCTGACAAGCTCTGAGGAATTCAAGCACATGAATAATTAACAAAATATCTTCTATGAGCTACGATGTATATTCATGAAAGCAGACTACATCAAATATGGCATAATTTAGTCAAATGATTTATGTGAGGCAATGTACTGACCTCATTATTACTTACTAATTACTGTCATTTCATAATGAAATAAATCAACAAAGTTATAAACTAAGTTATCAAATGAAAATAAGAAATGTATTTCATGTTGAGACATTAACTCTATGTTCATTTAGTAACGTGATGATGGTAATTTATACAAGAAGAAGAGTCTTCTGATAGCCCAGATTAATACCTCTGCTATGTGAAGCAAATGGATACATGGTAGGACATTTTGCACTAACAATCCCTGCTGGAAAAGGGTTATTATTTCTGAATTGCAAAGGGTCATTATTCTATATATCGATGAAGTACAGAAAAGGAAAAAATAATAATGATTAGTATCATTCCATCACAAATAAAAATCTATTGTTAAATGAATTAAAATTCAATCTAATCCAATCTTACTGATCGCAGTATGCTACCCGGTAACACTTGGTGCATCTCTTGAGGCTTCTGCCTTTCTCACAGCTTTTCTTACAGTGGGAACAGTGGAGGAGGGCAGGCGGCATCAACATACGCTGTGGAGGGAGATCATAACATTCAATCAATCACTATGTTCTAATCATCAGGGAGTATTTGACAAATCTATTGGGGGTGAAATTGGAAATTAAAGGAAATCAGAACATGAACGCACAACACAAAGCTAGGAGGAATCCAAGTCTGCTCTGAAGGATTCGTTTCAATCAGTGAGCATTGGCTATATTCTTAAACTCAGTCACTTGTTATTCCATGAAAGTGATACATAGAACAAGCAGAAGTAAAATATAGAGATACATGTCTTCTATCAAAAAATTGGAAAGAGCTTCTACTTTTAATAGATCATAATATTGTACAGGTATCACTGAGCTTTAGCCATATTCCGATAATGAATCATTTCATGTTGCTAGTGACAAATAGAAAAGGGATTGATAGATATCAATCAAAACAATTCTGAGGGCCATAACTATGAATGTCTGAATGTTATCACTTTCATCTAGTACATGCAGCATAAGTACACATGAGTAACAAGTATGTGCAGGATAATATACCTGAATAACAGACAGCTCTACAACACTCTCTCCTGCCATGGCTGGCGACAAGACTTCATGCCTAGAGGGAAAAAAAATGATGCAAAGGTGTAATCTCTGTAAAAGCTATTATGATAGATGTTGTACATAAGCAATAAGAAGACCTACACCTTGTTCAATTAGAGGGACTGGGTAACACTGGATCAAAGACTGTTGGTTATCTTTCTTAGCTTATAGTTCTAACGAGAACTATAGCGCCGATTGGAGAGGATGAGTGGCGGGAGTGGATCGACGTTTCGAACAGGTTGACTATCCGTCGTCAGGAGTGGAGAATAGCTGACGTGCGTGAGCTTAAGTCATTGGGGTGCGGACGTGGGGAAAAAAATATACATGACCGTGTGAGCTCAAGTCATCTGGGAGTGGATATCTAACTGCAATCTATAGATAATACATAGATAAAATGGCATCGTGTTTCCCAATGCATCTTTAAACACTTCACTACTTACACAAAGATAATGTCATTGAAAGACATGCCAGACAGTGTACTCCTTCGGGAAAAGACCTTATGGATGCAGCTCCGATGGACCTCAAAGACCCTCAAATTGGCAGCATTGACCCCCGCCATCTGACCCACCTGGACAGTCAGGTCGTGGACAGTAGCGTCCGAGCCGAGAGAAAGCACATACTTGACCGGTCGTTGATTGCAGTCCCGGGAGAAGAAGTAGACGGGGAAGTGACGCTTCTTCTTCGGGAGTGGCATGGACAGGTGCATGAAGGGGTCAAAGGTTATTGATACCTGGGGAGAGAAAAGAATGGTCGTGGAAAAAAATAAATTATGCACGATGAAATAATAATTTTGAATCCATTCTCTGAAACCAATGATAATCATTTCAATAGAATTGTATGTGAGCATGCCAAGAGGAAGATTGCTTTCACGGGAAACCCCCCTGGTCATCTGTGTCCTGAATTTGAATAGGAACAGGCTGGAAAGTGGGTTGGTAGCACCCTTGTATATTACATTGAATAAATTACATTATTACAGACTTTGAAATCAACTTGTGTATGACCGAAAACTTCTTACTGGTAAGTGGTCATAAGATAAAAGGCTCTTGATTCTAGGACACTTACACCCTAAGCTAAGACAATTCTTACCCCAAGCCGATTAACCCCATAACCCCTTCCCCCTTGAAAAAGGGGGAATCACTTTAGGGGGAAATCTTCTTAAGGGGGGCAGTTTTCTAGGGGATGATCTCATCTGGAGATAATTGTCTTTAATAGAGTTTAGGTGTTCATGGCGTGGTTGTACTTGTTTTTTTCTTTGGGGGGGGGGGGGGGGGGGGATGGTAATGTTGATATGTGAAGCAAGATTTCCTTCCACTTACCTTGTTACAACCTGGACAAACAAGTTTGGACTTGTATTGTCCTTGAAACAAGTCAACAATGAAGGAATCATTTCTTCTCCTGTGCGTCTTCCATGCCTCATCTGCCACAACCTAGTGAATGACAAAGATGAACCAAGTACAGTTAAAGACTGTATAGAAAGACCACTCAAGCGAGAAAATGGCCATTATAAACAAGTCTTGTGATCTGGCCTGCTATGGACCATAGACCTAAGATCCCACTCCCTATTTCTATCCTCCCAAAATATAAAATATATATACCGGGTATGTATATAAATGTCAACAACAACATGATTGCAAAGAGCATGAACCACAATGTTATCACACAAAATCAATAAATAGTTAAGGGTGTAAATGTTCTTAATTTATGAATGGGCCAAATCAACCCCCCCCAAAAAAAAAAAAAAAATTAAAAAAAATCAATAAATCAATCTAAAAATATGTTTTTTATAAACAGGTGGACTTTTTATACAAGTGGTTTAACTGTACATGTTTAAATGGAGTCAGTCAGTCTTGCATAACCACTTAAAAATGTAATACCAATGAATACTATTTTCAGATAATAATAATGATAATAGCTCACATTTATAATGCGCCTAATACTTTGTTTCTAGATCCCAAAATTAGATTCATTATACGGTACAAAATCACTTTCTGTTCATGGGCAGGCAAGATTACATTTACTTGTTAAAGCATCTAAATCAAGTTAATATACATACCACATCCTGCCTTCCATCAGAATCAATTGTTTGAGTGTACGGCTTTTTACGAATTCTGTTGATGTCCTGTATACAACAAAAAAACATCACTGTACATATATATCTGCACAAAAAGTACGAAGATACACCAACAACATGGTGGCCTGTACTTCAACAGAAGAAGAAGAAGAAGAAGAAAAAGGATAGCCATTGTAAGATAAAACAACATTATTTTTATCTCTTACTTTTGCAGAGTCCATAAGAAGTTGATGTGATTACTGGATCATATATCATATAATCTTCATGCCAAAATTGACAAGTTTTATTGCATTTCAAACTAGATGGAACTTCGACTGCGCGCAGTCGAAAATGATGCCTCCGTCATAGAGCAATTATACAAACCAAAACAGAAGAAATTGTTCAAATTCAAGTTCAATTGTAATCCATTAGCAGGTTCTCAGAATATCCTGATTACAAGCAATTTCTCATATACATATATGACCCTTTGATCTTTGACCTCATGACCCTAAAATCTACTCAGTTCATTGGCTCTGCAAGATGTCCTGAGTTCAATAGTAATCCATCTGTCAGTTCTAATGAGAATGCGTTCACAAGCTATTTTTGCATACATAATGAGCCCATGACCTTTGACCTTTGACCTCATGACCCAAGAATCTACTCAGTTCATTGGCTCTGCAAGATACATACCTGATCTAAATTTGGCAGGAATCCACCGATCTGTTCTAATGATAATGCGATCACAAGTTGTTTTTGCATACATAATGAGCCCTGTGACCTTTGACCTTTGACCTCGTGACCCCAAAATCTAATCAATTCATCAGCTTTGCAAGATACATACATGACCAAAGTTTGGCAGGAATCCATCAATCGGTTCTTCAGATAATGCGATCACGAGAACGGGACGTACGGACAACCCGAAAACATAATGGGTGGTATTCCAGTAGCGCGTACTAAGTTAGCGCATACTTAGTTAGTTCACACTTTTATGGAGTGCCTGTTGCAAACTAATTAACCCTGTACATATTATTTTAATCCTTCAATGAAAAGTGTCCAAAAAATTAATTTTGCAATGAAATGGGAAGAAAAAGATAATATGAGTATGAACTGAATTTCAACAAAGTCTTTGGTAGATTATCTTTGTCATGAATATTGAAGGAGGAAGATGAAACCTAGCATTCCATAGAAGTGTGAACTAAAATTCTTGTTTAGTCTGGACTTAGTCCCGGCTTAACTTAAGAGAATACCACCCAATGCCTCCGGATACTTCGTAACGAAGGCATAAAAATCCATTCCATTATTGAGTACATTTCTTTCTGTTTTATTAGACTTCAAGGATTGCATTATTAGCAATGAAGTAGCACTTTCTGATTTAAAGTGCGTCACTCGTCAGTTTCCATGTGCAGAAGGCCATAATTCGCTGACACCAGACTTGGTGGAAAAACCATTGATGGGAGTACAAATCTGCACACAGCAAACCCGGTGGCCAGTCAAGAATTACCCCCTTACCCCCCGAGTCTAGCTTCGGATCCCGCTTCGGATCGGGTGAGGGAAAAGCAAAGCATTACATAAGGTTGAATGGTCATAAAACTCAAGGCTAACCCTGGTGATTGGCAACACCTGTTTGGGGGTAAACACCCGAACGGTGTTGAATTCCCCATGAGAGTTAACTACTGAGTGTCTTTAAAACTAAAGACAAATGCAAGTGACAGTTCTAAATATGATCATTAAGTTCATTATATGTATGTGTGTAGTTTCAATAGAAAAACCTAAATTTTGAGTCCTCATTCTTTTAGTAGAGTAATGAATGAGCACCAAGGGTCCCTCCCTGTGATGATAGATGACTCACTACATACTTACCTCATGAAGTCCATCCAGGAGAAATGCCATGAATTCCTGAGCATCGTGCTGAGCAAACCCCATGAACTGACTCGCCTTGGCTGATATAATAGACTGGGAAACAAGTCACAAAGTATAAAGTATATATTCATCTGCTTAATAAAAGACAGTGGCACTGATATGAATGGCTTATACAGTACAAAGCGTATATTAAATGTTAATACCCGCAGTTGCAACCCCTGAGATGTGAACTTGTAGGATACAAGACAATAAGTCAATTTGACAATAGGTTGAGGTCTCAAGGTCATTTTAATTATCATTATCTTTGTTCTTAACTGTTTTCTTTCTTGACATCAAATCATAAATCATTACTTGTTATATTTCTCAATCAAAATAACCCTTTTCATGGTGCAATAATTCTCCATTTCTCTAGCTTGATATTTCATCCATGATCTACATATTCAAGCAGTCAGTATAAAAAAGGAAACTGCTGGTTAATAATAATTCAAATTAATGGTAAAACCTGGTGATACATTCTCTGTCGTAAATTTACACCAAACTATGCCTGATTAATGGGATTTGCAACCAAATATAAACATCAGGGCCCCTTGGCACAAAACTTACCATTGAAGGTAACTTTGCCATCGATGGTTACTACTATGGAAACCTAGATTTTGATTGGCTTTTGAGCCCTGTTACCATGGTAGTTGCCATTGATGGAAAAGTTACCATCAATGGTAAGTTTTATGCAACGGGCCCAGATTCAGCTTTAGAGATTTATGTACAAAAAATCA
This sequence comes from Strongylocentrotus droebachiensis, assembly GCA_035222895.1. Classification (NCBI taxonomy): domain Eukaryota; kingdom Metazoa; phylum Echinodermata; class Echinoidea; order Camarodonta; family Strongylocentrotidae; genus Strongylocentrotus; species Strongylocentrotus droebachiensis. Next base: position 13,459 of record JAVYIG010002300.1, read on the forward strand.
GGTTAGGTTTTCATGCTTTGGTCTACCATATATAATTGTAGGTACAAGTAGTAGCACAATGGATTACTTTTAAAGCTTGTTTGTACCTTGAGTTTTGAAGGAGCAATGGATTTATGTTGACCTCCCCATAGCCTCCTCATCAAGACTGCAAAGGAGAGAACCAGGTGACCTCCGCTACCCAGGGGATTGTCTCGGTTGATCTCATTCTTGAAGTCAGCTCCTATTCAATATTTAAAAACATCATAATGTCATAGCATGAGAGGCGATGTATATTTTAGATACCATATTAAGATACAACTAACATAGTCGACACATAACTTCTCCAATTCTCTTTCAACTGCTAAAATAAACTGCTCTCATAACTTGTCTTTGTCTCCCACATGCAACCTTACTATACTTCTAAAGAGCATGATAGTAGGTGGTTATTTGGTCTCCCTATTCTACATGTCAATGTGTTTTTCTGATTATGTAAGACCAGAAAGTTGGCACAAGATATTTCCAATGATATTCATATGTGATTCAGTTTAGTGAAAATTTAAATTTCTATCACCAAATAATTGAATCCTAAAAGTGGTTTATGCCATTTGAAGAAATATGACTGCCTTGCCAATTCACAATCCTCAGGCTGCAGGGACTCTGCACTATTACACTGCAGTTCATGTGACTAACATGGACTTACTAGGATACAAACATTCCATATCATGGCATGATGGCTTGGGAAAGCTGACTTCAGGAATGGAATTAAATGAATCATAAATCTGGCATGGTATCTTTAAGCCCCTGTTATAAAAAATACTTGCTAAAATTTGTTTAAAAAAGGTAAGAGGCAGCTTGTAGAGTACCCTATACATGACTCACCTAACATGAAGTCTTTGAGTTCTCTTGTGTTGGCCAGGACCTGAAGAACACTGTTCATGAAGCAGGTGTTACCAAGGTTATCAAGTCCACAGTAACCATGGTGAAGGGACGGTGTAGGCTCAGCTGGCAAGGATGGAGTTTGCTTCCCTAAACTCAATGGCGGTACTGTGCAGGTGGGTTTCTGGGAGAAGTAAGAACAATACTTACTTATGGTCAAACAATGACAGAAAAATATTGTTCAGGAAATACTTACTGAATTTTCTTCAAAAAAAAAAAAATCTTTGTAGGGACAGGGAATAATTTTCCCGGTATCGCATCGTAATTCGCGATGTATTTTCAGCCATTTGCGACGCATCTTTTTTCATGAATCGCAATTGCTCCGATGCAAGCGAAACGTACATTCATATACACAGACCGCCAATCCACAAACTACATACACCCTCGACGCTCCGATATCCGATCCATATATCCCAGGCAGGCTTAGCTAGGCCAGGCTGGCCAGCACTGAGCGCTAAGCGTACTACAGTCACTTTTTAACCGTGCAGCTACACAATGTAAACATAGCACGCTTTAGGCAATGAGTGTCTACGGTCACCATTTAACCGTGAGTGTTGTTTCAATGCAGTGCATGCATCAACAATGCACGAGCTATGTACTGTACTCACACACAGACCGCCAATCCACACATTGCATGTACAGCAGGCTAGGCCAGCGCAGCCTGCACTGAGCGATATTAGCGTACTACAGTCACTTTCTAACCGTGAAGCTACACACACCTACATAGCGCACTATCGGCGATGAGTGTCTACGGTCACCTTTTAGCCGTGAGTGTTGTTGCGATGCAGACAACAATGCACGCACGTGGTGAACTAATTATATATCCAGGGCAGGCTCAATCGCGCATCTTTTTTCATGAATCGCAATTGCTGCGATGCAAGCGAAACGTACATTCATATACACAGACCGCCAATCCACAAACTACATACACCCTCGACGCTCCGATATCCGATCCATATATCCCAGGCAGGCTTAGCTAGGCCAGGCTGGCCAGCACTGAGCGCTAAGCGTACTACAGTCACTTTTTAACCGTGCAGCTACACAATGTAAACATAGCACGCTTTAGGCAATGAGTGTCTACGGTCACCATTTAACCGTGAGTGTTGTTTCAATGCAGTGCATGCATCAACAATGCACGAGCTTTGTACTGTACTCACACACAGACCGCCAATCCACACATTGCATGTACAGCAGGCTAGGCCAGCGCAGGCTAGGCCAGCGCAGCCTGCACTGAGCGATATTAGCGTACTACAGTCACTTTCTAACCGTGAAGCTACACACACCTACATAGCGCACTATCGGCGATGAGTGTCTACGGTCACCTTTTAGCCGTGAGTGTTGTTGCGATGCAGACAACAATGCACGCACGTGGTGAACTAATTATATATCCAGGGCAGACTCAATCGCGCTCATGTGCGAGCTAATACTAAGTGTTGTTGTTTACCCTCGATACGATTCAAAGTTACTGGATTTATTTGGATTTAAGACTCGACTCGTCTCTGGATTTATTGTTGGACCGATATTTTTGTCATTTTCAAAACGTGGTGTCAATTCGTGTAGTTACTGTGTAAGGTTGGATTAAGGATTTAGACCAGAAAAGGGAATGGATCGAGTATGAAGAAAGTGCTGGGAGATTAAACTGCATTAGGTGCAAGATGTGTGTAGCACATCAAGCGAGACTGAGATCGCTACGTAATTTCAACCAGGCATTTATCAATGGAGTTACGGGGTCGGCCCTGAAAAAGGACAATGTTGTGACGTCATTGTTTTTGCACTGTAATTTATAACATGAAAACAAATTGCTATACAAGTTCATCCAACTGCTATGCAAAAATTATTTTGTGTAGCAGATTTGCTATGCAAATTTTTGGCTGGAAATTATTCCCTGAGGGAATATCATACATTTTTATCTCATTGCATAGATATTTTGTAGTTTTCCAGTGCTAAACCACATCCTATAAAATGTATTAACCTTGGTGTTTTTTAACACCTCGAGATCCAATGTATGCTCTAGTGACATCTACTTTGGGTCTTAGTTTGGTAAAAAGATATGGTGTCAGGGCTGGGTTAAAATTGGTCTTAGGTAATTGAGGTTATGGTTTAGGTAAAGTGTTGGGTCAAAGTTGATTTGCAGTTAAGAATGCAACTGCTATAAGAAGTTAAACCATGAAAATCATTACTGATTTTATTATTTACGATATAAATCTACGTATCTACCTATCTAACTTTGCTATGTTGCACCTCAACATTGCATAACCGAAACTTAAAACACATCGCCAAAATTGCTCATACCCCCCCGCCCAATAGCGCCCTCCGTGACCCTTGCGTCCGAGCGCTGCCAACGTAACCTCTTCCTCTTTATCACGAGTTCCCTAGAACACACCTTGGTAAAGGCGCTGGGGATGGAGGGAGGGAAAATAGGTAGATACGTAGATTTATATCGTAAATAATAAAATCAGTAATGATTTTCATGATTTACATCAATAAATCAACCTATCTACCTATCTAACTTTGCTATAGACCAGCACAGATTAATGCCGGGTGGTAAAAACCAAGCAAACTTATCAATTTAATGAGAAATAGACGATGAAGCCGCCTTCAGAGAAGCGACCGCGAAGGCTCGTTCGCCCGCGGGCACATCTTTGAGATAAAAAGCAGTAAAAGAACTTGGAGACTTCCAAAAAGCTGCCTTACAGATATCTCGAACTGAAACTCCGTTGAAAAGAGCCCAAGACGTACTGACACTGCGAGTATCATGGGCACGAGGAGCCCTGCCAGGCGTCAAGGCCTCAGGGCCCGCAGCCTTGATAGCCAGGACTAACCACCTGGAGATCGTATCCCGAGATGCCGCCGAATGTGGCTCTCGAGAAACCAGAAAGAGCTGATCCGACTTGCGAAAAGGCTTCGTCTTGTGAAGATACCATTTGAGGGCGCGAACGGGACACCACAGCTTGTCCCCGGAGACCGAAGAAAAATCCGACAAGGGATGGAGCACCACTTCCACTGAACCCGACGTGTCAGATTGATTCTTAGCAATAAAAGAAGCCTTGGGAATCAAACGAACCCCCCCCCCCTTCCCAGCGGATATGCCCAGGGGCAACTGAAAGGGCATGAAGTGAGCTCCTACGCTGACCAGAAGCGATTGCCATGAGAAAAACCGTCTTGATCGTAGTATGCAGAAGCGTCGCAGAACACAGCGGTTCGAAGGGAGGGCGTGCTAAAGCTTCCAAAACCTTGGGTAAACTCCACGCTGGCGTCAGAGGTCTGAAGAAGGGTCTCTTAAGAGAGAAAGACTTCAAAAGAGCCGCTAGCTGAGGAGCAGAGGAAACCGAAGCACCATCGGCAAACCCCGAATGAACTGCAGCTTAGCTGACCGATAGCCACAAATCGTCGACAGAGCTCTCCCCTTGTCATACAAAGAGATCAGAAAGTCAGCAATAGAAGGTAAAGACGCCTCTCTAGGGGCGACGCCCACCTCCTCACACCAAGTGTGAAAAGCATCTAACCTGGAGTTGTAAACCGTCCTGGTCGACTCTCGTCTACTCTGGACAAGAAATTGTGCAGCACGTTCGGAGAAACCTGACGAACGAGCCCTCTCCCCGATAACGGCCAAGCGGTCAGATGGAGGATTTCCAGCCGCTGGTGTAGAATACCGGACAGAGGTTGCGACACCAGATCCGGATGACATGGCAACAACCACGGAGTCCCCACCAGGAGGGTCAGGAGGTCCTGAAACCACGACCTCGCCGGCCACCTAGGAGCTATGAGAATCACCATCGCTTGATCTTCCCTGATCTTCCTGAGCACACGGGGAATCAACGCGAACGGGGGAAAGGCGTAAGCCCTCCACCCCCCCCCCACGGGATCGCGAAAGCGTCCAGAGCAAAAGCTCCTGGTTCCCGGACTCTCGAGCAAAATCGAGGAAGACGATGGTTGAGCGAAGTTGCGAAGAGATCGATGTCGAGAACACCGAACACTCTCACCAGTTGCCTGAAGACAGTCAGAGACAGAGTCCACTCCGAGGGAAGGCACTTGCCTCTGGAGAGAAAGTCCGCTATGATATTCTCTTCGCCCGGGATATGTGATGCAATCGGGAACACCCTCACCCCCATGCACCACGCCCAGAGTTGAGAGGCCAACTCGTTCAGAGCCACAGAATGAGTGCCTCCCTGTCTGTTGATGTACGCCATCACCGACACGTTGTCCGTAAGTATCAGAACCGAGCGACCCACCAGACGAGCACGGAAGTGACGAAGCGAAGCAAACACTCCCATGAGTTCCAACACATTGATGTGGGGCAGAAAGTCCAGATGACTCCAGTCTCCTGAAATCACCGACCCCTGGCAATGACCCCCCCAACCCAACAGCGACGCGTCCGTGGTGACGGTCACGGAAGGGAGAGGAACTCAGAAGCGTTTGCCCTGAAGGAGGAAGGAACGACGAAGCCAAGGACCTAGAAGACCCTTGATTCTGGACGACAGGTGGATCCATGTCAAAGGAGAACTCACGCTCGGCTGATAAAACTCCAACAGAAGGAGTTGGAAGGGTCTCATCAATAGTCGACAATCTGGAAGAATGTCGACTAGACTGGAGAGATGCCCTAGCCACTGAAGCCAACGCTCGACTTTCACCCGACGTGCACATCTCAGAGAACGAGCAGTCCTGACTATCGTCTCGACCCTGTCGAGACTGGGACGAGCCAGCTGATGACGAATGTCCAGCTGAGCACCTAGGTAAGACGGCGTGCGAGTCGGGACGAACTCCGATTTCTCCCAATTTATGAGAAATCCGAGATCTTGAGTCGTGCTGATCAGAATCTGCAAATGATCCAACAGCAGAGCCTCCGACTTTGCGACCAAAAGCCAGTCGTCCAAATAAGCGAAAAGACGAAGACCCCGTCTTCTCAGAAACGCCATGACCGACGCCACGACTCTCGTGAAAATCCGAGGAGCAGGGCGCAAACCGAACGGAAGCGCTCTGTATCGGTAGAATTTGCCCAGGAAGGCAAACCCCAGAAGATCCCGCGACCGCGGATGTATCGGTATATGAAAATAAGCGTCGCGAAGATCCAAAGAAACCGCAACGTCTGCTGGATTCAATGAAGGAAGGATGGTTGCCAGATGATCCATTCGGAAATGAGCCTTTCCCAGATGAAGGTTGATCCGCTTCATGTTGAGAATCATTCTTAAAGAACCCGAGCGCTTGGGAATCACGAACACCGGCGACAAACAAAGACACGGGTGATCGTCTACTTCTTCTATTGCCCCCTTCTCTAACAGAGACACGATTTCGGAGGAAATGTGACCCTGAAAAAGAGGGGACATGATCGGAGAGCGGCTCCGGAGGACGCCATTCGGAAGAGGTTCCACAATATCGATGAAGAACCCTTCTCGCACCACCGACAGAACAAACGCGTCGCTGGTGATCTTCTCCCACGCCGGGAGAAATCTCCGGAGCCGCCCGCCGACCTGAGACCCAAGCACTCGGGGGAAGCCATCATCTAGAGAATGACTTCCCACCTCCACGAAAGGGAGTCCGGGAAGATGAATATCCCCCGCGACTACCCCTGGACGACCTACCCCTAGAAGTCGAACCACGAGACGACGCACCACGATAAGAAGAATCACGAGACGAAGGACGACCACGATCCTGGTATTCCTCCTCGACCGGGTAACAGTCCTGAGGGCGGTCCTTAGACTGGCCGACGTTCTTACGAGAAGAACCCGAACTCTTCGAACTTTTCTTACGAGGTCTGGAGGAAGGAACCGGCTTTTGGACATCGCGAAAAGCAACGGACAGGTCTCGAGCCGGCTTCTCACCATCAATCTCGGCTTGCAGTAGAGTAGTAAATCTATCTCCACAAAGGTGGGGGCTGGCCACTGGAATCTGCGGAAGCAGTCCTGGAATTTGGCATGGTCGAATGCCCAAACTAGTGAGCACAGCCTCCCGACGATGCTTCTCGATGGAATGCGAAGCCACCGCAAGCTGTGAGAAAAGAATACCTGATACCTCTCTCATGACCTGCACCAAGATCGAACGATCCTCAACAGAGATATGGAGATCGTCCGCACTAGCCAAAAGCTCCACCAGCATGTCCATAACAACGGACATCCGGAGACCAGAAGCAGTCAATGAAGTAAGATCAAACAACAAGTTGTCACTTTTATCAAAAGGACCACGAATCCCAAACTTCTTCCCCAAACGACTGGCCACCGCCACAAGTTTGGGAGAAACCCGTTTAGGACGCAAATACGACTCAGCATCCTGAGGAACGAAAGCGTACTTGTTCACCTGCCGCTTAAGAAATCCCGTCGATGACGACAAGTCTTTTGCGGCGTTCACAAATTCTTCTTTGTGTAGATCAGGAAGTAACAGTCCCTGAACTGCCGAAGAGTCCGATTTAGAAGACAGGAAGCCTCGCCGCCCCGACGATAACTCCGGAACGACACAAGAATCGGGCACATATTTGTGAAACAAGGCTAACGATTCTGCCGCCAGAGACACGAACGGAGTAGACGCATCATCCCCCGCAGCTGAACCAGACGACTGAGCGATGGAACCAGTGTCCCAACGATCAACAGAGCCCCCCCTATCTTGACCAGATAAACAGGGACGATCCCCGCCTATCGGAGCGCCCAACGATGCGTGAGGTGGAGAAGCAAAAAGAAAGGACCCCGGTGGAATACGACAACTCGAAACACGCACCGGCGACTGCTCAGGAGAGATCGATGCATCTTCGGAAAGCTCCAAAATTAAATCAACCGCGATCGGATCCGAAACTGAAGTAGGAAGAACCGGAGGAGCCGACTCGGGCATCGGAGAGCGAAACGCGTCAGCAAAAGCCTGCATCCAATCCGAAAATTCCGGCGGGGGTTGAGGCACCGACGGAGGGAGAGTAGCCACCAAAGGCCTACCCCGAGGAGCCGCAAACGGTTCCGTAAAATCAGAGCGCGGTTTCTTTGACGGATAAACAAAACCCGAGGAAGAACCGGCCACAGCGTCCCGGATACCCCGCCTCTTACGAGAAGTAGCGGTAACGGAAACGGCCGATGAAGAAACGGGACGGGTATCCGGTAAAAGCCCGACGGTAGGAGCACCACGCAAACCGAATCGGGAAAACGGAACACGCACCGACGGAGAGGCGCGGTTAGTTGAAGCACCAGGATCCGACTCGGCTGCACGGGTATCCGTACCGAAATCCGGAACCGGCAAAGCCGACAAAGGAACAGAAGAACCGTTCGGTGACCGGTTCAAGTCCGGATCCACGGTAGCAACGGCCGATCCAAAACCCGGAGAGCGCCGAATATCCGTCGATGGATTTGTGCACCGACCAAACAAAAGACCTGACGGAACAATTGTTGGCGGTGCAGAACTAAGGTCCGTTCCACCCAGAGGTGACACCTCTGGGTTTCCGGGAACCGTCCCGAGGGGAGATAACATCGCCCCCTTGACCATTCTCCTGGGCTTGCCTTGCCCGCATAAATGTCCGCTGACATTTGCAACTAACGAAGACTTGCTAGAATCCTTCTTCTTCTTTCTCACGACAGAATTTGATTTCTTCTTAGAGAAACCTGCTAAGAGAAAATTAGAACTGCGAGACATATTAAACCTGCGGGAAAGAAAGATTAATCAAAGGGTACGAGCAATTATCAAAAAGAATTAAATAAACTACCAGTGACAGAAACACCCCACCGACTACCCCCGCACGCACCCGAGACCTCGGAGTGAGAACGGGAAAACGCGAAAGAGGAAAAGAACAGTTGTCGGTAAGAAAACGTTCTAGAATACTGATAAATAAATAAATTCACGGAGTGAAACTACTCTCTAACGAAAAGGATATCGTAGAGAATAATTATAAAAGGCGAAAATGCAAACCAAAAAGCGACTAAAGAGGAAAAACTCTTCAATTTTTGGGAGCGATTTTAGTGTTACTTATCCGTTCGGATGCGAAGAGATAAAGAGGAAGAGGTTACGTTGGCAGCGCTCGGACGCAAGGGTCACGGAGGGCGCTATTGGGCGGGGGGGGTATGAGCAATTTTGGCGATGTGTTTTAAGTTTCGGTTATGCAATGTTGAGGTGCAACATAGCAAAGTTAGATAGGTAGATACGTTGATTTATTGATGTAAATATTGGAATGTATGACACATGCTCTGGCAACTATTGATCCATGGCCAATGTCCTATCTGTACCGAAAAACTAACTTCAATCCTGAACCAAACACTACATGTAATCCCGACACTACACCTACCCTAAGACCCACCTGCAACCCCAGCCCTATATCTTTGCCGACATAAAGCTCACAGCAAAGGTTGCAGAGAAAATGTTGGATTACTACAAGGAGCAATCTGCCACCAGAGGTATGTCTCACAATTATAGCATACACAATGATTTAATAATAATATTCAGCTGTTAAATAGCGCTTAATACATCTTGGACGTCTCTAAGCGCTTTACAGATATATTATTACCCCGGTCATTGGATTCAGTGCTTGCCCGCACACACTGTGTGCACAATCTCCACTCCCTGGGGAGCATTCCAGCCAGACGTGACTTGATGCTCAAAAACTGTTTACCTTGGTCCTTGTTACATTCTCCTTGATCTCCACGGACTTGGCTCCCCCTACAGCACCTCTCAGGTTCTCCTTCTCAGAGCCTGCATCTTTGGTGATTTCAGCCGATTCCTTGGCAGGCGTGGTGGGCGTGGCTGATGTCTGGGAGGAGGACAGGGGTACCCAGTCACCCTGAGAGGCAGCCCTGCCCCTAGAACCATCTCCAGATTCTGCAGGTAAAGACAATTTTGAAGAATTGTGTCGATTATTTTGCAAACAACTATATTAGATGTAATGTACACTAGCTGTTTTGAAAGGGGATCCAGAATATTCCAGAGTCCGTAAAAAAGATCTGTAAGAATTTCAACGATTTAGGGGTCCAGACTTAGTTTTAGGGCACCAGAGATGCCAACCCTATAGGATGGTTGTCAGTAACATTTACCCTATTTGCCCGTAACAAATGGGGGTCTTTCCGGAACGCAAGACAACGCAGCATAATTTTCGTGCAAAACGTACACAAACACCCTAACACTCTTACTGCATTTCGAACCTACCATGTTTAAGTTCAAAATAAAGATGTGCATAAAAACATTTTTTAAAATCTGTTTGCAATCATAGGATCTCCTAATATTCAGGAAGAAAACACCTTGTTCAAACGGCAAAATCGAATCCAGTCAAATGGCAGAACTCGTATCCTACACACTAATGCACACCACACGAACACCGTACCGCCAGAAATAGCCCAGACCGCTAGGCCCGGCGTTCATGAACATCACACACCGTACCGCACTTGCAATGCGCCTGCTGAATCACCAAAGTCTTCCCTACTTTAAATGTAGCATAGGCGTGGCGCATGCTCCCCCTCCCCCCCCCCCCCCCCCCCGTAAAAAAACACCCGCGCGTAGCATATAGTAATGACGGCCGCCACGTTGTTTCGAAATTAAACAAAATTGCGGGAGACGAACAATGTGCGCAATTAGCGTGTAGCGAGCGAAAGTGCCCATCCAGTGCAGTCAAATTCAGTGAACTTTTGAGTAAATGCGTGCGAAATACAGCGCCGTGTGCGGAGGCTACGTGTAAAAAGGCAGCATACGCTATAATGTACTTATTTATAGTTTCCCATAACATTTTGGTTGTTTACCATAACGCCGTAATAAGAGCAATAAAACCGGAACAAATACGGCAAAACCGTAAAGGTTTGCATCCCTGCACAAGTTTCAATATCAGCAACAGGATCATTTTCATTATTAATGAGGTATTGGTAATAAAATGCAAATAAAAATGCTTCAAATTATTACTCAGATTGCAGTAGAGTGAATCCAAGGACCTCAAAGCTCTAAAGCAAGTCTTGGATCCAGGGGGGCGTTTCACAAAACTTGTCATCAGTGACAAATGACAGTTTTTGTTATAAGCTACTAAAATCCTCTCTTTGATTGGTTTTCAACAAATTTGTCACTAATTTTTGTCATTTGTCATTGAAAAAAGGCTTTGTGAAGTGGTACCCAGGGTCTTTGTGCTTCAAATACATTCTCATTCAACGTTCCAAGTTTTGTTTGTGGACCACCTTGACGAACCTTTACCTTTAGTTGAGCATTCAAGGGCCTTCCATTTCTCTGCTTTTTGTGTGGTGATGTTGATTTCTAGACTACTCTTAGTCACCTTGTGATGGCAGCCTTCAGGATCAATGGGTCTCCTGTAGACAAGGTAAAATTAAAAATAAAACCTGATAATAATATTATCTTTTTGTACAGCGCATATCACAATATGATAACACATCTCTATGTGCTTCCAACAAACTTTGAAAGATATTACCCCATCTTATTTAAACCACTTTTTTTATTTCTATAATTTCTTATTGGATGTTGGTCTGCACAGATGGGATGCTAACAAAGAAAAAGCTGCAATAAAATGTATGTGAGGAGTAAATTTGCAGAGCATGTACTATTGCAATATATGTAATATTCAAATTTAAAATAATTTATAGTGGAATCTTGTATAGCGCTCACGTCTGTCAGACTTGACACTCCTAGGGCTCCATGATGATTACCCCTGGCTTTAGCTTGGCTGCCACAACAGCGCTCTAGGATTTCAAGGAATTAATTCCTGTCACATACCCATTTACCTCACCTGGATTGAGTGCGGCAATTGTAGATTAATGTCTTGCCAAAGGACTATTGTGCTGCAGCAGGACTCAAACTGCAAACTCTGTGATCCACAGTCGGCCGATTTTTCCACTAGACCACAATACCTATACATGTATATACACTCTTAAGCTGAATACTTATTATTATTATTATGCATTTGATCAGTTCTAGATATACCCAGGGATCCCAATTGAATGCTAGAATGTATTATGCTGTTCAGGCAAATAGAAATTATATTCCTTGAAGGAAGCTACCTTCATTTAACTTGAAGGTGCTTTACCACAAAGAGGAGAAAAGTAATAACATGTGAGGTTCATGTCACAATGTGAGGTATAAAAAGGTCTTTTGGTCGAGTGGATCATCGCCGGACTGTGGATCACATGGTTCAGGGTTCAAGTCCCGCCACAGCACGGACGTTCCTTGGCATGACATTAATCTACATTTACCAATAACTCCACCCAGTTGTTAAGTGTGTACCCAGAAGGATGCGATGGTTAGATTGTAAATCGTTTAGAAATGTTATAATTATCATTATTATCATAATCATTATCAAAGGACACCGACAACACTAGTCTATAATCTGAGTTATGTAGTGAGGGTATCTTACCATGGTCTAATTCTCCAACAAAACAAAGTGTCTGCTGTACTTCCAGAATTCATCTGAAGGAATTGATTATCACTGAAAACAAAGACATATTGAGCAATGAGATGATAATATATCTAAAATCCGATCAACAAGTTTTTATTCTAAATTTGGTAGCAATACTTGAAAACAAATTAATCAAATCAATATTCTTATCAAGATTACACTGGATGAAGAAACCACCACTATAGTCTCTTCACAGAGCTTTGCATGAGAAAAAGTCTGGTACATGTAGTAGGCTGTGAATCTATTAATTGATTTGACAAATGCAACCAAATTGACCTAATTATCTATCAAAGAATTTACAATTTAAAAATCTTGGAGACCAATCAGAGGTAATCTAGCTTTAAAATAAGTGCTGATTTACAACCCTCACAACTTTCTCCTTTCCAGTAGTTTTGACTAAAAGCATACAATAACCTCAAGGTGGTTTTCAGGCTTAAAATCTGAAATTAAACTAAATATCTCAAGACTCACAAGAGTTTAATATCAAAAACAATAAACTTGTAGTTCACTTTGCTGTTTTGTGAATCTAAAAGTCTGTATATCTGAACTTAGATAATACTAATATTTTTATTCAATGGTAAAAATAGGTAACATTGATAAACATGATATGTCCCAAGGGTCTAAACTTCAAAAGTACATATTTTCAACATCAAAGATCAATTTCTTACCTGGTCTTGAATTTGATGCATATTTCATTTTCTGTGAAGGTGACATTGACAGAGTCCCGCCTGATCTTCTTCACATACACATGGAAGTAGATAACTTTCAGGTCTTGCTGTAGATACAAACCATGGACAAAGTATTAGAGATATCCTGTAAGCATGCATTAAAAACGCTTCATTTTCAATGAATAGATTTGTTTTAATCATTAATGGACCAGTTTTTAAATATATCATTCTAGGGACAGGATAATAGTAAATCACTAACTTGAACAAGCTCTGAAGTAGCCTTTGATGGAAACATCAGGCTAATCCTATTAAAAAATCTATTTATCTATCATCATTTCCAACATTACTCTCTATTTCATTAAAACAGAAGTAAATATTGTACAGTAAATCATCATGAATTATATGAAATAATTTTTCTGAATATATTTATGCTCCTATACTTTAAAACTTCAGAGGAATATTGATAGCTATGAATGAAATGAAGACCAAAAAGAAGACTTACTCTCGGAAAGAAACTATGTTTGACATGGTTCACCACATATTCCTCTATTTCATCCTTCTGGCCGTCACCCTCTCCATCTCTGACCACTGAAGTCCCTTCCTTGGGATTTCCCTTCTCATTTGCTGCATTGGAGATACCCTTCTCTTGCTTTGCTTTTATGAAAGTACAATCCTACAAATAAAAATACATTATTGTCAGTGGCCAGATACTATCTGTTATGAAACTGCAAGAGAATGCTATGAATACATGATTGCACTGTGTCATTAAGAAAATTAACATAATAACATAGGTAGTAACTAATTAGAGTTCTTTGCTATATTTTTGCATAGTAAGGATGAATATCATTTCAAATGATTGACAGGGTCTGGTAATACAATTGCTATCAGAAGAAATATAAAACTAAATTTCATTGCACATGTAGGTTTCAATCAACAGCATATTGTTTGTAATGAAATTACTAATGGAATTTGGAATGTTGTGTGATTCAATTTGTAGAAATACTTTCTTCTGGATTTTTATATCTCAGTCAATTGAATTAATGTAAAATTGTGTTCAGCTTCATAATGAAAGAAATTGTTGAAAAGAAGAAGAAAAAATTACTTATTGTTCAAATGAACTTTAAAAATAAAATTGTGCACATTTTTTAATAGAAGGAATGCCTATTGTATTTGCCCAAACTCATGCACTCTCTAAGTATTTGCTTGTAGAGAGAACAGGTTTGGGGCTCCTTACCCCCAATTGTTTCCATTGCTTGAATTTCTCTTTCTTCTGTAGATGAACTATAATTGCTCCATCTTTCACCTTAACACCAGCAGAAGACTTGAGGACTAAGTGTTGAAGTGAGCAGACCCACTTACTGCCATCTATAAGAGAGTTTACAATCCAATTATAAAAATAAAGGCAGTGCACTTGATTTCAAGCTCCCATTAATCAAGTGTACAACATTAATTCATATTCATGGTACAAAAATGTATAAATTAATTGCAATGATAACGTATTAGAACAAATTGTGATTTTTTTTTTTGTTGATTTTTTTATTTATTTTTTTATTCACAACTATCTGGGAATATCATATTGCTATAGAAACTAATTTTTTTTAAACTTTCTTCATGATTTGAAATGGAATATTCTTTCAAGCATGCATGTCTGAAATTTCCTGACAAAAGCACATCAATAAATGCAGTATCAACCAAACAATAGATATGCTGGTAGAAGGGAAAATTAATATTTGTTTATGATGGACAAAAACTAAAATCTGAATGTTAAGGTAAGCTCTGCCAACACAACTTTTATAGACTAACTGCAATGGGTTACCTTTAAAACACACGTTGCAAACACAGGTCTTTCCACTGTCATCAAGTCTGAGTTCAACATCCTCTTTCTTGATCCTCCCATTCACATCAAAATCAATGTAAATATCTTCATCTGTCTGTCTCCATTCATATTCAATTTTACCTGTAATGAAGGGAAAAGGTGCACTGTGTGAATAACCCAAATTGCATCCAAATTGAATTTGGTAAAACAAGTGTTTTCAATAAATTCCTAGCTAGGTTGGGCATAGTTTTCTAAGAGTTAACCATTTGGTCCTCTTCAAATGAAATGCTAAAAAAAAAACATGCAAATCTTTGCAAAGGTGAGAAAGTACTTGCCACCTGCATTGTGAATAATATTTAAGAAGCATTTCATAAACACTAACAGTGCAAATACATTTTACATAAATCAAATTGCATGTCACTGTAAATATTTTGAGATAGATCCCTATCATCCGTAAACATCTTTGATCAAAGAAAATGAGAAAGGAGCTAGGAGCAAAATGAATCAAATAGACTCTAAGCAAATCCACAATACATAATCAGTCTAGACTAGATCTACATATCTTTTTAATGAAATTTAAAGTCTGAAAATTACAAGTTCATTTATTATTATACAAATAACGCACGGCCCAGAGTGCAATAGCGGTGAATGCAGTACGCGCGAGGTTTCTTTAGATTGGTGCCGCTCTGTGCAACGAGCCGCTTGCGGCGAGTTGACAGTGCGAACCATCTGAGCGAACACTGCATTTACGTTTCGCGTATTGACCAATCACGATGCTTAAAATACTAGAGCCATTTTATAAACACCAAAAACATGGTGGCCAGTACTTCAACAGAAGAAGAAGAAACCAAGTCTTACTCTTTATACACCAATAAATAAAATTAATTAGGCCTATTACTTAGTTTATATTATATACCTTTTTTCGAACAGTACATGTACACATGAAAGATTATCAACATCATCATTGTTCTTCTAAACAAGTCAACTTTTAATTTCATTCACATGAATCATTGTGACATTGTCATTGTCAAATTGTGAACTTGTTTGAAAGAAAAGATGCACTCGAATCAACAAAATACCTTCTCCAGCATCTTTAACTCCCATCTTATACACAAGTCCTTCTCGATTCTATGATTCGTCTGAACTTGTTGATCTGCCCACAGTAAGAAGGGAGAAAACGAGACGAAGCCGAATTAATTAGAAGGCCAAGCCGGGCTCTTAGTTTCAGCGGTACTTCCGACGAGTCTACCCCAGCGGTGCTGGTGCACTTTTCGTGAGTGTGCCGAGGCCGCTTCAAGTTTCTCCTGCGCCCTCGAACCTCATTCACAAAGCCGAGAATCCGACAAAAAAATAGTATATCCGATTATCACACCTATTCAAGAGATGCAAAAGTCTGAAGTTTTATTGCTTTCAGAAAATATCATAAGACGAAACCGTCAAGAAATAGCTGAGTTTGGCTGAAAGTTGTCACAAAGAAAGATCTCAATCTGCGCCATTCATTGACATTGGGGAAGTTAAATTATTATGCAGGTGCCTGTCTGATATTAACCGCAGATGGCGACATCAATCTTTTGATCCAGCGTTGTTCTTTTTATGATTCTGTATCAGTGTAATAAGGAAATCAAACCACTTTTTGCTATTTTAATTCATATTACACTTTTATCAAGCCAACGTTATAGCCTTACAAGGGGTAAACGATTTCCCACTTTCTTGTTGGTGTCACAATAATCGATTCTCACAAGGTGCGATGTTGGAAAAGAGGGAGGGGGAAAGATGCTGTTGGTTGCAAACTTGCAATGAAAATATTCGCATAAAATTATATTTCAGAAGTGCCCCTTTACATCTTTGATGAGTGCCCCATTTTATTTGTCACGTGCCCACTGTTTCTTTCTAATACTGAGCCACTTCCCCTTCTCATAAAGTCTATTAAAATCTCATATTGACATATGCCCATTTTCCTATGTAATAGTGGCCCTTTCCATTTTCACAAGTACCCCTATGTCTCTTATAATATTGCCTCTTTTCAAATCTGAGAGGTTTCCCTTATATTTTGACAAGCGGCCTCTTTTCCTTGGTAGACACTCTTTTCATTCCTATAAGTGCCCCTTTTCATTCTTATAAGTGCCCATTTTCATCTCTGATAGGTGCCCTTATTATTTAGACACCTGCCCCTTATCATTTCTAATAAGTGTCATTTTCCTACTGACGATTTCCCTTTTTCCTTTGTAATAAGTGCCCCTTTTCCGTTCTCATAAGTGCCTTTCTTCATCTATGGCGAATGCTTACTAGGTGCGGGAAGTGCCCCATTTCACCTCTTATAATAATTTCCCTTTTTACTTTGACATGCGTCATTTTCTTTTTGGATATGTGCCCCCATTCCTTTCACCATAAAATGTGCTACTGATTTAAAGCGATTTTAATTTCACCCAAAGCTCGCTCGCATTTAAATTTGATATAATTATGTTTCTTATTAGAGATCTTATTAGAGATCTTGGACCATGTAAAGAGAGAAACAAACATTGAAAATCATCCCTGATAATGTAATCAGTATGTAGGGGTATGTACCAATGTCTAAATATTGTATTTTCTCGCTTTAAAATGTCCTTTTGAAGGTGACCCTTTTTGCCAGAAAGTGCCCTTTATTTTTGAGAGATTTGAGAGATTCCCCCGGTCGCCCCTGCGTTCAAGTAAAGAGAGAAGAAAGGGGAAAACACTACCGATAGACAGAGAGACGGAGAGGGACAGGGAAAGAGAGAGGGGGAGGGAAAGAGTGGGGGGGGGGGGGGGGGTAGAAAGGTAAGGGAGTGGAGTGAGACAAGACAAAGTCAGAATTCAAAACAAGTGAATAACTTCACCTGGAAAGTCGTCATTCTTTATTAGGTCTGTTTGCCTTTGAACAATGTACCTAATTTATTTTTTCAATTCATTTTTTATTGGATATGAAAAGTGGAGTTCTTGCTAATCGGTTTACGACAGCTACCTACAGCTCCAACCTTTCGTTATCATCGTATTATGCCCAACACTGACAATAATCATAGATACTTATGATAAAGTATCTAATTCTTTACTGTTATCTGCTTTCTCTTTGTTCATATATATTTTATTTTAAAATTATAGAATAAAAACCTTTCCAAATTTCTATTGTTCTTCCGAAGATGATCACTATCCATTTTTTTCTTCCACTTGAGGTCCCTGAATTTTGTTTTTATAACTTAAAATTTGGGGTTAAAACAGATTTGGCTGCCAAAAATGTAATTTTGAATCATAGTATGCTTCTCGAACTTCAGAAAGGAGGCACTTTCATATGGCGTAGGCCACTGTGACTGTCGATGAATTTGTAAAGTGTAAATTCAATGTCACATCTTGAGCATCTACTTGCTGGATTGCAGAAGTAGACAAATCTTATCAAGAACAACAATGAGAATATTATGAACATAAATATCAAGAAGGCAAATACGATTCTCAGTTTCGTGTGAATGGAGTTCTTGGGATGCCGTTGGTCTTTTGGAATGATAAAAAATGAAGGCATTTGATCTACTCTAATGATCTTTCCTTTGCGGGGAGTCATTGCAGGAATTGAGGGACATGGAAGGTTTGCTGATGAAGGTGGGTGTGAGTCATGATCTAGCTTCGGTGAATCAGTTTTCTCCTTTTTGTCTTTACATTTGCAGAAATGCTTGATTTGATGACGCTTTTGGAAATATCTTCGGGTGTAAGTGGTCCCCTTTTCAAACTTCTTGATGTGTGCTTTCACGGTCTCTTCTACCTCAATATCAGGAGATGTCGATCTCCTCGCTCGTTTTCTACTTGGCATGTTGGTTACCTCATTGGAAGTATCTTCATTACCATTAGTACCCCCAGTTTCTGAATTTTCCCGTGACCGCTTACAGATTCGTTTCATCAGTCGGACAGTTTGCCGGCGCAGGAGTGATGAAGCAGGATCGGTGCTGGAACTAGACTCGTCTTGCTTCTTCTTGAGGACTTTTAATTCTTTTATCATTACTTCCAGGCTGTCCTTACTGTCATTGTCGTTTTCAGAGCTCGAAGATGTTGCTTGTGGAAATGCCCTCTTGTGTGCTCTCTTTGCAAAACGACGCTTGCCGCTTTTCATTTTCCCAAACATTTTTACATCCGATGGAATTTTATCTTCCCCTCGAACATTTTCATTTTCATTTGTAGGTTCTGTCTCGACATCCAGCAGTGCACCATCGTCATTATCTCGAGAACGTACTGATAAATCTCGATCAGGTGTACCCATATACAGCTGTTGGATATGACTAAGAATTCCATCGGTATCCTCCGATTCCTCCACGGCGCCAGAAGCCGGTATCACCTCCCCGTTTTGCTGTTGACTGGCTGATGATCCAGGAGCAAGGTGGTTTGGGGTGGTGCTGGTTGGCTTTTTCCTACCGTGATCTCGAGGAAGGGAAGAGTGCTTCTTTTCAACAATCTCAATCGCTTCCTCTCTGGTTGACCCTTCCGTTTGATCTATTTCGTGTTTTTTGTACATGCGAAGTGTCTTGCTCCCTTCATCTGTAGACAGTAAAAGAAAGTATCACAGGCACTCTTATCTACTTAATCTTCTGAACATGGATAAACAAGAAGTATCTATGTCACGATTGTTTTTATCATAATTCTATATACTCGCCTAGAACGGTCGATAATATTGTATATAGTACATACAATCATGCATAATATCGACCACATCAAAGATATGAATATGTTTTCTAAGCGATAGAGATTTTCTGTATATATTTATTTATTTATTTCTGATATTTAGACAGGTCGACTAATTATCACCAATAATGGTGGTCTTCCATCAACATTGATAGTAGATTTCACGTTAATCTTAATGATTCAACAAACATAAACAGAAAAAAAATCAACCGATTTTTAAAACTTTATTGCTCACCTTTAACCCTTACAACTCTCTTGAGTTCACATTCCTTGCTGCTTTTGGTCTGCTCCCCCGTTCTTCCTTTGCGCTCATCACCATGCAGAGACGGATCCAGTGAGCCCAACGTTTCGGCAACCATTCGTCGTTCCTTTTCGGTCTGACTTGCCCTCTTACGTGACTCTTCGTCACCCCTTCTGCTTATCAGTTTCTGGCAAGGTTCAGATTCAGATTCACTAATGTATGGACGCTCCATCTGAATGGTGAGATTATTGTCATGTTCAATGGAACCGCCGGACTGGAAATGGACATGCCTCTGAGAGGCGTCCTCTTGGATACTCTTCTCTTCGTCCGCGTCATCATTCACCGAATTGCCTTGTTGCATGATCGCAGGGCGCTGCCTCCTGTTCCTCTGCAATCTCTCCAGCCATTCAAGAGTAGTTTCATTACCAGACGAGTCATCACTGTCGAAACGCTTTCTTTGGACTCGCTCCAATTGGCTCTTAAGTCTGCTCTTAAACCTGTATAGATTACTCTTATATTCACGGGATTTACGATGTTTTGTGATTTCTCTGATGTCGACAGAGTATTCCATCGTCTGGGTCAGGTCCATGTTTGAACCTGGATCCTCGTCCGTATTGTCGTCCATGGTGTCTTTCAAGTTGTCAAAGTTTGACATCATCTCGTTCATTAAGTCTCCCTCGTCATCCTTTAATGTGCAGAAGAAAAAATGGGAAAGATTTTATTTTTAAATGGCTTTTTTCTTGTTACATGGCTCCATAATATCAAGGGAACCTCGTCATCAGTAGGGGGGGGGGGGGGTAATGGTTGGCACTAACGAAATGTTAGTTAGTTGCACACGAAATGGTAAAACACATCTTATTTGATTCCTCAGAAATTGCGAGCCCCATAAATTAACCCCTAATAATAATACCCGGAAATACCAAGAAATTCATGAACATGTTCATGAATGCAGGAGATGAGATGCGATATAGGGGCATCGCAAACCCATTGCAGGTCTTAATCTCATAGGTATAATTGTCTCACAGCCACAGGAATTTATATTAATGAGAATGATGTGAAAGGAAAGAATAAAGGTCGATTTTTTAAAGACCAAAGTTGTAAAACAAGACAGGCAAAATGTTATACTTACCATTTTCGGCAAATTGATCTGCTGCTATACAAATTATATATAATATATAGATCTATATATGTATATATATATTATTAGTGTCGTACCAACGCTCGTTTTATATTTTTATTGAACCTAGATAATCATCACATCCTTTATCCTCGTATGGCATTAACACTAGTCGACTGAGTTTTGAGATTATGTTGTGTTTCGTTATTTTGTAACCAAGAGGTTCCAACACGCTGATGACGCGAGATGTTCAGGCAATGACGTAACAATCAAACTAAAATTACATGGCGCGCCCCATAAAGATAGGTACCTACGCGCAGCTATGCAGGAGTTTCAACCATAGGTTTGAGCGTGGGATTTGCTGTGTGTGTGGGGGGGGGGGGGGGGGGCTGTTTTTATAAAATAAAGGTTCGGTGCAGTTTTACACGCTTTTAAAATCAACCGCACCGTAAAATTAAATGAAAGGAATGATAACTCTTTAAAAAGATCGCAGATTTGTCTCTGGGCCATCGATTACAAATAAATTTGGGAATAACATTCATCTATTCTCCCCCCAAAAAAACTATTTTGCACTTTCCATGTTCATGCACTGGCAAAGAAACTTCAAAATAGCATTTTTAAAGTGAGACCAAAATCATACATAATAATTGAAATCGCCCTTTTTTGTATTGAATGTCAACTTCTATCAAACTATCCTGTTTCATTTCATAATTTTGATCTTACTTTGTCAACTATATTCTTTATTGTGCAAACAACTCTTATATAAAATGAATAATTAAAAATAAATCAATCAATCAATCCCTTCTCTAGCCATTTTTTAAAAACACCAATAAACTCATGCCATATTGCATCTTCCAACCTCTTATGCCCTTTTAAACGTCACAAAAGGCCAATGTAATCAATCATTTTTGTTCAAGAATACGAACGTTAAGAAAATGAAAAAAATTTCAAAATTGAGGCAAATGATTTACATTGCCAAATGACATACATGTTAAAAAGAGACATAATTACCATTTTTTATATGACTTTTGTATCATCCCTCATCTCCCCCGACACAATAATTTTTCATAGTTTCCCTATTTAAAAAAAAATATCCACACAAACTTGCTCGCTACGCATTATAGTTTATTTCATATAACATATTTAATTTCTTTTGTTCTAACAGGATTGGTTATTCATTTTCCTCTAATAATAAGATCAAATCAGTCGCAATGCCACCTCACAAATCTTTAATTCACTCGCTCACAAATAAATCTAGTTATCATTACACAAGTATAGACCTAGGCCTATTACAAAGTATCGGTGCTGAAGCAGTATCTCGGACACGTAAAAAGACAATCTTGCAGATATCATCCCTGATAATGTATTGATATAATGTAAGAATATATACAAAATTTCAAAATTCAAAATCCTTTGTATGTAAGCCTACCTATTTTTTCCTCCAGAAAGTGCTCTTTTTGTCGGTGCCCCCCACCCACTTTGAAAGAATTTTTGCAAACTTTTAGCGGAAAAGGGCTATTCGCATTGGGAAATGATCATCCTTTCTTGCAAATTATAATTCATTTATTTCTGATTATACTATATGCATAGTATAGGCTGCCACTCACGTTCAAGGCGGTCTCCCAGTCCTGCGTTTTCCAATTTTGAAATGATTTGTCAACTGTATTTTTTGAAATATTTACTTGATTAATATTACAATATGATTATATACATTTTTTAACTTTTGTTAGTAATATCCCGGAATAATATATTATGTACCTAGTTTGTATATTGAAACATGCATGCAGAAATAAAAATGAAACAAACAAACAAACTTTTAAGATAATCTTCACCAGATAGTTTACCTAATTGTCAGGCCGTAGCCAGAGTTTGATGTTTTTTTTTTTTTTTTTTTTTTTTTTGGGGGGGGGCACGTCCCCCCCCCCCCCCCCCCCCACCGTGGCTACGTGCCTGCAAATTGAGCCCCCAAGCCCAACCCTTCCCACCCGAACCCGAACCCGAACCCAACAACTGAGCTAAGCCTAAACACTCGTACTCGCAAAGACACTAAATTCTATTGAGAGAAAGTGTTGTTTGTTGTTTCGGCGACACCCTAATTAATTCAAGGAGCGCGATTTCAAATTTTGAGTCTGAGAAAGAGATACCGACAATAAGGTTGTAGAAATCAACAAAATGCCCATGTTTTTCACATTATTTTTCCTTATATTGTATCTTTGAATCAGTTCAGGTAAGAATAAATCGAATTTTGGAAGAGCAATAACCATTCTTTTCGTAATTTAGTACCTTGTAATGTCGATGATTTATTAATCACAGTCCCATATGTAAAAAATTATGTTTGCGGTAGGCTAGATCTAGTCAAACTGAGGAAGACCACTCATCATCCAATTAAACCTGGCATTTGTGATATTTTGATAGTCTTACTAATACCGTACTAATAATACCAAAATGTGGTATGAGCTAAGACTGAACTTTATGGTATATTTTACTGACTGTATGCATGCGCATGACGTTCATCCGATCTCGTTGAATTGCAGCACCGGCACAAAAGAGCTTTGGCAGTTTGGATTGGCGGGCGCGCCTGTGTGAAGTTATCTACCGTAAATATGTCTCAGATCCTCATAACGGTAGATAACTTCACACAGGCGCGCGCCCACCTGCAACCCACCATCGGTATGCACTTGTCTAGATCTAGATCTACTAATATCAACGTTTTCCTGAAAAATACTCCAAATATAACCATAAAATTGACACGAAACAGGTAATAATCATATCAAATTTTAACTCATGATCTTTATTTGGACATTTAATGAATATTTACTTTATTTTGGGTATGTTTTAGTTGGGTATCTCCACGCTGGAGTTACTGGTCAAATTTTGGATAGGTTTCTGAACAAGCGCCGAACTTTGCGCATTGAGCGCTGTACGTTTACCGCTCCGATTGGACGATCCGCTCGAGTGGCTTCGAATGTAAGTGAGAGAGGGCCTACTTAACTTAAGCGCAACTTAAGTTTCCAGTTTGTACCTTAAATATGCGAAAATGCAAAATTTTCAAAGTCAAACTTTAAAAAAAGTTACGTAGACCTATCTATCTAGGTGGTCTAAGTCTGTCTTAAACTTAGGTGAAATAGTCTAGGTCTACTTAACCTTTTAAGGATGCTGAACAAATTGTAACAAATGGAGGGTTTGACTGGAATATCATGATTTTGGTATCGGATCAAACGGAAAATAGCAAGCTTTCTCCTCGTGAACGGCAGCCAGTGAAAGCAAATAACAAGGACCCTTGTCAGCAATTTAGGACAATGAGGCTGCAATTCGCCGAGATCGGATGAACGTTCTGCGCATGCGCTAAATGTACCGGTAAGCTAAAGTTCTACGTGTGCAGCCTCATTTTATATGCATTTTTTTTTTAGGATACATAGTATGTATTTTCATGCTTTTATCTGACACCACATTGATTTAATGACAACATTACAGTGTCACAATTTCAAGTGGAAATACTTCTTCAGTTTGCTATTTTTTTTAAATAAATCCTTTTTACATACTGTTACAATTTTGTCACTTCCAGATAAATTAGGAAGCAGTGTTGTCAAGATGGCTGCCCTTAAGGAGATGTCAGAGTCAGACCTTGCTCCTGAGTTAGCCGGGCTTCAGAAGATATCCTTATCAGAATTACATCCATCTAGCACATTACTCAACAGATATGTGATGGTAAGTATCTTTGGAATATCGTCATCATCATTGTTTATTGCCCATTTCATCCCTGCCGTGAAGTTGGCCATTTCATTTCCTTGATGGCCTTAAAGAGTCTGATTTGCTTTAATAGATCTATTTACTCTTAATGATGGATTTATGGTTGATACTGGTTGATTGTTGTTGGGTGGAGAAGAAGGAAAAGAAAAAAATGTATATGTTTATATTGTTACTAGAATTCAAGTTGTAGAAAATTTAATAAATGTTGATGAAAATTACAGGAGTATTGGACACAGATATGATTGCATAGGACTACACAATCACGTTGCATTCAAAACTTGGTCCAAAGAAAGAAACTCTATCAAGTCATTTGAAATGTTAGAACATTCCTGTCCATGGACATTGTTGCTCTGATATTCTTCTTTAACAAAGGAATTTAAAAAAAATTGAGAAAAATTCACAAATAATTTTTGAATTTTACTAGAACTCAATATTCTCTTTAATTTTTTGTCTTTCTATTTCTCAGGGTAAAATGGTTGACCGTAGTCCATTAATAACCAAAGGCAAGCTGCCTGTGTTGAGGTTAGTTCTGGAGGAGTCTTCATCAACTCGCATCAATGTCTATACATTTGGTGACTTTGCAACAGGGATTGATGCTTATAAGAATGGGGTAAGTTACTATGGCAACTCTTCATTTCATATGTGGAGTCTGGAATGTTGTTGATTTGCAATAAAAAGCTGGGCTTTATGTGTGAAAGGAGCATCGATTTGTGTATAAAATGATAATTGGAACACTGCATTTTCTCATACCGTATGTATTTGTAGAAGAAAAAAAGAATCATGTTTTTTTTCAAGTTGATTTATCATGAAAAAGACTTTTCTTCTCTGTGTAGAGATTTTCACAGTTATCTTCCATCAGGAAAATCATCTTTATATTTTATTTATTAAAGATGTCAGTGTCCCACATACAAGTAAAATAATGATTTTCAACAAAAATTCACATTTTTATTTTTGGCATAGTTTGATTTTTAGACATCTTACTGATACTACTGCTTTCCCAGGAATGAAAAGAAAGTATACTGGATCTGAAACAAGTCGGGCAAGCTGGCATTGAGTTTTATATTTTTTGGAGGTGTTTTTTTGGTGGTAATTGTATCCCTTATTTAATTTTTTTTTTTTTTTTTTGCATTTTAATAATAATAATAATAATAATAATAATAATACAATATTCTGTTTTTATATAGCGCTCAATACATCGATCCAACGATGTGCCTAAGCGCTTTACAGATATATTATTACCCCGGTCATTGGATTCAGGCTTACCCACACACAATGTGTGCACATTTTCCACTCCCTGTTGAGCATTCTATTTTACACTGGTCTGTATTCCTTGTCTGTGTCTTGTTTCAGTTTCTGCTGAATTGTGTATACTTCATATCAAGAATTTGTATTTTAATTATCTCTTTTAGGATACCATCTTTATTAGCAATGCTGTGATAGAGCGTTCTCACACATTCACTAAAGATGGTCTTCATAAATGCCAGCTGATGGTTCATAAAGGCAGAAGTCATGCACTTGTTTGGGTAAGTCCTCTTCTTATTCTTTTGTAGGAAAAGAGTGCCTGATATTTAAAATGTCAAAGAAAAAAAGGAAAGAAAATGGGTATGAAAACAAATATTAGTAAGGTCTGTTAGAAAGCAGATACTTTCCTCCTTTTGATTTGACTGTGTTGTGCTAAGGCATTAGAGATGGATTACCTCATATTAAGATGCATTCTTTTCAATTAATTAGGCTTTACTTTCCAATACTATGACCCATTGTTAGTGTATAAAGTAGTTGTACTCCTATCCCAATCAAAATCCTGTACTGTTTTAGGTGTGTCCACAACAAAACCAGGATGGTAGCTACACTGCATCCACATCAGCAGCCACTGCCACTACAACAGCCCCTGCCACTGCAACAGGCCCTACAACAACCACAGACCATGCAGGGAGAGAGCAGGGAACACCGTCTAAGGCCACCCATGGCAGGATGGTTACCATCACTGCAGAATCATCTCCCATCAAAGTAAGAAACCTGGCTAACTTTGCCATCAAAAGAATGATTTGAACTTTGACATAACATTGGTTGTATGGGTATATATGGAAAAGTCATAATAATATAAAAAAATGCAGGGTCATAATGTTTAATTCAATATTCATTATAACACAAAATTTTCTTCAAAGACCTCAAAAATTGTTCCTTGAACCTTTTGCATAAATATTTTACAAGTAGTACAAGATAAAAAAGCAAAAATCAGAGGTTCATTGTGATTACAGCCAAATTTAGAGATGGTTAACTTCTAATTTAATTCTTACTCCATTTTTAGAGCATTTTAAGATTAGTGAGAAGATCTTGCTAGTTATCAGCTTAAATGAAAATAAATTTTCATATGGGATGTACCAAAACTCAATAAGAGTTTAGAAGCTATATTCCCAATCCATTGTTTCATACAAAAAAAGGAAGATTTTTTTGATTGATATTTGATAACTTCAAATTTCATTCTGATATTTACATCCTTGCTTTATGATTACGGGATTGAGTATTATGTTCAATATGACATAAGTCCTGTACACATATTTTAATGAATGTCGATTGTAATGATTTTTTTCCTTCTATAGTCCAAAAGAACATATGAATACAAATGCTTGAATGACGTCAAGGAAGCCAGATCTGTAGATGTGTATGGTGTTGTCAAATTCTTCAAGCCACCATACAAAACTAAAGGCCCAGGTGAGTAGATTTGGTTTGTAACAAGACATTTTGTACATGAATGTAGACCCTTATTCCCTTAAAGAAGCGCTAAAAGCCTTAGAAACTCGGACATTGTCAAAGTATTAAGCGCTACATAAGCAGAACAATTATTTCTTAAATATTATTACTAACTTTATCTAACTATTGTCATCTTGCAAGTACACATTCCATAAGTGGAAATGAAATATCCCCCACTCCCCCCTATCAAGTAAGCAAGTATATCTTAGCCCTGAGGTTTACAGCAATTATATTGTTGATTGCATAAAAGGTCTATATCTGTGTGCCATGTGTTCAGGACAAGCCTGAAAGTATACCTTAGGCAATTTTATGTAATTCAGGGAGTGATATTAACAGTTTTTTCATACAGTTATATGTTAGCCTGGAGTGTTATATCCTCCCTAGACTACTGTATGTCCCTGACCATTGTAGACCCCTCTGTGCCTCAAGAGAAACACATGGCGATTGCAAAATGGTTCAATGTAGTCATAGGAAGTGCTGTTTTAGGCAGATTTGTTGTTGTTTACGTAGAAATATTAACCAGGAATGTTTCTATACTGCCTAGACTACTGTATGTCCCTGACCATTGTCGATCCATCCCTGCCTCAAGAGCATTTTGGTCTGAAATGTGTCATCTTTCATCAGGACATCAAGAAGCTTCCCCAAGTCCATAGCATAGGAGATATCGTCAGGCTACACAGACTCAAGGTACGACAGTCAATGTGGTCATTCATATATTTAATTCATTACCCAACATTCGCTCCTTATTTTGTTGAAGTTATAGGGTTTGAATTAGAGTTGTAATTCATAGGTGATCATAAGTGATAATGTAATGAGTTCACAAGTGATAATGTATTGAATTGACCATAAGTGATAATGCATCGAACAAGGTTCATTTTACACTCATTGTGATTAAATCAAGAGCTGGTGATTTATTGCACTATCATGAAAAAGAATTATTAATTGTTGTATCAATTTAATATTAACCATCTCAAAGAAGGACAAAAAGCTTCAACATATACTGTTCTTGAGTTGTAATGTGAGAATAAATTTGCATATCCATATATTTGCTAAAGCTTATTATATCCTGTGAAAGAATTTTATGTGCCACAGGCTATATGCCAAAGAAAAAAAAAACAACATAAAAGTTGAATTGCCATATAGGCATATTCATTGAAACATTTTTTTTTTTTTACATGCAGGACAATTACAATGTTTCGCACCTTTAGTAGTAGTGTTTGCATTCAGCAGTTTTATCGTAAAACATGCACCTCTCTTCCAAAAGTACACTTGTTTTGTATTCAATGATCTTCTTTGTTTTTGCCAAATAAATAATAATAATAATAATAATAGTTAATTTGATGGCAAAAATTGATGCTGGCTATACAAATAGCTGTTAAATGCTCATTTAGTAGATGCTGCTTATAAGTAGCGGCTTGCTTAATAATGATATAGATATACAGTAGGTTTGCGGTTGCACCACGAACCGTAGATCTAAGTTGTAAGTGCTCATTTGTTTTAGATTCACAAGTCTAGCTTTATAAAATGTTGGTATTAAAGGAAAGGTCAGAAATCTATTGTTTGGTCATTTCTTCGCAATGCGTAGATCCAGCAGTACAACAATCAACTACAGGGGGCCAAGGGGGATGGCTTCTCAAGCCTAGCCTTTGATGGCAGACCTAATGCTCCTGTGGAACCCAGGTCGTCCAGTGTAAACTACACTCTGTCAGATCAAGACAAGGAAAAGGTGAGGATTGAGGCATGAAACATTTTCAAAAACTCGAACTCACATTCTAATCTTGAGTTTAACGTTCATGTTTCCAAATACAGTTTTTATTGATTTATCGCAACAAAATACCCTGCCTTTAAACAGCTAGTTTTACATAACTTTCAGTGACACAAATTATGTTTTCCAGTAAGATGTTTGTGTTGTGGTGCGTTTCTGTGTAGCTATTGAAAGCACCATGCAGGACAAAACATTGATTTGGAAAGCATCAAATAAGGTTATTGTGTTATAACTACCCTGTATTTTCTTTATTCTGTAATTGAGATCTTACATATTTTCTTCTTAACACATCACATACTCCAAAATAAATTATAATCCAGCTTTATTATAAAGCAAAGAATAGTACCATTCTCCGACAAAAAGAGAATGGTACGAACGAAATAAATATCCTCTTACAATATCTTTCCAAAAACACTCGGTCCCAGCAAAATAAAATCAACCTTGTCAATCAAATATATGATCAACACCTTTGTAACATGTATCAAACCTTTCTGTAATTTGTTATACATGAAGTCTACACCAATAATGTTCTATATAAACAGACCTGAATTGTCTTAAATATATAGCACATCTGTAGCTTACTCAATTAACTCATACACATCTCGTTCTTGAGAAACTTTACCTTATCAATAAACAGACCAGTATATTGTTGTTTATTTAGTTATCAACTTTAACAAATTATACCTTCAAAAATATCATGTTCTCTTCTCACAATAATCAACAACTGACTTCTTGTCACGTGAACGGTTAACTCCAGACCTGTATTGTCCGCTAACTTCACCCTTGATTACATCTTTCAAAGTCGTCTTTATACAAAGCATGCATCAACAATACACACTCAAACACGAAATAGTCCATATGGCTCTGCTAAGCCTTTGACATCTTTTCAGATGTGACTTTCAAGTTCATCGAACTATTTATCTCAAGTTCCATAATAGTCTCGTCAACATTCTCGGCACCATTATCGCTCACCATAATGTTCATATTGCGTTCTCTACTGAAGACGCCATGTTCTTGGTGATCTGTCGGTCACGTGTCCGGATGTCCCGTCTCGCATCAACTCTCGTAGTCGTGAAAATATCAGCTTGTCTCCCAAGCCCCTGTGCCATCTAAAATGTAAAGAGTTCAGGCACAAACATTTCTCTACTATAGATTCTTCTTATATGTGAAACATGCATCAATACAAATTGTAAATATTTTCCTCTTCTTAATCATTAATTTCTTTGCCCAAAATATAATTGATAACAAAAGGTGAAACAACATGTTATACCTTTCTCGTACTTCAATTTGTCATTTGAATAAAATCACCCTTCATTAAAGTACAAGATAATACAATCATCAATGTAGTAAAATAATACAGTATCATGATTTCACTTACCGATGGAAAGTATCGGTTCTACTTAAAGCTGCAAATTCTCATGTAGCAAAACTTATAAAGCCAGAAGCCACATCTTTCTCAACTTGTCTTCTACAATGTGTGTACAAGCAGCTAACTATAATGCTTTGAAGCAAGCTGCTACGTACAACAAGACCTCCGAACACCAAGCCAGCTTCTTTGGGTGTGGCCCTAGCCAGTGTTACTCCAGTACATTATATACAGTCAACTACAAAAAAACACTTCCTGTCTATAACAGGTGTAATGCCATTCCACTTTCCTTTCAATGGTAGTCTCAACCTTTTCAAACAGTAAACCGTGACAACTCATTCAATGCTTCGCGGAACACTATATAATTTATACAATAATTACATCCACCGATGGCACATTCACTCTCGCTCGCTCTCGCTCTCGCTCTCTCTCTCTCTCTCTCCCTCTCTCTCTCTCTCTCTCTGTCACAAGTACACGCTATAATTCGCTTTATTTAGCTCCTAGTTTAATGAAAGAAAAAGGATATTTTGATAAAACCATTGATTGCATTTTCCAACGTGACAATTGTGTTATAACTACCCTGTATTTTCTTTATTCTGTAATTGAGATCTTACATATTTACTCTACCTTTACTCTAAAGGAATTCTTTAAAATGATGATGATGATCATAGACAAGTTTAATTTGTAAGTTTGTAAAGATACTGTGGCACAAAATGTTACACTTTTGCCTTCCTCCTGTTCTATTGAGATATACATGTACTTTAAATACTTTTACATGTAATTCAG
This sequence comes from Strongylocentrotus droebachiensis, assembly GCA_035222895.1. Taxonomy (NCBI): domain Eukaryota; kingdom Metazoa; phylum Echinodermata; class Echinoidea; order Camarodonta; family Strongylocentrotidae; genus Strongylocentrotus; species Strongylocentrotus droebachiensis. Next base: position 44,652 of record JAVYIG010002300.1, read on the forward strand.
CTATAATTTCAGAGTTTTATTTTCATACATGTAGGTTCAAGAACTTCGATTGTGGGCAACACAGCAGACATCGGTGCCCCTGGCAGGCAAGAGCTGGACCCTCTCTCAAATTGTATCCCGAGAGTACTTTGACCTCATATGTCAGGTTGTTGCCGTGGTGATCATCCCAGCAGAAAGTTGTGTGCTCATTAAAGTGTGGGATGGCACCAAGTACAAATGGTATGTGGTATGCCCTGCTAGTCAGCTCCCAAATACATGTATTGAAGTTATGATGAAATTGGCAAGACTGGAGGATGTACCTTTGCTGCCTTAACAAAAAAAGGGGGTTTGCTGTTCTTCAGATGTGATTGTGGTATGGCGGGGCTTTTCTTTTACTTTTTTCTATATGGTCATATTCATGACTGCACTTTATGGCCAGTTAAGATCAATTTTTTAAGTAATTCTTCATTTTTCAAACCAATTCACCAATGGCTGCAAGCTTTAAACATCATTATCTTTATACATGTGTTTTATATTTGATGCTAAATTTTACTTGAGATGCCAAGAGATGAAGTATATTAATGTTGATAAGAAACAAGAGGATACGTGGCATAAGCTCTAACAAAATCTTCTCAGTGAGGACAGATGAGCACCATAAGCAAGGATATCAACTAGCATGAACTTGATTTTCAATCTCTGCATTTCCTACAGTTAAGATTACACCTCTAAATCTCAGCTCTTGTAGGTTATATTAACATATATTGATTTTGAGGCTATACCAAAAATGTTATTGGAATTTCGGCTGAAACTTTTATTTTTGTACATTTAGCATTTTATAGTATATTCAGGGGCTGATCTAGGATTTTTTTTTTTTTTTTTTTTTTTTTTTTTGGGGGGGGGGGGCACAATTCTGAAAAATTACAAACTCAAAGGAGTAATTTTGTTGTCATGTACTTAAGGTATGCTTAGTGAGTTTCAAGGTGGAGGGAGGAATAGGCAGGTTGTGCCCCAAAAAATATTTACTACTGATATTGATCTGTTTTATATGTGATATTTCATATCCTATAGGCCAGTTCGATGTTTAGATGTGAGTAAAGTACAAGTGAAATGGGACACTGAGTTAGCATGCCGAGCAGAAGGTCTGATACTGGACGTCGCCCTCTATGATAACCACATGAAGGCTGGTCGAGAACTCAAGGTAGGCATGGTCTAAGAATATATATACCGGTATGTTTTGTAGGCATTGTTTATGCCTTTGAAGGAACAAAACTACACGGTCAGCAATGAAGTTAAAAAAGAAGGTCCATAAATGGGTCTGTATAAAGTAATTCTGTAATGACCCATTCAATTAAAAGGTGTCTGATGAAAGTGCAAATTTAATACTGTTTAAGTTTGTCAGTACCAAAGAAGAACTCATAATAATAAAATAATAAAAAAATTAAAATGGAGCTTATAAGGCGCTTACCACCAAAGTCTCTAAGCGCTATAACAAACAAAATACAATGATAAACAATTACATATTAAACAAATCAAACAGAAAATGCAAATAAACCATTGTGTATGAATTTAAAGATATAATGGGCTTGTATTTGGGCAAGTCAAATGTTTTTGATCTTTTGGTGTCCCAGACTTATCAAGTGTTATGGTGTTGTGAATATAACTTAACACCAAATGTATCTTGTCTGATTCAAGCTCTAAAAGGACTTGCAAATCATAACAGCTATCAGATATACTAAAATCTTTGATGCATTCAATTACATACAAAACAAAATAGCATGGACTTTTACATAAAAGGTTGATCATTTTATCTATTGGATTGTCATCATACAGCCAGGTGACTTTGTAAGACTCTACAACCTACATGCTGCATCCTACGTAGCGCCCAACACGGCACCCACCGCGACATCAACCAACCCAGATAACAGTACCACCGACATGATTGAACTGGTCCTGCACCGTGGGACCGCATACGGCAGGGGTCTGGTGGTCATGAAGGAATACGAAGAGGACGTCCGTGTCATGAAGAGGTGAGCTGATATTCAAATAGTTCATCTTTTCCTTGCTCCAGTGTTTACATTTTCTCATGTATGGAGAAGTATAAAAGAAATGAGCCATGCTAGATGATAAGGAGATGCTTTGAACTAGTGCTGTAACATCACGGATATCTCCAATTCCGTTTAACCGCCAGTCAAAACCGGACGGTTTTCGGTTAAACGATTTAAAAAAAATAATTTTTTTTTTTTTTTTTTTTTTTTTTTTTTTTTTTTTTTTTTTGGCCGAGCGGGAAGGACTTTCATTTAACTGCGAGGTGCATTTGAAGGCGCCAATTTGTGCTTGTGAACTTGTCACATATAATAGTAACCATGTCTTTTTTAGAAGAATGTGTAAGATCATTAATGTAGATTAAAAACAGTAGAGGACCTAGGATAGAACCTTGTGGTACGCCATGTGTAAAAGTTGGATGAATTATTATTATAAACTACATATTGAGATCTATTACAAAGATTACTTTCAAACCAAGATGACAGACAAATTGGAGTGTTGTTCGAGTTTTGGAGTGGTGAGTCAACACACAGATTACTGAGCTGGGAGACATTGCCAGGCATAGTGCCAGGTGGAGGGGCATAAATCGAAACTTAAAAAAAAAAAAAAAAAAAAAAAAAAATCGGGAAAACGAAACCGTCCAATTGGAAACGGTATCCGCCATGGGCGGTCGGATACCGGACGGTTAAACGTTTGACTACAGCACTACTTTGAACACACCTGCGTGACACTTGCCAGTTTTGTAATATTTACTATGATTTTATGTTATTTGTTTTGTTTTATCTATTAAAGAGATGGTTCATTGAAATGTGGAAATTGGGCAAATTACACCTCTACAGATTGCTGAGGACATTAACAAAATGAGCAAAGTACTTTTGAAGCCCTCACTGTTGTGAGGAATAAATTAAATGCAATTTTGTTACCCTTTCCTGAACCCACTCACTAGGTGAATTGACGGCGTTATTTTACATGCGAAACGATGACGTCACAATATGAACAACCTACATCACACATTCGGGACAATGCTAGATACCCATTGCAATTTTCAGATATGGGTTAACGTTGTTTGTATATTTACCGCCAGTCGTGATATTTCCTCTATTTTTGGCATTTTAAATGAGATACACTGAATAAATGATACTTTCTACAAATGTTTGTTTGATTTTTATATTTTTTTCCGTCACATTTGAGCATAAAAATCGGGAAAATAATCACATATTCTGAGGACACTTCAGCGTGTATGTGTCTGATCTGGGAAGGCAAAGGCCATATTTTGCATGCTAACCTAACGACTCTTTTGGAGTAAAATAGGCGACAAATTTACATAGAATTGTCCAGATATTCATTACAAAAATGTGTGATTAGGCTGATTAATTTACATTTTTTATAAATTAAATCGTATAGGACCTGATAAACCGAGAGAAACAGGTCAGTCCGGTTCGCGATTCACGGCTAGCTCGAGCGCCGTGCTACGGGCTAGGCTGGCTAGCAAGCTGCGCTAGATGTGATGCACGCATGCACAGAGTACGCACGCACAGCTACCAGCTACGGGAAACTTGAACGCTACATCGACGATATATTCACTCGCTTTTGGGAAGTTATATTCCATTTATCTAGACTAACATCAGATTAAGAACCAAATCCATGCCATGGAGGAGCCTTAATTCTGGAGTATACTCAAGTTTGTTTTAGTCCATATCCATATTTCCAGGGGGATTTTGATGAAGGTAAACAGCGTTAGGTATAAATGGGTACGGTACTCGGGAGTCAATGCAATACATGTGAATCGCACGCAAACTGCATCTCACACCGTCGCCAATCATTTCAGCTGAGCGGCCCGCTTGTTCATATTGTGATGTCACTTCAAAAATCAGCTGACTTACGATGTTTTCGGGGCGTTGAGTGGGTTGATTTTTCGTCAAGTTCAATCAACTTTTATAAATTTCTCTCGAATGTACAAGTTACACAAATGTAATGATTTTACTCAGTGTAATTTTTAGATTGCAATGATACCAAATTCAGTCAAGTTTGAAATCAATAAACCTTCTCTTTAAAGGTTGACTGAGTTAAAATAATTTTAAATGTAACTTTAGGTAATATGCAAAATATAGTTTAGAGTATATCACTTGAATATATATTGTACCTGAATTTATCAAACACACTGTGACCAAAGTGGCTAAGAAGTTATGATCTTAAACATTTTTATACTGAAGTTTGAAAAAGCATACTGAAATTTTCATGCTAATTTTATTAAATTTTTAAGTTCAAGTTTGATTCTAGTGCTATCATTTGAGAGAGAAATTTATTTCTTCAACAAGTGTTGCAACTATTGATCTTCAGCCATTCAAATATTGAAAAATGTTAGGAGAAAGTTGACAGTTGTTGATATGTCCCTGGTTCTATGCATATATTTCTGTGGCAATTAGTCCTTGAGCAATGTTCTATACTAACCAAAAAAACCATACCTAACTCTAGCCCTAGCCTTAAGCTTAGCACTTACTCTGTGACTAAGCCTAAGCCTTACCCTAATCATAACCCTACATCTTCGAATAAACAAACCTGATAAATGAATTTTGCCAGAGCAAATGTTGGGTTGCAGCTTGCTATAACTGATTTTGACTTGTTGAAATAAGAGTTGGTTTTCTTTCCTCCTTCTCATAACTCAGGAGAATGGAAGAGCTGAGTACAAGGAAAAACCAGCCATCAAGTAACGGTCAAGGGTCGTTGAATACCGGTCAAGGGTCATTAAATACCGGTCAAGTGTCACATAGTAGTGGTCAAAGGTCAGGGAGTAATGACATTGAGCTAGATAACCTGGACTGGGAGGTACTAGACTCTTTGGGAATGACTGACGGAGAAAGGTCGACTCAAGGACAGAAAAACCCTGACAATGCCAGCTGGCCTAGCTCCTTCAACAGTGAGCAGGAGCTCCAGTGTATGCAGCAACCCATCTCAGGTAAAGTTTCTACTCCATCAAGAGCTTGTTAGAGGTTTATCCAATATAGCAACCACCTCTGCATGCAATTTGTTCAGCATCCAAAGAAATTGTTCAAAAGGGAGCCCTTTGGTATTTTGATCAATGCTTTCTAATTCAGTTTCATTTATTTTACATCTCTTAAAAAATTCAATATATGCAAAAATAAAAAAATTAAGAACAATCTTGTATAGAAAAAAGACAAATGAGAATGGATGCGTTAGCCTCTCTCTATCCAGGTGTAAATGGGTTCCTGGTAATCGCTGGGATAATTATAATTGCAGGGCTCTCAGGCAGAACAGCATTGATGATGACGAGGCTTCCCTTGGTAAACAAAATTATCATTATTATTATTGTTGTTATCCGTTTCTTCTATGTCACTTCAGTCATCACAAGTTACCATGACAGTCAGGTTTCCAAGATAAAGCGCATGATGGACCACCCGCCTCTTCTATTCCGCTTGAAGGCTGCGGTAGTAGACTACTACCCTAGGACCATCCAGGACTTTGTACATCTGTTCTGCTCTAAATGCAGAATGAGGTACTGTCTCCTTGTTCATGTTCAAAAAGTACTCTTTCAGTATTTTATCAACTTCATGAAAGGATCACTCATTTAACTACTTTCTTATTCTTCATCTTCATAGAGAATATTGTATTTTTAAACAAATTTTAAAATAGTTTTGAAGTACTGTATCAACACTTTGAAAATATCATTTGTTTGAAAGTTTCACTTCTGATCTCAATGCAACATCTTTACCTCTGAATTAAAAGCATACATATTACCAACACAGATGAAATTTCACAATCGAAAAGATCATGTATGGCACTGCAGTTGTATTTGTGTAGAAAGTCTAGTTCCTTATCATGTAATTTTATTATTTGTGTTCCAGAATGAAAAGTTTTCATTACCATACCCAATTTCAATTGATATATTTGTATTAATTCAGATGGTACTAAGAAACTAACATTGTATTCCTAGAGTTCCGTCACTCTTACAGTGTTGAAAACAAATGAAAAAGGACAATTCTTAAAAAATTCAAATAAGATTTGCTAAATGTTTTATTTTCACTACAGGTAGTGGCATAGTAATAATGCTTTATGTTTCTTTGTTTGTAATAAAGCTGTAGGATACCAACCGCTAAAAATGCTGCAACCAATCTACATCAAGATGAACCTGAACAGTCGAGGTCAGACAAAGACAGGAAGAGAAAAGCAGAACAAGGGTTAGTTTGTCATGCTATAGAATTTTTTAATTGGTTTTATGACTCCTGCTACTACGATAGTTGCTCTGCAGTCCTACACTAACCAAGTTCTTACCTGTGATCCTGGACCAAACACTCTCCCTAAACCTAACCCTAACCCTAAACCTTACCTAAAACCCAATTGCAACTTTATACCTATATCTTTAACAAGAGCAGTTGTCAAATGTTGGAGGACCCCATATTCCCACTGACGTATTTCGTTCTTATCATTCCTATGTTTGTGTGGTTAAACTATACGGTATCCATACTGCAATATCCATGTTTATTGCTTCACTCAACCAGGATATCTGGTTTGATATTTTCAGATAGTATGAGTAACAATTTTTTTTTCTTAATTTGTTCTAGAGCTGAGTCTCCTAGGAGAAGTAGAAGGATTAGAAGGCAGGCGGGGGATTCCAGTGGTATGTTGTCTCTCTCTCCTCTGCGAGAAAGAACCTTTCTAAATTTTCTGTTTTAACCATTGCCCCAGTGTGGAGGGGTCTCTTAAAATGTTTCAGTGTCTTCAAACAACAACTCAACAAAAATTTGTTAGTATCTTTGTAGAGAAAATTCAAACATTCGTATTAAAACGTACTGTATAAAATGCCTTATTGATGTTGCTTTTGTTGTCTGTTTCTTGTTGTAATGATTATTAATTGTTATATGTGACTGATATTATTCACATGACATGTGTCAGTGTCATGACGATGACCTTTGCATGCAGTTAATCATGAACACTCATTGCGTGTGTCGATGCAAGACATATTACAATAAGTTAACCTTATTTTATGCTTTAATGTATTGCAACCAATACAGACGTACTGAAGCTTCAGTATATCTATATTCGTTGCTATTCTTTGATTTTGAGATCATTAGGTCAAAGGTCATGGTGCTCATTATGTATACAAAATAGCTTGTGAACGGATTATCAATAGAACCAACGGATGGATTACTATAAAAATAGCTTGTAATCACGATATTCTGAGAACCTGTTAATGGATTACAATCAAACTTGAATTATAAAAATTGCTTCTGTTTTCGGTTTGTAAAATCGCTCTATGGGGAAGTATCATTTTTTAGACTGCGCGCAGTTGAAGATTCATCTAGTTTGTATTTGAAACTTGATTTTCTCTGTTCATTTGCTCCTGATTTCCATCATAGATTCTTCACCGGAAAGAAGCCAAGAAAGAGAGAAAGTGACAAGACGGAAAGGAAGGCAGGTCACGACAGTGATGACCCCTCAAAAGAACAAAGAAGGTGTTACTGCTCTAGCATACATCAAAGGTCAATATCTACTTGTAATTTCATTTTGTTTACATTTTATGGATTAAATAAATCTGTTTACTATAAGTGGCTTTTGAAAAAATATGAATGCAAGGTTATGAGTATGTAATTGCACAAATATACCATATTGGACTAAAAACACATCTACAAATGATGTTATGTAATTATAACTGAGGAAACAGTCATGATACTTCTGACAGAAGGTCATTGTGTGCAAGTTTTGCTTTATGCATATCTGTTTTTGAGCTGTTGCTGGTGTAAGTGATTAATATCACATAATTTCCTTTTTTCATCTCCGTTGATTGAAACCATTCCATACACTAAAATGCCATTTACTGATGATAAATAAGTTATTATAAACCTTTACAGTTTCTTTCAAAATATAACGTCATTTCAACACTCAACATAACCAAGGATGTGTTTAAAACACTTTGACATGATGCATAAACAGTGGAATATTGTTGCATTTCTTATTTAGACTTGACAGTTCAAGAGAGTTTGACTCTGATAAAAGAAGGGATGCAGAGAGTGAGTAGAGAGTATTGTTGTGAAACAAATACCTCACTGCATCTCTTGAAATCAAGCATAAACATTTTTTCTTAGACTTGACAGTTTAAGAGAGTTTGAATCTAATGAAAGAAGGGATGGAGATTGTGAGTCAAAGATGAGCATGGTTTATTTGATTTCTTTTAGTTTTTAATTTTTTGTATTAGACTTGACGGTACAAGAGAGTTTAAATTTGACGAAAGAAGGGATGCAGCTAGTGCGTGTACCCAAGCTCTACATGAGGGAAGCATGTCAGCAGGGCAGGAGTAGGGTCAGTCACAGAACACAGGTCTTTGTCTGTCCAACATGCTGTCCAGATCAACACCAAGGTAGGACACTTTTACCACACAAATCTGCTCCACTTTGATCAAAAGGAAGCAACTGTCATTTGACATCTTTGTAAAAATAGTGAGAGAACACCTAAAAATAAAAGAGCTTTGGATGATAAGAGTTGAATGTATATTTATTTACATGTACCTAGAAATGCCTGTTCAAGTTTTATGTTCTAAGAAGAATGTAAGTGTGGTTTTTAAAAAGAAAAATATGAAATTTGTGCAGATTTGACGATTGCTCTCTTTTTGGCAAAGAAGGGGAGAAATGGTCTTTTGTCTGTCTGCATCTCATTTCTCTCTCCCTCTCCATTTCTCTCTCCCTCTCCATTTCTCCTTTCTCTACCTCTGTCTGCCTGTCTCGATGTCTATTTCCCTCTCTCTCTCATTTTCTCTTTCTTTTCATATTGCTTTCTCATGTTCTCATGAGCTTAGTTGCTCTCTCCTTCTCTATTTTTGTAATATATGACTTCTTCACCAATTTCATCTACCATTTTTGCCTTTCTTCCTATCTTTTTCAATCTATTTCTTTGTCTTTTTTATTATTATTATATCTTTGTGTCTGAGTGCCTCCCTGTCTCTAGTGCTCTACTTTTTTGCTTTCCTCATCTCCTTATCTATGTATTTGTTTTTGTGTACGTATTCTCTCTCTTTCTCTCTCTCTCTCTCTCTCTCTCTCTCTCTTTCTATCTCTCTAAAGATGCATGTTTATGCAAATGTTATACACAGACATTGTTCTTTTTTTCGCATATACAGACAAAGATGTTGTGCTTCTCCAGTATCGTTACTGGCTCAAATTATGGCTGCAAGATTCCACAGAGAAAGTAGAGACCATCTTACAAGGTCCAGAGGCTGTAAGTAAAACATCTATTTTGTAGTTGTGATCTTTAAGTAATCTTGGTACTTTTTTTGCTCCATTTATTTGGTCTTAGAGCCATGTAGCATCTGGGTTCAGGGAAGTAAGCACAAAACTAACTCTTTATGGTCATATGTCATGAAACATTTAGTGTATAATGTTCAATTTTAAATACTCTTGTGGTACTCATGTACTGTAGTAGTAACATTATGGATATGTTTAATTAAGAATTCACAACCGATATTGACTATACTTATGTTACATTTGACATGTGACAAGTATTTTGTGAAGATTCATTTTTGTCATTCAGATATGGTTTCTTTTTATTGGCTTATTTTTCAACAAAACTGCAAAGAATGTTTATGCTTTTGCTTGTAAGTATGTAAAAAAAAGGAATGAAACTTATTCATTCCTTTGTTCTAAAATGCCATCATGATTTTTATCAATGTTTCTTTCTCCTTCTGTATTGCTCCCTCTCTCCTTTTCCCTCTCCTCTCTCTCCCCCTCTCTGTCTTTTTATCTTCTCATTTTTCTTTCTCTGTCTCTGTCTCTCTCCCCCTCCCATTGTCTCTCTCTGCCATGGTTTAACAGGAATTGTTCTTTGGAGTTGCCCCTACCAATCTGCATGTGAACCCTGACAGCAGACTGTCCATAGCTGATAAGATTGAAAGGCTCTGCCCCAATCCCGGCGAGGCCGACCCTCCGGCGAACGCTAACTTGGATTGCTGCATAGAGAGACTAGTCACCATCAGGCACGGGTCACGGAAGGTCATGTATCATATACGAAATACCCAGCTGGCATTGGATGTACAATAGCAAGTGGTGTGTGAGTATGGAACATGAGGGCATTCATCACCATGGTAACATAAATAAAAGTTTGGATTTACTTTCTGTTTTGAGGGCATTATCGTCACAATGGCTATGTAGTCTATAGGTTCAGACTCTGATAAAGTTCCTCTAAAGCATAATGTGAACGGAAATGGCAACATGGAAAGATTGGACTGATTGTCTGTGTGATTTGTACAGGGACCATGGAGAAACACACCACCTAATTCAAGTAGTCTTGTCATCAGACCTCTTCACAACATCTTCTAGAGTTTTGTATCTGCTTGATGAGAGTCTTGAGATAATGTGAATCAGTTTGGATGAATAAATCTACAAATTTGTTAAAGTAACGAATTAACTACAATAAAAGACAATATTGTAACAATTGGGAGAATAAGATCTGCACACCATCAAGTTTAGATAGTCTTTATCTACTCATGCTCATGATATGAGCTGGCAGGCAGGGATGCAGGACCATATTTCATAAAACAACACACACATTGTACAAATCAATGCAAAAAGTGTTCAAAAAATGTGATTCATAAACAGGAGTCTAGCAAAACCCTGGTGTATTTTACATTTTGTGGTGCATATGAAGTCCACAAATTGTAAACGATAAACTGGCTATCAACATAATATACAAGAAACATTCATGAATGTTATAAAGAAATCATATACGGCCTCTGTCTTTTCTTGCAAGTTTTGCAAGTTATGTGAGTCTTATCTGACGGAGACAAGGCAATTTTCTTTTCTTTTGAGAATAAAGCATGTCAGTTCTTTTTTAATAAATTTTGAAACCCGTTTTTTGTAATATGTTTTTACAAATCAAATGTTTTCTTTGTTTTTGTTCACACCTAGAATTTCTGTACTACAGGGGGTCACACAAGGTCATACCTTTCTATTGTGAACTTGCGACTCATTAATAGTGAAAATCACAAACTATCTAGTAGTAGAAGGACACATAGGAACTTTCTATTGTTAATAATTATTCTTATATCTTCCATTGTAGAATGATAACTTCTTCAGTCGTTGATATCCCTATCAATCAGAGCTCTTTATTAATATGCAGTCAATATTCATATGATATTTGGAAATGTATTATCATATCACTATAGTGAAGAATTAATCTTTATTTTATGGAATGGTTATGGAGCAAAGAGAGGTAGACAAACATATTCATAATCATAAAAATGTGTATATATATATATATAATCATATTTAGTAGCATTGAGTGCAGGTAGAAATAATTTTTTGAGAAATATTTTGATCCTAAAGAACATAAATTTCCTTTTTTAAATTAATTTATTTGGAAATTCCACATATCCAGATGACAATTTAAATGACAGGAGTGTTTGTTTTTAGTCCTTTCATTTTAAAAGTCCTGTCACTCAATAAAAATTCTTCACTGATATTCATTAAATATTTGATGGACTTCTATTATAAAATTGCTGTAGATATATGTTTAAATAGAAAGATTAATCAGCTATTACAATAAACTAACTTTAAAGGTTGTTCTCTAGGATAAATGCCACACCACTACAGTGCTTTGCCTTATTTGTGTTAATTATAGAATTTGCACATGTACGGTATATATATCTGTAATGGCTTTCATCAAATCGTGGACCATTACTGTCTTTAATAATAACATATGTTGATACTTGTACAAATAGATGTAAATATATGTATATATTAGAGAGTGCTTATTTACATGTATTGAATTTCAACGAAAATACCTTTTTGCAGTCTTTGTACAAAACCTCAGTCTCTCTCTCTCTCTCTCTCTCTCTCTCTCCCCCTTTCTGTCGTTTACAGCACTTCTGATTCCTCTTCATGTGTATCCTTCTCTGTCTCTCTCTCTCTCTCTACCTCATCTCAACAGAATTTCAAAACTCACAAAAATGAGGTGAATTGCTCTCAAAAGAGGCTCTAGGAAATAAAAACTTTGCTTGCCAACCAAGAGAATTTTCAGTGAATTGAGCGACTTTTATTTGATTTGTGTTTAATATCAAAGTGGAAGACATTCTTGTGGGTTAAATATGTAGTAAATCTACCATGACTAAAACCATATTGAAAGAACTAATATGGTGACCTGCCTAGACAAGACTGCTACATGAATTATATTATATTGAATTCACATCATCAGATACAAGAGACTTTATCATATAATTCCCTATTCACACACATAACCTGAATATGGAACTTCAGAAATCTTTAACTTATAGTTTGATTGCCAGATTGATCAAATACTTTTTGATATGATACCAAAGCTGGCATAGCTTGCTTTGCTCTTATTTTAATGCAGTATATTTATTTCAAAAATTGTATTTTTTCTGTCATGAAAAGTATTAAGAATTATTCATATGAGTCTCATAAATATAATGTCATTTGATTTCATGAATGGGAGCGTATACAAAATAACACAGATCAATATTCAAGCACAGCATAATATACTTTTATGTATTGATAAAAACGAATGAGCAGTATTTTAAAAGCCCCCAAATAAAGAGTCGCACAAAGAATATATTATTTGCAGCCATTTTGATTATACCCTTATCTTATATACCAGTGAAAGCTGAAAAATATATTATATCCACCAAAAGGTGCTCAATATGATTTCATTTTGCGGACAACAAAACATAATGCCAAACATATCAACAAATTCAATAACTCAAATACCAAGTGATGACTTACGTGGTGAAAGAAAACAATGACTGCATATAATATATATATATATATTTAGCACTGTTCATACAGGTGAAAAGGTATTGTACTGCTACTACTGTAAATATCAATACCCCATTCTATGAAACATGCAGGATAGTGGATATATTTCTGATAAACACATTCCATCTGCATAGTTAATTTGAAAATTATAGTCCCCTCAAGAGAGAATCAATAGTTTTTGGAAGAAAATGAACCTAATTTTCCTTTGTGTTACTTGGATGTATTTCTCACCATATTTACAGACATGTAAAATGTACCAAAAGATCCTGATATCATATTTTCTATGGAAAAAATAGAAACAAGCACTTCATTTAAAGGGTAAAATCTAATATTCCTTTGTATAAAACATTTGTACAATCGGTATACATACATATATATAACTACATGTATATACACTATCAAACGACTGATTTCTTACAAATCAACAGCAAGGAAGGCAATTAAAAATTTCCTTTGCTCATAAATTGCTTTGTGCCACAGCTTTAAATGAAAATTGCAAAAAGATACCATCTAAATAAGGCTGTCTACTTCATTTCATCAATAACAAAATAATTAAAAACCGTCAGAGATTTTGCAATACAAGTGCGTTATAATATATTTTAAAATAGATTTCTTGTTTTTAAATGTTCATTGCTGGGTATCTAGCACATAATTAAACTCATTAAAGTCCCAATAGTTCCATAATTATACATCATGGAAACTAGGGCTTCATTCATTTCTTTGAATAAATAATCTTGACAATAGTAAATGATTTACACGTTGTATTCATCATGACCCAATCTCTTACATGGCTATTTTATTTCAAAAAATGAGACAACTTTCTTTCCATTGAAATAACTAGAACTCATTGATTTAGATTATCTTTGTTCTCCTTAAAAATAATAATGGTTCGATCCTTTCCAGTCTGTCATGTCCTTAGCAATTCTGAGGCAGAAATTGACTGTCTCTACTGCTAGCGGGCATCACATTCCAGAATTTTCTTTTGTAATATACTTTGATCTACATAAAATCAATTATTCTGTAAAATACGATTTGACTTTGATGTAGAGTCCTGCCAGAATAATTTTGGTCTTATTTTTCAATGGGTTAGGACAAAAAACATGACAAATCTCCCTTTTATGTTATATGTCATGTCTATATAAAAGCACCATAATATTTAGTCTGTGTATGTAACTAATAAGGGACTTTCAATGCACATATGCATATACAAGTGGAAGAAAGAAAATTACATGATAATATTGTTTGTATAAATAATTGCACAGTGAGCTTGTCTGCATGATGACAAGAATTACATAGAGTTTACCACCACCTCATCTTTAAATACCTTGTAGATATTCAAGCGACCAGCGCAATCATTTTCTTAAAAATATATGTTTGAATATGATAAACACAATGAACATTAGCATTAAGTAGTGTTTCAAACTGACAATCTTAGCTTTTGACAACATAACACACCAAAATAATGAAATATACGTTGTAAGAGATGACACAAGTGAAAACAAACTAAAAAGTATGAATGTGAAGAATATTAGCTTAGGACTAGGATCATAGAGAAATATTTTTTACTTCAATATAACTAAATGCAACTATTTCTCTTATGGTTTGATATGACTCCAATATTAATCTCTCTTGAAACATTTATGTATTTTTTTCTGTAATCTGCACTAGCAGGGAAAGGTGTAAACAATCCTTACAATTGAAACCTAAAATAAATGCTGTTGGCTAATTGTCTTCCTGACATTTTTCATGACAATTAATATTCTTTCCCTATAAAGAAGCAAATGAAAAGTATAACAAGCAAGCCAGTACTGAACCCCTTCTAATAATGCATCTCTACTCTGGACTAGTTTGACATACAAATTTGTTCCTATATAATAACATATACAATAATCTCCTAGTTTCCACCATATAACTATGAATATTTACAAACTGCAGATGTCCATTTTATACAAACGAAAGTGATTTTCCAGTGGAAACATGTTTTTCTACATAGCAGATAGTTTAGTAATCCTGAAAGTCACTACATAAATACATTTAAAGCTAAACAAAGCAGGATTTATAAGTACAAGACTATTAATAATTCCAGTAATTTGTTTCAATCATTCAATACGGTGCTGTCTAGACCTCAAACTAACATTAGCATACATGATCCTGAAGCATATCTGATGTAACTGGTACTTGGATCCTCCCGATATGGATTAAGTTATTCCCATAGCACCACTTGTCCATTTCTATTGATCCTACATCACATCAAATTCGGGTACTTGGCTCTCTGCTGAATAATCTAGATGAACAATAGTTTCAGGGGTCAGTCCAAGAAAAACAGCAAGTCTGTCTGTTTTTGATGCTGACCAGCACATTAGGTTCAGATAGTCATCTCTTGACCTTTTATCAATAGTAAGCATAAACCAGGGCACAGTATGTAAGTCTTCTAATCATTTTGTCTTCCTGAGCCTTGTCTTGCTGGATGATCAGAGTTTGGTGTGGAAGCACCAACAGTACATTGCATTGTCAAGTCTCTAGAGGTCGCTGAACGACTTGACGTTAGGTCACAAGTCGGTGGAGCTTGATCGGTTATTGGACGATGGGTCAAGAACCTTTTGAAGTCCTTCATGGAACACCAGCAACCAGCTGAGGAGGAAAAATTCAGAAATAAATATGAATTTAACATTGATATTTTAGGCTGGTGATATATGTACATGTTAATTGCCTTTTCTTCAACAACAAAAATAAATAAGGCCTGACACAAAAATTAGTACAGGTGTATACTGAAGACAAGACAAATGCTACTGCGTCTCCTACAGTATACAAAATGGACGGAATTATTTGTGAGATATCACAATGTAAACAAAAAGCCTATATCTTGTGGTTCTTGATACATCGCAATAGCAAGGCTAAAACCAGTAATTTCAGAAATTAACCTCTGTGACCTTTGAACCCAAAATCTAATCAGATC
This sequence comes from Strongylocentrotus droebachiensis, assembly GCA_035222895.1. Lineage (NCBI taxonomy): Eukaryota > Metazoa > Echinodermata > Echinoidea > Camarodonta > Strongylocentrotidae > Strongylocentrotus > Strongylocentrotus droebachiensis. The sequence continues at coordinate 60,408 of JAVYIG010002300.1, forward strand.
ATCTTCTTACTATCACCAAATTTGGAAATAAACCATCAGGAATCTAGAGGATGGAAATGGTCATTATATTTTTCACATTGATCTACCATCTCCAGACCGACTACAATACTCACTTGTATTTGGTTTCCTTGTTATCTGCTGCAAAGATGAAGCTATTATCTCCTTCGCACAGCTTGAATGCATAATCTCTCTCCATGTGATCTTTCTCTTCCATCTCAAATGCCCTGTAGAGCTTGATGGGAAGGGTGAGCGCCGCTCGGACATCCTGGTCAGAAATAATCATTGGAATACCATGATTTAACTAAATGGATGTGATTTGATCTTTAAATTAACAGACGTTTGATAGACTACTGCCCGATTGACCTCATGCTAATTATTCAACATTTTAATTATAGTGTCCTCTGTCCAAATATACTCGACTGACTGCAATCATATATCAAAGATTTTATAATGGTACTTTTGCTTTTAAGTGTACAAATGAGACAAAGAGAAAAGTATAAAGTGACAGAATAATGTACTATCCACACATAAATCAATTGTGCCATACAATGAATCAGACACATACTCATCCTTCATTCAGAAATACATGTACATTGTGGATCATACCGACAAAATGGAAGGGCAAAATGCACGAGTTTGTCTATGACTTGACATTGCTGGGAGGTAACCCTGATGCCTGGTAAAATAACTGACTTTAATCATGTAATATTGCTTGAATGTTTGGAGCAGCTTTAAGACGGTGTCAGCAGTGGGATATCACTTGGATGGACCCTGTTTTATTAACCATGCTAACAATACAAAATTTCAATACTTGTTATAAGCTACTGAAATCACTGTATTTGATTGGTTGAAAGAAAATTTGACAAGGAATTGTGGCAGGGGTTATTCAAAGTAAGTTTCATAAAACAGGGCCTGGGACTGCAAGATATCGTCTTGTGTCAAGCAGAAGAAAATGAATGGATGCATGGACAAAAGATGTACCTTCCAATAATGACATATTCCAAAGTTTTCAATGGATCCTTCTTAGGCATTATATATGACATACATAAATGTACATTTAAGTTTCTACGTCATTCAAATTGTTAATGGTGATATCATTATTTCAGCAATTAGACTATACAATTACTTTGACATTAAAAACTAAACAGTTTATACATTTTACAAATAATTTTGAAAGCGCCTTTTTGTCAGGCACATGATGATGAAATGAGCGAGGGTTCATCAGTATTGAGGATGTGTACCTTAGGTGCACGTAGGGCAAAGAGGTCCTGTTCCGTGGCTGCTACCCAGTATCTGATCCAAGTTGATCCCTTAGGTTGGAAGTACCACAGAAAGCTGGCAAAGGACTTATCTTCATTGATGTCTACAAAGGACTGCAGGAAAAGGAAAAAGAAGAAAATGACATAAATTTTGTAGACAAATGACACTTTCTGAAATATGATAAATTCTTTAAGATAAATAGCAACTACTTTGCAGATAATGGCATGACTGCTTGACAGTGTGCATGTATCATATGATTATCAGAATAACATGCCTTTTTAGTGGTCAAACTTGTTGAGACACGAGTCTAACAGTATTAGATAAATATTTATCAACTTACTAAAGCTAAAGCACATTCTTTGAAAACGTAAATGTCAACATATCCGAACTGTCACACATACCATTTCTCTCTTCTAAAAACCCATTGATTACTGAATTGTTCTATTCCCCATAGGTTTAGTACAGGCACCACTCAGTTTTAGTAGGCAATGTGTGAAAACTAAATAGTTTATGATTTTTAAATGCACCTCAATAGTCAACCTCAATTAATTTACAACTAAGATATATCAAAAGTTGTCACAGAAGACAAATTTAGGGGAATTGGGATGTTCTTTTTAAAAAAATCTTCTCAGATACATACCTTTCTTGATGGTTCGATGGGATCTTCCACTTTCTTGAGTATATGATTACATTTAACGCACACTCTGTTTGCTTTGTTGTCATCATAAGGCAGATGAGCAGTGTAGCTTGAGCACTTACCACAAACAACCTGAAAGCAACATAGAATGCCAATTGATGATATTAACAATATAAAAGATATCATATTTAAAATTCAATTCATGTACATACATCTATTAAGATGCTAATGACACCTAAAAAGTACTCTGGTTTTAGCCTCAATAAGATGTTCCAATTCTAAAAACTTATCTTATTCAAAACACAGCCTACTGTTATTCACAAACTTAGTTTCTCCTGTTTCTTCTTGATATCCTGTCTGTACATATCAAATGTTATAAAGAATAATTGGTGTGTAACTATATTTTTCATTTTTAATCAAGTATGCAAACTGTATCAGATAAATAAATAAATAAATAAATGAAAAGATAGATAAATAGATGGATAGATAGATATACACAAATAAATGGATAGATATATAAATGGAGAAATATATACAGAAAGATAGATGGAAAGATAGACTGATATACGGATAGATATATAGATAGATACTCACCACACCACATGCTCTACAATGGTGTCTTCTCCTCGTGAAGTTGAAATCCATGCCACATTTCATACACATTGTAGTATCATCATCCTTCACTAAGTTTGGTTGTCTCTCTCCAAGAGTTTTGGCATAGTCATCCTGTAAAAACAATTATTCAATAAAATCTTCATCAGTTTAACACATTGTAATATGTTAGGGGAAAAAAAGTATTTCTATGATTTCAGAGGTGGATTTGGGGGGGGGGGGGGGTGTTTCAGAACTCAATCTTGCTTTCTCATAATCAAAGGCCTTCTCCTAACAATATGTCATAAACAAAATCAAACAAAACAAGACATAAACAAAAGCTTATACCATGCAGCAAAATAAAATGACATAAATAAATTACACTCTACATTTCTATATCTTGTAAAACAGAAAACGTGACTACGTGTAGAGGACTTTGTTGCATGCAGTTTCTCCTGTTACCATTTACTAATACATATAATTGTTCTTATTTTGCCTCAGTGTTTTCATGTTTTCCAGTATCAATATTGATCATGCCCTACTTACATCTCTCTCAGAGAGTGTGGTGCTTGTCTTGAAAGAGTCCTTTTTCCTCACCATTTCCTTGATAGCTTCTAGTAGCACCTGACAAAAGAACAAGATATGTTATTCATTAGGTTACCAAAAGTATACATCACTGCTATACAGTATACACAAAACATTCCAAGATTATATGCCACAAATATCTTGAAATATGTATGCATAACATGTATGACTTGTCTATCTAAAAAGCCTTCATTCAACAGAATGAGGGATTACTTATTTCAGCCATCTCCCTCAGTTTTCCAAGTATTGCTTACTCAAATCATCTATGGTTGCATATTTTACAACATTTGCAAACTTTCAAAGACCTACAGTTATGGGATGTAAGCATAATCTAATCTGGAAAGTATACAAAGCATGTATGGCCTCCCTGATCTCTAATGATTATATTTTCCAATTTCCAATTTATCCTTTGGAAATTCCTCAAGATGCATTTTTAAATACTTTTTTTATACTTATGTCTGTTCAAAAACCTCAAATCATCAACACATTCATGAATCTATGAGATGAATAAAAGTAGAATTGAGTTTTATTTATACTCACGGCCATCCATTCCTCTTTCTGCTCATCGGTGTTAGTTTCAAACTCCAGAGACTTGGGAGATCTCTCCAATCTAAACCTTGTTGTACATGTATTACCATCAAGAAGCTGAACAGTCAAAATAAAGAACAGAGAACACCTGCTTTAGCAATCATCTGCATAGAAAGACTTCCTGTCTATAAATACAGCATTAATTCTGTTTCCTTTAAGCAATGTTCTCATTCAATCATGCACTATAACAATAACCGGTAGGAACACCACTTGCATATAAAGACTCCTTTTTTCTTGTGCCCTTATGCATTCTATGTAAGGGATTCACTATACTTACAGGGACTTGGTTCGTTTAGTTCCAATTTGATGTTCAATAAGGTGATTTGATCATATATCAATTATGAATACCTCATTACCATTTTACTAGTGATTTATGAAGGCTGATGCATATTTCCCTTCTTAATGGTATTGTGTATATTACATTCAAGAGACTGATTAATGAGTATAATGAAAATGTTTGGCAAACTCTACTAGGTCACTGCCAATTTAACATTTAAAGGCAAAAACTTGTAACTGTTTAATCTTTAACTTGTGATGCTCGAAAGTTTGATGAAGAAGTGAAATGATACTCACTCTTCTGCAGTCTAATTAACTCAAATTACAAAATTATATTTCTAGTTCATTTAATATCAAGAAACCACTAATGAAACATGTATCTACAAACAGGTGGATTTATGAGTACACTATACAGGGAATATATGGGGAGTCTTTACAATATGCTTACATTAGCTTATCTCCTTTCTTACACCTCAAACTTGTTTTTCACTTAAAGTCCATTGCAATTAACTATCCAAGCTATCTTGTATTTACTTCCCCCTAAAAAGTACACCAGAATGTCAAATGTGGCAAGCATTTCCTGCTATTGATACAATCCTATTTGCCAACTGGCAATTACTACATACCAGACAACTGACTGCCTAACTGATCGATTATGCTTTCAAAAACAAGAAGGACATTTATTTGACATTGATGTACAGAGAATATGGTGGTCATATGACTTACTTTGACTCCATCGATGTCGATCTTGTCTTTGACTTTGTAGCTAACGGACCCAGTGATTTGACGCTTCTGAGTGCAGCACAGCAGGATGTCATTAAACTATAGGAATCAACCAGAAGAAATTAAGTTTTGACAAATAATGATATGATAAAACACGTTAATAGAACAATAAAATCAGAGATAGAAACTTGAATTGAGTTATAACACCGTAACATTAGCAATACATCTATAAACACACAAAAAACATAAAATTCAGCAATAAAACCATAAGAGGCGGTGTCACACAAAAAAATCCCTTAAAAAATCTCTTGAATAATCCTTTGAAGGGAGAATTTTCTTGCTTCGTTAGAGGATTTTTAATGGGATAATTGATGACAGACAGCAATTAAGATAACAAAAATCCGGAATTTTGGCCTCTGTGTGACACCGCCTAAGTATTAGCATATATTGTATAGCTACAATTTTACATACAATGTCTGTATTATTATAAGATCATTACTTCACTTTTAAAGTTACATCATATTTGGGTTTACCCCTGAAATCCAGGGCAGTCATTAAGGGGTTGATATTTCCTTATCTTGCCGGAAAAGAATGCATGAAGAAATAAGAACAGGGAAATATTATGAACAAGGAAATAAAAGAGAGAAAGCAATGTTTATGCTAAGAATACTGCTTATAAATTGTGTGTATTAACACTGCAGGAAGAGGGATGTTTTTAAGTGATCGCACTCTGTATAAATCCATGTTCATCCATTTATCTGCGAAAGTTCACAGTAAAGCAAATCTTAGTTACATGTATTTGCTATCGCTTAAATAATAAAGAAAGGTGGAAAATAAATCATGCAATAAATAAGTATTAGAAGTAAAAAATTTACCACTGAAAAAGCATCACATTAAATAAAGTTTTTTTGTAAACTTGGTGGAAAATAATGGTTAAAAGAAGCTAGATCGAGAGAGAGAGGGGTTGGGAGGAATTGACATTATGCTCCACCAACAAAAATTATCTATCTTGTAAAAAATATAGGGTTGATGTTAAGTTTCATATTAATTTTTAGGTTGGGTTTACAGTTGGTAGTACAGTTACAATTATGGTATCGTGCTTGATCAAGGATTGATGTTAGGAATCCAGTTAGTGTAGGAAATGATAATCAAAGCAGGAGCATGTGTCTTAGAAAGAGGTTAGAAGGAAGGTGAAATAGAGCTAGAAGAAGGGTCTTACCAAGAAGAGATATCTGTCTAATAAGTCTCCGCTCCTAGCCGCTACTCTCGTGATCTTGCCTTCCTTGAGCAATCTCCTACTAGGATCTATGATGGTCTCTCCATTGAAATCTATCTTCTCATTCAGCTTCACTAGCTTAGCAAAGTGATCCTGCATGTCAAGAAAACAGTGAATATTGATAACAATAATAATTATTGATTACTGCAAACATTAGAAAAATATAAAAGACATTGTGAGAGTGGTACAAAGGATAATAGAAAACACAAAATAATATGAATGCTTGTCACATTTGTGACCAGTATGTATATCATTAGTGAAAGTGTAACAGATAGTATATTACTAAAATATATCTTCTTGTTTAGCTGTACCAGCTAAAGCAAAGTGATCCTGTAAAGGGAAAGTGAATTGAAAACTTCGAATTCTGGATTATCTTGGATGATCTTCCTAAGCTCAATACTAAATGGGGGGGGGGAACGTTGCTATGGAAGGCTCTTTTATTTGATTTCTTTTCTTGTTTTTTGTTTCCCAAGTGCACCTTGGTCATTTGATTTCATGTGGATTCAGCGCCTTTAAATGCAAATCACATATATTATTATTAATAAATATCTAATATGTAACCACTATGGAAAATACACATGATACATTTCAATAAACACTGTACATAATTATAAAGCATTGAAAATTGAAACACATGTTTACAAGATTAATTAATTATAATGGAAAGAAAAGAAGAAAAGGTTAACAAAATTCTTCAAATGAATTTACACAAGAATGGTATGGTTCTTAATTGTATGGACTTCCCTTGGAGCCAAGGAAAATATTTATCTCATCTAACTTAATTAAACTGTTTTAAATTTGAAAAAAATTGTACAAAATTACCCATGCCCATGCACCTGAGCCCCCCCCCCCCCCCTCCAATAGTTGCTCCTCTTCTGGTGTTGAATATAACAGACAGTATCTGTATATACGTACACCTTCCTAAACTCATCTGCCCTACATAGCTGAGATTCTCTGAAAAAATGAAGTCATTAGTCATGTCCGCTTTAAGCCCCCCTCCAGGTCCTCTTTTACACTCTAAATTTAGCTAGCCAAGCAAGAAACGTTAATATTCTTACTCTTCTTTTTCACTCCAACAAAAAAGATTTTAAAATAAGGATGAAGCAGAAAAGACAATGAAAGGAAGAAGTAGTTATCCAATTACCTACATGTCAACTCTGTTTTATCATCCACAGAATTCCTTCTATCTCCCCTTAAAATAAATTTTAAAATACAGGGCCATCGAGACAAAAAAAATGTTCTCAAAGGTCTCAATTTTCCAACATTCAATGTCTAAGTAATGCCACTAACCCTATCACTGACATTTAAATCTTTTCTGATATATAGCTGTTCTAATTTATTTGCTTCCATTAAAAAAAATGTTCACACAATCAACATTCAAAATCATTACCCAGCCACATCTTCATATGGTATTAGTATTTTATAACTGATATTATAACTGATACAGATTTTGGAGTACAATATCAGTTATGTAGAGAAATCAAGTATAAAAGTCTGCTTAATTTTCAGTTGTGAATGTGTCCATTCTACTTGTGAGTCAAGGCAGGGTGTCAAGCAGTTGAAAGATGAATTAGATTAGCTTTGCTGGCTATGCACAGCAAAACCTATAGAGGATCGTTGTAAAATATCCATGCACATATTTCACACCATTCTTCCACTAATTAAAGCTTTAAGCAGTATTTTGGATGTTGATTTGATTTAAATTGAATTTTGTCAACATTTCGTTTCAATTTATATTATTTCAGAGCTCTATGCTACAGTACATCATTATATCTAAACTCATCAACTGTGCCCTGTCTCTCTCTCACTCTCTCTCGCCTATTCACGCCACTCAATTATAACAAAGTAATCAAGATAATATCTATAACTTGATGTGCTTTTATACAAACAAAGCTATTTATGGATTTGTCAATGTGTAGTTGAGATTTGATGGTAACAATTTGAATTTTACGTAAATTTCATTGTTTTTTCATCAGAGTTATTTTTATAAGTTTCCCACAGCTTAATCACTGATTGCTTCACTATTTTACTGCCCTCAAACTGAGTTAGTATTTTTTCAGTTCTCAATAGAGTTGTGACAATGATTACTTAATCACTGGGGATGACTATTTTGACATCATCCATCAGTCAATCATTCAATCCAACAAATGTTTGTAACATTACGCCACATTCCAACAAGCAATGCCACAAATTGATTGCTGATGTTCCCCGGTAAATCCATCCATGAGCACCTCTCTCCCTCTCTCTCCCTCTCTCTCTCTCACCCCAACCTTTTCTTCTCTTTCTACGGTCCCTCATCAAACCCCCAAGGCTCCCCCGGTATTTCCTTTGAAGGGGGAAACTCCCTATTTCCTCTGGCTTGAACAAGAAAGAGAGGACAGAGCAAGTAGGGTTCTCCGGATGCCACTTTCAGTAGACGTTAACATTAATGCTTTCCTCCTCCCTGTTCCATATGGCTAGATCAATCCTTGTCTTTACCTTCCCTCAAATGACAAGATAATTTATAGTTTTCATGCATTTTTGGGGGTTGAAAAGTAGCCTTATTCATTTAAATACATGAATAGTGTCTGAGGTAAGTTTAATTGGATGACTAAACAAAAAATGAAAAAAGTATGAGTCATCCGTTTGGAGCCAGAAGGACATTAACCTATGTGTAAAAGCATATGAGTTAAATGCTCTTGCAGCTCCACACAGACATTTTACTCACATGTGTACTAAAAGATAATGGGAATTTTGAAATGAGCGTGCATGTGTAATCAAAATATAAAAGAAGAAGAAAAAACAGAGTCTGGAATCATTTTCCACTTGTCATTAGACCATGTTTTTGTGTCTTGCTCACTTCCTTATAATGTGGTCACACAATGGCTTGTAATAAGAAACCGAGACATGTTTGATTACCAGTAGTAACCGAGTTAGAGCATATTGAGAGAGAGATAGTTGTGACACATGCATCTAAACGTATGCGAGATGGGTCATAGGTTAAATAATGTTGCTCCACATAGTTCCCTAGCTCCCACATACGATCTCTATGAAGGGAACTATTTTGGAGCTCCATGAAATGCCTGACCAATCAGAAGCATCTTCCTGTAACGTAACTATGTCTCTCAAGTAGCTATGAACCGAGTCAATTAACTCACCATTGTCTGCATCATATCATTGGAATGGTGCGCTGCTTTGGAAATCAGACCGAGAGCCCCTGAAAAAGAAGCGGGAAATAAACAAAACTATAAGAAGATATGCCAATACAAACTATTCCAAGGCATTAAGCATAGAAAATCGGAGAATACACAGGTATTATGAGACACTTTTCATGATGATGATAAAAAAGTGAAATTCATATACAGTTGTATCATGAAATGTAATTGAGAAATGAGAAATCAATGAACTGCGATTTGTGTTTCCTATTACTTGAGATAAAGATGTCTGATAAAAATGTATTTCCTCATTATAATCAATTACCTAACATTTAAAATTGCTCTTCTTTTTTTCTTCATTTCATTGTTTTTCTTCAGCATATTACAATTCAGATTATTACTTTGACATTCCCAAATTCAACAAAACCAAAATATATTTGAAATACTTAAATGTTTGTTATCAAATAGTTGTGGAAAAACAAAAAATAAGTAGACATGGCTTATATGTCAACTAATTCACTACCATCTTGAAATGAGCTGGAAGGAATGAGACCCTTCATATATCTTTGGACCCTTTAATACTCATATAAAAACATCCCTGTTCATCTTCACAAAAATTGACTTAGGGTTCCTGACCAGCAATATAGTCATAATTAATCACTCAGCAAATATTCTATAATTTTTTGTCTCACTAGGTTCCCACAATAATTACTTCTTTTTAAATATTTATTATTTTGTTTCACTCTCAGTTTCCTACAGTTGGTGTTCAGCTTGAGCTGAGCCAAGTCATTGTATTACTAAGCAAAAAAGCACTAGAAATTCATGATCACAAGCTGATAGCTACAATGTGTATATGTGTTCAGTTCCTCAACAATATATCACAGGATTTATGAGACTCTCAAGCAGGTTAACAACGGATATATAGTAAATTCTATTGAAGTCCCCATGGTACACAGCTCTAAGAATAGCATTGATTTATGTTAGATATTCCAAAAATATGATTTTATTGTCCCCTTTAGACCATTGTGACTTTATCAGATAGATTTTTCCAGATTGTGATTATTTCTGGCATCAAATGATGATTTGTATTTTTGGGCCAATGCAGAACACAACACGTAGGGGAAAATGACTGCCAAAAACCCACTCCAAAGTTTTAAAAATAGTACTCCATTGAGAGAAGCAGCATGTCCGATATTTTTTTACACATAGCAGCTAGGTCACAACCTCTATGGCAACAACGGAGGTAATGAGTTACGCAACATTCAAGGAACTGTCCTCGATGATTTAAAGATGGGTATTAATTATTTAAGCTATGAGATGACCGGCTGGTCCAAGCTTACCCATTCTTAATCCCTGGGCTTCCTTTTGCACTTTTCATAAGGAATACATGAACACATATCTTTTTAAAAAGCAAATATCTAGCAAGATTTCACTTTAATAGTAACAAAAGAAATAACTTACTCTCTGCATCTGTTCTATCCACAGATTCCGCTGGTAGCTTCTTGAGGTATTCTGAAGAAAAAAAATAGATGTTTTATTTTTAAAATTACTTGGTCACATTTTCTTTCTTAAAGTGAAGGTTGCCCTATAACTTTTTTTTTTAAACTTCATAGAATTTAACAAATGTATGAATTCCATGTAGCCATCTAATTTACTAGCAGTAATGATAAGAAATTTCCAAGATAAACCTTATCACTGAAATATAAATATCATCAGCTTTTCAGGTAGGCATACAAATTGAACCAAATTATATGCCATTGATTAAAAGCTCTAGTGGTTGGGATATGTGTATTTGCACTGTACATTGTTTGATGAAATTGGTTTTATCATTTTTACAATGTTACTTTCCAAGAATGGGCATATTGCATGATAGGTAATTTTTTTTACTTACCTTACATCCAGTTATTATTTAGGAACCTATAAGACAGGAATCTTTAGTATAATCTACTGAGTGTATACAATATTCTTACTTACGGTATTAAAACTAACCCTGGGGGTACATGCATAAACATCATAAATTGAATGTTATATACAACTCAAAGTTTACTTGCATTCCTACCTTTGAGTAAGAGTTCATATCTGGGTATTCTCTGTACAGGTTCCAGCATGTGATGCTGAAGAGTGAGAAACATGCAAATAGGCTTTTTCTGAAAAGAAAAAAAAGAAAAAATGTAATAATTACATCTTATTGATAAGATATTAAAGCAACGGGGAAAGGCCATTCAAATTAATCAAAGGCTTAATATAGTGAGGCAACATGTGTTCATTCTGTTTATGTATTCAATTCAATCACTTATAGTCTCATTGATAAATGTAAAGCTGCAATATAAGGTCCGAATTGAGGCACGAAAATCAATCCAAATCTTATTAAAAATCATTTCTATTCAAGATATTTTGACAAGGAGGTGGCATTTGCACAAGGAAAGTGGTATGCCAGTATTTAAATCTAAACAGGAAATTATTTCTGTTCATCATACCAACACATTTTTTTCTTCTTTAAAAAAATATAATTATTGTAAATGCATCGTTACTTCATGTCAAACAAAAAGCCATAGACATATCATGATATCATTTAGATTCTACTGTAGCTGAAGCATGGCTTACACAAATCTTCATCGAGACTCTCCATTAAGACAGGGATAGTCAGAAGATGGGTCAGAATCTTGACCACACAACATATATTACATGTTTTAAATCAGGTACCTGAATTTCTTGTAGTAATGATGCAAAGCTTGGTATCTTGACCATCCACGTGTTGAGGCATTTGACAGCTTTGTCAAAGTTCCCTACGTAGTCTGTGTAGAGCTTGAGGAAAGGTGATAGTCTGACCAGGATGTCTCCAAGACAGGGATTCTTCTCCCTGGAATTAAAAAAATGCGAGAAGACGACTTTAAACTCACTGCCCATTATTGTCAATCTTCTGTAGGAAATTAGGAGTGGTCAACAGATTTCCCTGAATTTCTTAATTTCAGGCAAGACTTCCCTGATTTCTTCACAAGACAGAAATTACTGAATGGTGGACTGTATCTGAATATATTATGCCAGAGGGACAGGTACAAAATAATTCTGGTTTCTACACAATTTAATTTCAATTTTCCTTGATGAAATGAAAATTGAATACCGGTATGTAAACATCTTCTGACAGATGAATGTAGTAAGTTGAATTCAACTCTTCTTAATACTTTAATATCTTGCAAATATTAACCCTAGTGATTGAAAAGCAAGCTAAAAGAGGTTGAGTATAATTTTTCCCTGAGTACACGCGAGTTTGACCTAGTGATATAAACAGGTCAGTCCTTTGGATATTTTACTGTTTTCCTATCTGATATTATCATCCCAACAAACAACCAGACTTGTGAAAAATAGGAATCCCAGGATAGATTTCCAAGTATTGGAATACAGAAATAACACCGGCATCTTGACGCCCTGTCCCCTGTTAGGTACATGTGTCATCGCTCTATGGCTGTTGCGGTTTCTTTTCAGCCCTGGATACTGCTAGATAAGGTTAAATTGTTCTTCCTTCTTCTCTCCTTAATATAAATCTTGGAGGGAATCCATCAATCATATGCATTTCCCATCATTCCACTACTGGCTTTGGTGTGACTTGTGTGCCTCTAATGCCCACTTCAGACTACCAAAATTATTGTATGGCTCTACAAAAATTGTATACATATAAAATAAGTTTTTTTTTTTCTATTCTGTATATTGTATGATCGTTCGTATGTGTCTCCTTAGATCAAGATAGTTATGTAAAGTTCATTATTTAAATTAAAATTATATTATGGTCTTCCATTAACAAGGGCCATGTCTTCATCTGTGCAACCCGTTCAGCCACAGGTCATTGTATAATGACATGTTGTATAGCAAGATATTTGTAATTGTTTTGTAATAAGTTTGAATATACATATATGTCTTTTTTGTTTTGTTTGTTATAGTATGTTTTTTTAATTAATGGGCCCCATTTACAAGCTTTGCTTCTCTGGGGTCCATAGCCTGTCACCATGTTATAATTGTACCAGTACCAATGTGATTGTAAATTGTTTTTAATGATTGGCTGAATAAATTGAATTGAATTGTATAACAAAACATTGTACAGCGAAACATTTTGAATGAAAACTTGATAATGAATCAGGGTCCGGTGATTGTCTGAATGATGTATCACATGAAATCTGTATAACTGGGCATTGATGAATTGCCATGTCAACTAACCTCTTCAAATCTATATTGTTTATATGATCTTGCTATCTAGTGTGTATGCCCCTTTCACTGTGCGAAGATTCTTTGTATGACTTTTGCATAAATTCATTCTAATCTGATCGGGTTATAAGTATCCCTTCTGATCACAATCGTTCACAAGCTTGGCTGTACCTTGATTGGGGTAAATTGCAGAGGCTCAGGCTAATTAAGGGTCCAACATTACAGTCACAAATAGGCCTATTCTTAAAGTCAGTGCTATTCTTCAAGTAAAAGTGATTATGAGGCAGCCACTATGGTTAATGAGTTAATTTGCATCAGCTCACCATTCATCATTGTGATTGATGGAAATAATACAAATGGAAATTAAACCCTAACATTTTAGATAACATAAACATATCGTATGGGGAATTAACATTTATATGGAGGCAGTTCTTATGGCGGTTTCAGCAGCGCATCTAACAAGTCATTATGAACGTATGAGCGAGGAAGATAAAAGGTGAACATTATTAATAAAAAACTGTCATTTTCACCTTAAAAAAATGAAGCAACAAAAAGAGTGAGTTGACATCAGAATGAATAAAAAAATATTGAATATGTTCCCTTAGTGTTTATGAGATTTTTGAAAGTTATAATCAATTCCCTATGTTATTTGTAATGCTAGCTGTGATTCATTGCACAGCTTGTTTGACTAAAAAGAGTCAGAGTTTGGCTCCAAAGAGATTAAATGATAAAATGGGGTGGAAATACAATTCATTTTTAAACTCCCTCCTCTAATTAAGTCCATATTAGACTCCTAATTTATCAAATCTCATTTCCTGTTTCCACATCAAAACACCTAATGCAATTATTTAACAAATGTATTGACTAAACCTATGTGTGACATTCAGACCAACTCATCCAGCGCTTAGCATGAATTTAGTGAATATTTCAGTGACAACAGAATTAGAGAAAAACTGGACTTTGTCCCTGACATATTGAAGAAGACACACTATGAATTATCATGTAGAGCTGTTGCATATATATAGTGGCATGTATTAGAATGTGAATATTTTCAGTTTAGTTTGTATAAAACCAAAGCTGAGGAAAATAGAGACTGAAGTTGCTTCCTGGTTCATTGTTTCAAAATTAGATCATTAAAGATCATAATTCAAGAGATGTATGTTTATAAGCCACTTTTGACTAGACTGATTGGCAATAATTTTTGTGTTCAAATATTTGCACAGTATGTGATACTTTTATAATATCATGACCTTTTATATTTGCACATATCTAATGAGATATTTGGACAGACGGCTGTAAAACTCATATACATATCATATACATTCTCATATAAAAGCCACATGAGAGAACATGTTCCCACTATTAAAAATTATAATTCTTTTAATGCATGACATAGTTCCTTGATGGGCTGAAATGTCATGAGATACCATCTGTTTTTTATGGCATGTTCTGAAAGCAGAATTATTGAAATTCATGCACATGATTTCTTTTCCTATAAGGGGGGGGCCTAGGTGGTAGACAGCTATGCTCAAATAAATAGCACAACATTTTTTAATCTTGGAGGAGGTGATATCATATATGAAAGGCTCATATTGATAACATTTTATGTGCACCATAGAGAGAAAAACATGTTGTTTTAAAGTTGAAAATAAAAAAAGTTGGGTTCGGGGAAAAAAATCAGGATGTCTAGCTACTGGAACAGGAAGTCCAACAACTGTCACGCAGGGCCCAATTCAGGTACCAAACACCAGTCTTAAAGGGACAAATTATGTTGAGGGAACTAATTTACTCTTTGTGATGAGAATGAAATAGGTAAAAACTATACTGGGAAATAATGTCAGGTAATTCGTCCTTGTTTTCACGAAGTGACGGTAGTGAGAATAATCGTAACGCAAAGTGAATGCAATTTTTTTTCACTACCGTCACTTCGTGAAAACAGCGACGAATTGTTTAAAAGATCTACAAATCATAAAGAATCCATCATAAAAACGAATAATTACAATTTTAAAGTTCCTATATTTCAACAATCTCATATTTAAGAATTCATAACAAAAGGAAACAGAAACAAATAAAAGAAGTAAACATGAAGCTTAGATTGTATTCCTTTCCACAATATAGGATTCCCAAAACACAACACAATTTACTTTCAGAATTCACCTCATCTAAATGCTAAACTTTCATCTCTGAAAAAATGATATGTTTTCCATAAAGTTTAAAATGAACTTCTTGTATGTCAAAAAACTTTGATATACAACCCAAAACTGTGCACTAATTAATATAATATTTGACCTGCAGTTTCCTCATAAAGCACATTTTAATTCACCTCTGGAAAAATTAAGTAAACTGAAGTATCCATCACTATTGTTACAACAAGTTCTTTACAATACCCTTTTGAACCCATGTCTCCTAATATTCTTGTTTTCTCAAACGCTGTACACAATTCCCGTTGATCAGATATAGATTCAGACACAGACAAAATCATTTGCATTCATGCTGTTTAAGCATCGAAACCTCATGTCGTTATCATATTAATCTATGCACAACACCTTAGCAATTCATACTGTGCAGTATGATACTTCCAAAACAAAACAATTACTGGCTTACATTAATCTAACAGTAAGGGTGAGTTGTAATTAGTTTTATAATGAATCCTGGCAGAGATATACATGTTTATAAAGGAAGTTTTCAATAATCTAAGTTAATCAGGTAAGTTATTCATGAAATAAGGGGAACATAGGGAACATGGAAAAAGGTATTGTACGGCTATCGCGAAGTACTGCAAAAAGAATACCTCATCCTTGACATACATAAGAAATTCTTTTTACTTCAAATTTTGCAAATTTGAGACTGCTATTTTAATATTTCTTAGTTAAGGATGTCTAAGAATCTATTGTGAAAGATTTTATTTTTAGCTGAAGATAAGTGTGAGGACCAATTGTACACAGTATAATATGCCTGATGTAATTTCTGTTTCTGTTTAATGTCCCTAAACAGGTTTATATGAAATACAAATGAAGAGAAAAAATAGAGCATGCTGATCTTTATGACACAAACAAGTAATTGATTAATACTTTGTGGCAGATCTAGTATCTGACTAATATACATGTAATCACCCAGTTGGCTTGTGATAGAGCTACATTGTTTCTTTTTTCTGTCTTTATAATTATATCGATCACCCCTTAACTTTGAAACACTTGAACAAATTTCCTAACAAAGAATTATCATCAGGAAGGGGTTGTGTGTATGAAACCGTTCACATCAATTGAAAGAGTGAAGTAGATTTAATTTGTACAATATAATAGAAAAACACAAAGAGAGAATAATACTTCAGCTATTAGATGGGACATTATGAAAATCACTTGACTGAAAGCATTAAACATTTTGTCATGTTTCCAAAGATGACAATACATCATAAAATGGGATATCATTTTTGTGAAGAATAAAACATTCCTTACTGACACATTTGACAATGTCTTCTCTTAAAAGTGTGAGCCTTAAAAAAATGTACTAATTTCTTGCTGAATTAAAAGTGACCCAATACATGCGCACATTACTAGACAACTAGCCTGATATTTAAAAAAAATTGTTCTTCTTTATTGGACAGCCTGCCAAATATTTGAACTTTCCATTGTGAGTCAGCCTTTGTAGGTCATGTGAAAAATCAGTCTGGAAATGTCCTAGCTTTGAATGAACCAGGAAAAGTAGAATAACAGAAGATTCACCACTGCCATAATAGTTAGGTAACTTTGCTTGACAAACAATGCATCAAATTTCTTTTTTAATTAGTGATGAGGTTCATCAACTTTCATATGGGGCAGCATGACTAATACACATTGCACAGCCTCAGAAATTCTATTTTGAAATGCTCTACTCTGTCATGTTTCATTTGTGTTGTTACTTAGCAACTTTTCTTCAGTCTTGAACTCCAAAAGAAGAACCTCCAAATAATTTATGAATCTTTCCTGTTGCCTTGAAAATGGTTTAAAAGTAAACTGTGGATGATGATGATGATAAAGCATTAGGTATTTCCTCTGTTGAGTTTTTAAAATCCAAGATTTACCTAAGAAAGTTCACATCTTTGGTAAAGATGACAAGCACAATGTCGCAGCACACCTATTTATTCTCCTATTCATTCTCAGTCCTCAGGAAAATACTATTTTTGTAGCCATTATCCAAACAATGCTTGATAAAATATAAACATTATAAACAATTGATTCAAAACATTGATTAGGTCTCACCATTCTTTCATCCTATCTTCAAGCTGTGTGAGTAAGAACATTTTGTGGAACTCATAGATGGTACTGAGGTTGGAGAAGATGATGTTGATGACATCGTTGGGGAACCATTTGTGTTTGCTGTTTCCAGCCCTTATTTTCTGTTCGAACACCTATATGAGAGAAAGAAATATACAAATTGTTCATCATGATGATTCTTTGAAGAAGAAAAAAAAATGTTCATGGACAATTTCTCTATAAGGTCTCAAACAGCACATTTTCATGAGTATTTTTGTTGCCATATCCCAAACAGGCAGCTCTATATATGCTAAAGGTTGTTCCCCAGCATATTCATGCATACATTTGGTCATGTGACAAATACATTTTAATATCCACAGTAACCGTAACATGCATCTGCAGCAAAACTGATACAGCAATGTCGCTCCCGCAAGAATTTGTCCTTGTTAGAAAATCAACCTTCAAAACATAATGAAGAATCTTCTATATCATATCTTGAAAAAGGAATCACTATGTAGTGCAGTAAAACCAACTGACAATTTCATTTATAATATATCCATTACGTGTTAAGAAATTTTTCTCATCTAATACTATTTTTTAGAACATCAAGCAGATGTCCTCACACCCCCTTCTCTGGGCTCTAGCTCTCCCTCTCTTCTATTCTCTTCGTTTTTAAATTAAAATCAATAGAGTTTTTTTTTAATTCAGAAAGAGAGAGCTAAATAAGTTAACCAACATCTTTTGGTTATAACAAGCCACAGGCTCTCATTAATGACTGACAAATGTAATCCAACACTACACATGATGAAAACATGTTTACTGCTTTGTGGCCAATGTTCTGAAACAGAGACACCTTTCAGCATGGATTACCGGTAGAGAAGATAATGTTAAGCAGATTACAAAACCCTGTGGCAATAATTCTAACCACTTGGTTATCGTCCCTACCCACTGTCACAGATTTCTCTCTCTTCAAGTTCAGAATTATACGATATATTCCCATGATAGTGCTTATTTGGGGGTTTCTGACGTAGTTTCTGTCATTGACCAGATGTTAACCTCACAGAAAGAGATGAGGGCAATGCAGACACTACCACAAAGTTCTTTAGTAACCCTTTGATAATTAGACATGCTCTATTACCACTAACCCATACCATGAGGGGTATATGAGCGGGAGTTATATACAGCTACTAGCAATAGATCAACTTTAACAAGGTTTGCTTCTGATTGTAATCTATTCCAGGTATTCCCATCATAAAATTTACTTTCTACATTAACATTAACAAATTTCCTTTTTTTTTGCTTTCTGCAGCAAGTCTGCAATTTGTTTTCCTTTCATCGTCGTATTTCGCACTTTTGCTTACGTATTTCTGGTTTTAGCATTCAGTGTCCTAAAAATCCACACCAGAATATTGGATTCAGTTACTGAATTAAAGCATGTCCTGTACGTACTTAGTTGGGTGACATGCTAAGTTGTCTGATACATTTTGTCAGGAAATACTGGATATCGGACTAAGCATCTTGCTAGAAGGAGAAAAAGCCGGAGAAGTTGTGGTTTCAGTGTCTGTCAGGAACCTCTCACACTTTTTTGGTTTTTATGGTTGGTTTGGAAACGTGATTGAACGAGTCTGATTCTAGAAAACAAAGACTTTCTCAATACAAAAAGGGACTACAGTTCTAGGAAAGCTGAATAAAAATAAAATCATTACTTAACAAGCTTTTCAAATTTCATTATGATTATAACAAAGATGAGTGGAGAGAATATTGACATTTCAGACCAGGTGATGGGGGTGGGGGAGATGCTAGGCAGTACAGCCAGGTCACTCCATTCAGGCAGGGGTAGTGAATAGTGAGCTGAAGGGTTGGAAGTATAGTTTGCAGACACAAGGTCTTGTCAGTCTTACATGGAACAGGAGGTCTGAACTTCAAGACTATGTATACTGCACTACATTGGCCCTGCACTGTAGCTCCCATAGACAAACCAGTTAGGCTAGGCTAAAGTCTTTAAGGGATTCGTTTAGGTGCAAGATAGAGTATGTGCGTGCAGACTACTAACTGTAACATTATGGTGTACCGTAAACCTCTTCCGTGATTAGACTACTAACTGTTTTGCAATGGACAAAGAGCATAATCTTAACTCTGACATAAAACTGCATCAAGGAATAAAGACAAGGAGACCTGAATGCTGATTGTAACATAGTTTTAAAGATGACATCATTGCTATTTTTAGCATCATGCCTGAGGAGTCTATGGGTAATTAGGAGGGGCAAAGGCTTGGCACACACAATGTGCGGAAAACTTAGAATGCATCTTATTACCTTCACCACGACCCCTAATTTACTGGCACAGGCACGGAAAGACGTATGCTTGGTTTCAAAACGTCACAACTTTTCCTATTGAATTGAAACCATTTCCCCTGATTTAAACCACTTTAAGTTTTAAGGTTAATAGTTCTAAATTTTGCCAATCTAGGCAATAATGAGAATATTCTTTTGTCAAATGGTATTATTCACTCATTTTCATTGTGTCATATCTGGAAATTTGCTGATTTTGTTACTTACATAACTAATTAAGGGCAAAAACCTCTGAAAATTGTCATTTTAAGAATAAGCTACTTAATGCACACATCAAATTGTTGTGGAGAGTTATAATAACAAATTGGCTTTAGATTTGAATAAAATGAATATAAAGATGTTATCATTCATCAGTGAGGTTTTTTGATAAAAACAAACTTTTAACTTTCTCTTTTGCTGTTCTCTGACACAGATGCTTGACTTTCTATAGAAGCTTTGTTTATTCTAAATCATGACAACAAATGTTGCACAATGGAGACAAATATATCAAGAAGGTTTTTATTTTCACTGCTGTAAATCACACTATTACTATCATAAGATATTACTCATTGTGGATATTCATTATGACCCAATGATTTATGTTTAATAATCTAAGAACAATTGAAATTATTTTAAAAATGCTTCTCTGTTCAATGTCTACACTGGTAAAAAGGCCAATTAGTGATGTCCAAGTGATACATTCCTATTTATCAAGATCACAACAAATTATTACAACTCTGTCCTGTATACATAAGAATCATTAATGAAAACAAATAAACAAATGAATATGTCAAAAAATCAATAAAAATGAATGAACAAATATATATATGAATATAGAATAAAATCAATCAATAGACAGGTCTGTATATCAATTACAACAGACTTATCCTAAATTGGCAACAGAAGTTGAGATTTTGTTCTTACCTTGTGCAATAAATGCAACCTGTCCACATACTGTCTCTCTGACGTCAGCACTTCATAGGCCACTTTGTGACTCTGATTGATAAAGGTGATGGTTTCCGCTGGTCTTTCCGCTGGTCTTTCCTGCAATGGGAAGTCAAGAATCATTATCTTATCTTGCGTGCCTCATATTCATCCAGCCAAGGAGCACTATATTTACAGTGAAAATCTTCTCTTTCCTATCCTACACTTTCTTAAAAATCATTAGCAACTGTAACCAGGTGATACCATTTTACAGTTCACTGTCATATCTTTTTCATGATATTACCTTAGCAATCATAATCATTTAGTGGAAATAAGGTGAAGGTATTCTGAAGCAGAAGGTAGTAATAAAATGCATTACCATGTATTTCTTGATCATGAATTAAACCTGCAATGTTTTTTTTTTAATTTCATCAGTACGTGGTATTCCTATATCATTCCAAAAAAAAAAAAATTATAATCCTTATCTACCCTCACTGTTCACCTTCTATGATTTATTTATATTCTTATATATCACCATTGCCATGACATTTATAGGCTTGGGTGATATATCTAGTTCTCCCCATAGCAACAGGTCCTCAACAGCAACAGGTCAATATAATACCTTTAAATGTTATTGAGTCTACAGGAAATACCCCTGTTTTCAGTGACCTTACAAACATTGAGATCATATCATATCTCTAACTTTTACTTAATGGAATACAATCACATATCATTATAATTGAAAAATGTCTTGTCTATTTTTCTAACACTTTACCAGGTCTCCTATGAATGCTCCTAAATTAATTACTTCACCATCTATTACAACCATTACAAACTTATTCAGGATGTATGATCAAAATCTTTCATGGATTTCTCAGAACTCTTCTCCTTGAAGATTTCATTCTCACATTAAAAAAAAATATATAAAAAACAGACTTCATAATATAAAGGAAGAAGTGTCGTAGTCGAGTGGTTTGAGCAATTGACTTGACACTAATGTCCTTTGGCAAGGCATTAATCTTCATTTGCCACACTCAACCCAGGTGAGGTAAAAGGGTACCTGGCAGGAATTAATTCCTTGAAATGCTGGAGCGCTGTAATGGCAGCTAGGCTAAGGCCTGGGTAATAGAATTTCTAGATAGAAGGTGCTATAGAAATGCCTATTATTATTATTATTAAGTCATATTTGAAAGGATGTTTCCTCTAACATAGATACTCCAAACTTTAAAGACAGAAAATATATTTTATTCGGGGGAGGAGAATTAGGTTATCATTCTTGTTAAATGTTTACAGACAATGAGAAATGCAACATCATGGACCTTATACTGCCTAACCTATTTTTGTATGTATTTTTCTTTTCTTACCATAGAGCATGTAGATAAAGTCATGTGATAATGTTAAATAAATGAAAGCAATTGACAAAACATTAAAATACACCATGCATAAGGAAATGTCTGGCTTTACATGCCAAATTCCATGAACCGTATGTCCCACTTCAAACTATAATCCATTGTTATTTCTAAAACCTTCACACAGAACTGAAACCAGTAAGTAACTGATCAAGCTATGCTAGTTTTCCTTTGTATATGGACTAGTGCACTGTATGAGTATATTGTCTTCATGTAAAATAAGTAATACATTTTGACATATTATAGACATGTAAAATTTACTACATGTACAAGACTTAATGAAAAAAACAATAATAAAAAAAGATGAAATAAAATGAAATAAATAATTGTATGTTATTTACATATTAACTTGTATTACTGTACCAGCATTCCTTAATTTCTTATATTTTTACTATAAAGATTTACTGTATGAACCTTGGGCACTCTGATACAGACTCCATTATTCAATCATACTCTTCTTAAAGTATTCAGGAAGAGTGTTTGGAAAAGCTTTGATCACCTAAGCTGTAAGTCCACAGTGAACTTATTTATACAGAGCTGTGCTTCCAAAGGTGCAGTCCTCCTGTCAACAGAATTACCATTCCAGATCAAACACTTAAAGAGAGGTGGTGATACATGTATATTCCATTACTTTCACTTACAACATCCTTATTACACAATGGTTACCTTGACATTTTGCCCGAAGGAAAGACTTTTTGCTATTTTTCAATCACATTATCATTATACTATTTGCTAAAAAGAAAAAATTATTGCAAGGAATGATTACATTTTTAATTTAGTATCTTCTCTACAAAACTGGAATTTTAAAAGTCTATTTCTCAGTTTTCATGAAAATAGAGAAAGAAGTCAACATTGTCTTAAATAATTTACAAATTATTGTAAAGTAAATCTAGACAGCTTACATTTTGTCTGCTAAGCGCCAGAATAGTATTAAACCCATATCATTTTGCATTGAGTTGATGCTCCTCTAGCTCTCGGCAAATTGTGTTATAATCTACCAAAGTAATGAAAAAAGCTGAAGATTTGACTTACCTTCGACTCAAACTCTTCTTCACTAGGATCAGAATCTGTATAGTCCTCACTATATGTACTACCATCCTCAACATAGTCCGAGTCTATTGACCCTGTCTTGTCCAATGGGTCCTTGAATCCACTGGGTATTGAGGCCCCTCTTGAGGATCTCCTGTGTTCAATCGTGACAGAAATCCCTGAATCGGAACTTAATTTTGATGAGTCTTGCCCTGAAGAGTTTCTTTGGATATCCAGTTTGTTGGGCGAGAGACTCGATGCAGAGTTCTTCCCACCCCTTCTATCCTTTTGCCCTTTACCCGTTACTGTAGTCCTGTCTGATTCATGAAGGTCCACAACAGCATAATGTTTGTCACCGTTGTTCATGTTCTCATTCGATTCAGACCTTCTCCTTGAGAACAGATTGCTGAACCCTTTGGCTCCTCCACTGCTGCTCAAACTACCAGAGGTAGGACTGAGAGGATCAATGGACTTCATACCACTGATCGGCTTCGCCATTTCTGGTTTCATACCAAAGAACCGCTCAAGGTTTTTGCTCTTTGGCTGTGGCGTAAAAGTTGCAGGATCCTCAAAGCACACTTGGTCGTACGTCCTTTGGTCTTGAGAAAGATTGTTGACTCTCCTTGTTGCATCAAAGGAAGCACCTATGCTCCTTGCCCCTGTCAGTGGCAGCTTGCTTTGTACCTTTGGGCCAGTTGTGGTTGTGGTAGTGGTGGTGGTGTTGGTGGAGGCTTTACTTGATGAAGAAATGCCCTGTTTATTGTTATTTAACTTGTGAGCCAGATGCGTAGGTTTCCTAGGAACTGGCGGTTTGTTTCTTCTGGAATCTGAACAAAATAATAAAACAAATTTAATGCAGAAGATATTGGAATAAAATTGAACCAAATTGAATCAGAACAATGAGGTGCACTTCCAGTTGGCATGCTGTAATCATGGGTTAGTATCTATGGATGTCATCCAAATTCATTTGGGAATTTTTTTCTTGAGGACCTCTTTAACATTCTGGACATTTTAGGAAGAAATACTTTATGCAGTTAACATGGCCCCCTGGAATGACAGCCTTGGTCTTACAGAAGATATAGCACATGCCCATATATGCCACATATATGTATCTACAAATAGATGTCAAGGAAACATAACATATATACTGTACTTTTAGACTTACACTCATGATGTAATTGACCCAATAAAAGACAATTCTTTAAGTTTTACAAATACACAAACATGAAAACAATAAAGATAGTTTTACTTGAATTATACATCAAACCTGTAAGGAATACAAGTCATCATGGAAGATTTTTCACTGCAAACATAAATGTGTATAATGTTGTGACTGAACCATGTATCATTGATTCTATTTAATCAGGGCATCACGATCAGAGCTACCCTCGTAGCTCATTAACCTCTTGATGATTAATCTTCAGAATACCATATCTTACAAAACTGAACCGGTCTTCAGCAGGTTACTAGGCCATATACTGTACTTCATTCACACACTAGCTTTAAGCACATCAAGATATAATGCACGTACACTCCACACCAACAACCAAGAGTTCTCTAGCTTGAGTTTCCTCAAGCTGCCATCAATTAAAAAATACACTTACCAATATTATTTTCCTACACAAAGGCACACATTACAGCACATATCCTCTGTGACTGATTCTGCATAGTACATCTTAACAAAAGACACATGACAGCTTTCCTGCTCAAAAGGCCATAGGATATGGTCCCTAAAGCAGACTTGCAAATCAGAAACCAATGGAGTGCCACGCAAAATAACTTTTCAATTCTGCTATGAGAGAAAGGTCAGGCACACTACACACCGAGGAAAGTCAAGGCGGCAGTGGAAAATATATCAGATTGGAGAGCATCCGTCTCAAACCTTTTTACCACATGTCGTGTGCACTTGGCCGTATTAAAGGAAGAGAGCAGTAAAGCTAAGAAAAATACAAATGACTATGCATGAACCTAGTTAATATATGTAGGTGTTAGCCAATGATTTTAGACACTTCCTGAATTTGAATAACAAATCAGAGGTATTTGTGTCTACCTTATAATAATGTAATGACACCCACACAAATGAAGCAGACTGTACAAAAAATCTCTGTACTTTGCTTGAATTTCATCCCTTTCATCAACTCCTTTTATCAAAATAATGTTTGAAAAATATATAAGCTCAACAGACCTCCTATCACCTTCAAAATATATGAGGCTTCAACAATCTGAACATATTTTGCAGTAAAGTCATATCACGTGCATTTATAGCTGAAATCATCAAGATGTTGCAGATGCAAGGTTGCAGCTTTAAAGCTCAATTGCTTCTTTAAACATATATTATTAGCTTCTAGTGAAGTCTAGTTAGGATAGACTTCAACTGATATCAGGTAAATCTGTTTGCCAGGTTCAAGTTATCACAGGAAAGTGGTGACATGGTGAATAGCTTGTCAGCTCCAATGAATTACCAAAAAAATGTCTGTCATCCTCTTTTCTGGATATTAGAAGGGTATTAAAAACTGACAGATAGACAGAAGATAAATAAGACATAGAAAGAGAGAGAAAGAGGGATAGAAAAAGAAACAGAGGTAAGAGTAAGAGGTACAGACAGAGAAAGAAGAGAAATAAAGAGATTGGGACAGAGAAAGGAAAGAAATAAAAACAGATAGAAATAGATAGGGAATTAGGAGTTCAGATATATTGACAAAAGAGAGGGAATCAACACAGATAAAATGACAGAGATAGAAAAAGAAAGAGATATAGAGACCGACATACAGAGAAAAAAAAGATAAACAGAGATTGTGACAGAGGAAGATAATGGAAGGAACATTGAGAAAGAGAAAGACTGACAGAATAAAATGGGGAAGAAAGAGAGAAAGATAGAAACATAGCTAGGAGAAAGAATGACAAACAGAAAGACAGACAGACAGCCAGAAAGAAAGAGACAAAACAGAGCGACAGGGACAGAGACAGAATACCTGCTGCGTGGTATACTCTGTCATTTCCCTGAAAGGAAATATGTCAAATCACTCCATGTACTCCTCCTGTTTATACTATGTCTAATTTCATCAAGGAACTTGGAAATGCAATGCACTGAATCATCATTAAATTGCTGATCTATAAAAACAATGAGAATCCAATACTCCAGGCACCAATGATTTTGAATTTAGAAAATAATCTTACTTCAACATAAGACTTGAAGAAAGATTTTACTGAAAAAATGTCATTACTCAAAAGTCTGTTAATTTGTTTCATTGCATTGCCTACAAAAATAAAAATATTGATTTTATATTACCTCGGTTAACTAATATGAATGGTCATTCTTGCATATTTCAATGGACATGGAACTTTGTAACTCTATTTTACAAATGCCTATGATCTGGAAAGGTTGACAACCTTGTTCATTACAAAGCAATATATTTGCAGGCAAGAATGAAATTTATGAAAGAAAACTGGGCATCCTCAACGATGTATACTGTAAGAAAAAAAAGAGTCAATTTCTGAAAGGGCACTGAGAGAGAGAGAGAGAGAGAGAGAGAGAGAGAGAGAGAGAGAGAGAGAGAGAATGAAGTGTATCTGTAGGCCTGGACATTGACTTGTTTACTTGGCTTAAAAACTTAAGAGTCTATACAAATTGAATTACCCATGGCGTTAATAAAATTGACACCTCTTCCTGAATAAAAGTCTTTATCTTTACATTAAGTCCTTAACTGTCCATCTCATCCTGAGCCTACTTGAGTATGACACTGACACATGTATCACTTCCTCTGTGTCATTACATTACTTTCTTGCCTAGGAAAGCAAATGAAAAACGTTCAACAAGGCTAAATGCTCTTTTTTGTTGACACCTCATTCAACACAAATTTGCTTTCTGAACTTATTTCCTTGTTAATTTTATTGGATTCTTATTATCTGTAATGTTACCCTTGTATTTCAATTTTGTGAATATATTGTACATTGTATATTTTTTTTAAATGAAGAATGAAATAAATACCATACCACCAAAACAAAATGAGTTTACTGACATGTAGTACATGTATAATATATTTGGTCAAGTCCGAGGCTGTTTATCTCATATACTATGACTACACCAACAGTGTTAGTATTCCATGGTTGTATTATATTTGACAGCCAGCTATCCTGCTTAAACCAGAGGAGATATCAAGGATATTGATAATTTCAATGGTAAGTATATTTAGTATGCCATATGTTACTTGTCAACATATGAGAGACCAAAAGATCAAATACCTTGGACTCACCCGTTTTCAGTATTACACATTATGTTACAATTTTCCCTCAATAATATTTTAAGCCGATCTTTACATCAGATGACAAACTTAAAAATTGGGAAGGATATTTAAACAGGCTTCAAGGCTATTCACTGAATTTCCGAAATATTAAGGTGTTCATGGAGAAGTTTGTATTCAAACATCACTTTTGATCCATGATGTGTCACCTAGCATTATAGAATGCAGGATACTCAAAATTCAGATCATACCACGACGTATGTCACATTTTTTCTCTAAATGCATGATCCCTAGTTGGGATTTTTTGACTTTATATCGCATTAGTTCCTATGACAACAAATGGTTAATATCTACGAGGCTGATTTGAATATAAGATGAATTACCCGAGTACTGCAGGTGTCATGCATCAATGTACCGATGACATCATATTACTTCAACCAACAAGTATACAACCAACAGATGTGACTTTTCCATTTCCGAATCAACGACAGTGAGCTATGCACAGCTCCCCTTACTGAGGCTAAATTTCTCTGTTTCTATGCCTCTAAGAAATGTGCAAGGGCATTGTACAACATAAAGTTCTTCTCAATTTAGACCCGCTGAGCATCAATTTGAGTTATATACATGCATTTTAAAATGAAATTGCCTTACAGGTGAGTGAAATCATTAATTTACTTGTGGGTGACAAGTGGCTGCAGTAGTTTTGCTGTTAGAGTTTGCTTGAAGTAAATGAACGTAAGGAGAATATCATTTCTGCTGATCATAATAAGTACTGGTATAACCCCATAAAGATTACAAACACAGAGAAGGAAATTGAGAGAATATCGATATGAGCCCCTCAAATTGAAATCATGAAAAAGTTAGAAAATACTCCCTAAAAATAAATATACTGCAAACAACATACAAGTATACTGTACATTCTAGAAAACAAAATCCATTGATAACTGAAGACTTTTTACACAGCACATCTGTCTAATCATAAACTAATTAGAACATGCAAGCTCCGCAAAGGTCATGTCAATTATCGATCATGAGGAACTGCCCATTTAATACAAATTTGATAAGAAACATACAATGGTCTAGACAGTGTTCTGACTCCAGTACCAATCATTCATTTTTTAAGCGGACAATGTTCAGCAATTAATTCATCAATGTCAAACTGTAGTCATACCGTACTTAATAAGTTGATAGACACAGAGTGTCTTCAAGACATCACAAAATCTAAACCAAGGAAGTTTTCTTAAAAACAGGAAGGAAAAGATCCATGTTGCTTTGAGGACATACCCATCGCTTCAGGACAATATATTTTGGTCACGCAAAAGATAGGTGAATTAGAAGAAAAAAAATTTCTGTGGGCAGACAGACAGACGGAAAGAAACAGGATGTTAGTCAGCTTTCCATCATAATTTCTGAGATTTTTCTAGAGGAAATCCGGAAAATATGTTATTTTCCAGATTATTCAATGATTCCTTTGGAATTACGACTAATGAAGAACTTATCTCACGGAGTAATAAAAAATGTGTATATCTCTTTATATCATATGTAATACATTAGTAATAAAGCATCTATTGGATTAAATCAAATCATTAAATACACTTTTTAAGAAATTCTTTGATCTAGGGGACCTACTTCCATGGGTGAGTAATACCACAAACTTTGTACTCAAAGTATATAGGCCCTTACACAACTTCACCTCATCAAAAGACAAGCAGTATACATGCCATCTAAATTTTGGGAGAATGAATGTTGTGACAATACATAACTGGGAATTCATGGCAAATGAACTTATCACATGACTTAGGAAATCCTCTTTGATACAGGTGACTTTGATATCCCACCATAATGGGCCAGATAACATAGTGTGTCTAAAGTCATGACATACAATGCCATGCATACAGTACCACTGATGGCCGGATGCACATTCAAACCCATTGACAACGGGTCCATCCCACATAAAGCTTTTTTTCAGATACGTAGCAGTATAAACCACAATGTTGTTTTTTATGAAGACGTGACGTGTAATTCGCTTCATATCTTATAACATAGAGCTCAGTAAATACACACAGGACCTTTGGTGCGTGCACTTGCCATTCATTTTTTTAAATAAATAGAACTGGGGGGTGTTTCACAAAGATCCTAAGTAGAACTTAACACTAAGTTGGACTTAAAAATTATGGACAGCCATTTGAGCCTTAAAATGAAATATATTCAAAAGCAGAAATTCAAGTATTTTATACTTTTTATAAATTCCACATCAAGAACATGAAATCTCCTTGATGAAAGAAAATATGAATGATTTGAATCAACATTTTATGCCTTTCAAAATAACTTTTACAAAATATTTTCAAAGATGCTAACAGCTTTTCATAATTGTTAAGTCCAACTTAGAGTTAAGTTTGACTTAGAATCTTTGTAAAACACCCCTTGGGTGTTTTTTTTTTTTGGTGCCAGTTTGTCACGTAATACCTCAACAAGCATACATCCTAGGGGAATGAGAGAATCCAGTAGTCAGCAGGTTACTTGGCCCATAAAACTTAATGATCTTATCCAAGAAGAAGGAAATCATAGATTCTTGAAGAATAACTGAAATGCCCCACAGGATTTTTTAAAAGCTCATGCCGACAAGAAAAACCCCCTTCCCGATCCTGTCATCCGTGTGCCAGATTGAAAATTAGCAATTAAGATAATGCAACAGGCTTTTATTAGAGACAAATGAATCATCTATGTACACTGTCAATCTTCGTTGATATCAACCCAAAATTTTCTAATAGAATTGAAAACTGGAAAATCTCTTTTGACAGCGTCAAAAGCATTGTTTTTTAAATACATAATGTCAGTTTAAAAAACTGAAGTTTTATTTTATGAACACTATTAAAAGCTGAATGAGTGCTTTCAACTTAACATATAATCGTTAAGAAATATTTTGACAATAACTGTGAAATCTTTATGTTTTATGTCTGATCACAGTCTTCTGTGATATTCTAATTGAAAACAAACAAATATGGTGTAAACTAAAAATTGGCATACCTTACTTCACGATGTTCTTGTACATTAATATGATATAAAAACATGAGAAATAATACTACATCATGATCTGTATATGCTTACAGACGGTATAGTAAATTTCAAAACAAAAATACATGTACCACACAAAGAAAAGTAGGAATATTTCAAATGATTATCAGGAAATTCACACACAGCCTGCAGTATTTCAAAAGACCAAAGCATCGATTGATGATTAAGACATCTTCCAAGTTGAGAATCTGTTTATGGAACAATCGTCAAATATCTTCTTTCCATCTCCACATCTGCAGTCAGTAGTTGATGATGATTAGTGCTGAGACACACTTAAGAATGTAAACAGATATCTTCAGTTAGTCCAATTTACAGTGTGATTCCTACTATCCTCTGTCTGTAATTTGATTACACACAAATTAGGTTGATGAACAATTCAAGCTGTACACAAAACAAATTGCAATAATTGGTTTATGCATGCAGAGAGCAGGAACTTACAGTTAGCCGCTACTGATGAAGGCACAGATCTGCTGTATGGGCCACGCATACCAACTGGCCTGGGCGGCGGCGGGAAATTGGGAACACTGGGAACACCCCTTCCTGAAGACATGATGGCAACCAAAATCACCTAAATCTAGAGAGATTTACACCACACCTGATCCCAAATATAATGGACATTGAGTCCTGATCCTGACTGACAGTGGAGGTGCCACACCAAACACGAGTTGATGGTCATACAGACCCCACATCACGAAATACAAAACATCCTGGATGTAGAGATATAACAACCTTTCAGCACCCCGGACTAACATCCATGCATGAAAAACACTTGTTGACGTTCATCTCATATACTCGAGCAATTAGCACATCC
The DNA here is from genome assembly GCA_035222895.1 of Strongylocentrotus droebachiensis. Taxonomy (NCBI): domain Eukaryota; kingdom Metazoa; phylum Echinodermata; class Echinoidea; order Camarodonta; family Strongylocentrotidae; genus Strongylocentrotus; species Strongylocentrotus droebachiensis. Next base: position 91,726 of record JAVYIG010002300.1, read on the forward strand.
AGAACAGCAGCTCCATGCGGACTCCCCAAATGTAGGCTGTTTGGGGGAGACAGAAAGTGACACAAGAATTGTGCGGGCCGATACACAGAGATCAAAACGTTGCGTGATTCACATGCGCAGCATCTCTTACTCATGCGCTTGTCTTTAATGAGTGAGGGGCCAAGTCGTTGTTGTGACTATAGGCCTGTTCACAGATGTTCTGGATGAGCCTGTAGCGCTCGTGGGACTTCCTCCATTCATACTATGGCGGCACCAAACCATCACAAAAGTCAACTCCTCATTTGTCTTCACTGCTTCCTACTCCTTACTATACCGGCCCCCCTTCCCCGTCTTGGCAAACCAATTGCTGTCAGCATCCTGAAACGACCTCAACTGCTATACTGACAATAACTTAATAGCCAGGGAAGGAAATAGGTTTTGCCTTTTCAGGAAGACACTAACTACCCCCCAATCTCTAGGTACCAACATCTAATTACTCCCTTACATTTTCTTAACAGTTTTCCAGACAAAATGAAAATGTGCTACAGTTACAGTCCTTCCTTTTACACCTTTCCTCCAATTCCTTTCAAAACTGATATTAATTAAATTACAGCAACATTTTCCTCACTGTAAATAATTTAGTTTTCTTTTTTTGTTTGATTATTAAATGTACAAAAGCATAACTAATCGGAAAATAAAAGGCAACTATTTCTGGTATTATCAACGATATGCATAGTTCATAGTTTTTAAGCACACGTCTGTGGTTTATAGAAATATCTGGGGTTTTTAAGGCTCTTCAATCTCAAGTCTCATGGCACGGAAACATTGCTGACAATAAATAAAATACATTACCACACCATAGCTTTAAGTACTTTATCAAGAGGGGTGGGAATCAATGGGTTAAAATATTTAGCATCCTTGTCCCAGAGAACTACACCATTGGGAACAAAGTACTACTTTAACAACTTCCTTTCTTTTCAGAAAATCAAACTTATTCAATAGGACTCAATAATCCGAGGACTGAACTTAATTACGCAAGGATGACTTGGACATGCACTGCCCACAAGATTAAGGAAAGGCAGACCTAGCTTACTCATACATCAGAGCAGGTAATTGGACCCTAGAGTAAGTGTCACCATTGTGACAGGGATTCTAATGATGTCACTTCTGGATAGTTGTATAATCACCATGACATAGTCAACATATTTCCTGGGACATGGTATTTTCTATCAAGAGGAAGCTGTATGGGGGACACTACATTTAGTTTTGTGCCACTTGTTTCAGCAACAATTGGTCAAATGTGATTTTCTACATTAAGCTAATTCCGAACTTCAGCCCTGGACCCAACACTATATCTAAACCTGACCTAAAACCCAATTGCAACCCTAACCCTATATAACCCTATACTTTTGATGAAATAAACCCGGAGCAACTGTCCCCTGAGGAAACCTTGCATCGATCACCTCTACATTCATAAACAAGCAATTTGAATTCATAAGATATATTTCCACAAGGTTTAGTTTCATCAATTTTTGGGGAATGTGGTTGGGAGCTCTAAAAGATTAGAATTCATTTTTTTAAACACCAAGTATACCGATTGGTATTTTTTTCTCCCTCATGTAATAATCTGGCTTTGCACAATGTAAGAGCTCTCAGTATTGCTAAAGAATCTTAAGCATGTATTCCACAATCATCTTCTAATAGAAGCACTTTCATGGAACTAAATTATAACTTACTTAATTTTGCAAACATAGTTTTACTCTCAGGTGATTTAAGCCAAAACCATTCTAAAAGCTCAAAGGTTTTTAATGGTTAGAACCTGAAACCAAGTGTCTTTAATGTTACTGTTTATTTGCTATGTGTCACAGTGTATAAAATTGATGACACTTCTATATACTGATCAGTTCCAAAATAGGCTTTGTATCAATGCTCTGAATACTAGCTGTCTAATATATGAACAATACCATTTGAAGTCATTAGTAAATATAATCACGAACTAACCACAAATCAATCATACACACCTCTTATGGACTACAGTAACAGGAACTTGTTCTTTTAATAAAGCTATATACCTCATAATATCATATGCTCACTGAGTTGGAGTTCTTTACAAATGCTGTTGGTTGATCTGTTAACATACTCTTAGGTTAGCTAGGGTTCTCTTTATTTTTCATTTTTGGTACACTTTAGTGTATTCATTAACAACAGCGAGTGTAAAACCTAATCTTGAATAAACAGGGAACTGCATGTAGTGATATGGTCTTGTGATAGTGTGTTCATTGGCCCATTGAAAAAGAAACCATAGATAGAATGGGAATAAGCCTATTGAAAAATCACTTACAGGTTAATAAAGGAATGTTTTCACACAATGACATTAAAGCAGTCCCTGGGAAGAAATAAAATCTACATAAAGAAACTTTATCCGATCCACTTATGAGTCTTGATATCTGACAAAGTCTCCTATGTTTTAAGAAAAACTCAGTATCCTTCAAATACAAAGAGTGCTGTTATGTATTCTGTAGAGTGATGCGTACAATCCCCAGTCGGAATCTGGCCATGTAGACAGGTCAATGACTGGTCAAAGACTGTTGAGGGTTCTTGAGGCCTGCCGGGGGCTTATGACACTCACTAGTGATGATGAACATGATACACATTCATATATGCACAAACCAACAGAATATATGTACTTTTAATTCTGATTTGCAAAAAAAAATCTATCCAAAGAAAATTTGTAAATTTTATTGAATGCAAAAAAACTCATCCAATTGCTAATTGGGAGGCAAAACTGAACTGATTAGTTATGAGGCAATGGTAGAGTAACAAATGCTTCTTTAAATGCCCCCAATTTATGTAAGGCCAATTGATGAGCATAAGGAACCAATATTGCAGTTTTGCCAATAAAGGTGAAAAAGGTGATGAGGAACATGAATACCACATGAATGATGGAATAAATGTTCCCAATAATTGCTAACATGGTATTAAACTTGATTCATGAAAATCTAGGGAAGATAAGTGGTGAATTTGAAAAAGTATGAGAAAGGGAAAAGGATATAAAGTAGCTATAGTGGAGGAATCATACTACCGGTATATATAAAGGAGCTATGAGGACATGACAAGACAAGACAGAAAAGTTAGAATATTGGACATAAGTGATAACAGAAGGGAAACAGGACATACAGTACGTGATCTGTACAAGATATAAGGAGGAAAGGTTAGGTAAGGTTGTAAGGATAAGTGAAAGCATCAACAAGTGAAAAATGAAGGAACAACCATAAAGGAGGAACATAGAGTGAAGCTGAAAATAATAACATGAACTCTACTGTGAGCCAGAAGGCCATTAACTCGAAGAAAGATGAGATTCAAAGAAGGATGGTAATGTCTTACGCCTGTATCTGCGACTGCTTATTCTGCTTATTCTGCGGCCACCACGCACTTTCTGCTGCGCCTTCTGGAAAAGCCCCTGAGCATTGCTGATTGAAAGCACCAACTGCCCGTCGTCAGCTAGATTGGGCATGGACCGTGAAAGGCGGTACTCCTTGTAACATTTACCCTGCAGGAGCTTGTTCTGACGGAGCGGTATAACGGAGGGTGAGGTGGGGCGTCGCTGGCTGTGATGGTTGTGATCTGTTTGGGTGGTATGTAAGTGGTGGTGGTGGTTGTGGTGGTGGTGATTGTCGTGGTGGTGCGGGTGGAGATGGTGACCGTTCTTGTTGTAGCTGGTCTCATGAATCAAATTGCTTTCCGAGTGGTACTCTGTGTAGAGATGGACATTATATGGAGTCGATAGGAGTCGATTGGAAGAGAGTGAGTGGGGATTGAGAGGCTTAATGTAAGATGCAATGCAAGAGCAAAGAGCAAGATTTGACTTTCAAATGCAGGCAAGCAGATGCTTTTGTGAAATGCAATGTGAAATGCAAAGTATAATAGAAAAGAAGGAGCTCATGCAGACAGGATGCTTGATTTATTTTGATTTTTTTAATACAGACGTGCACAGAGATTGCATCGAAACTGAATGAACTTACCAACAGCATATTGTATTCCCTTTTTTTAATGTTCACAAGAACTTCAATGACTATTATTCATACACGGAATACAAATACAAAAAGAACTTAAGTACCGGTATCATATATAGCATAATGTTCACATCATTTTCAAAGATTTCAGCAATGCAACAATAACTTTCTTTCTACATACCTACAGCCTACTTAAAACTAGTCTAGATGTACACAACACTTCATGAAGACTACATGGTTGCAGCCTTTTTGTACACTAATGCACAGTATACACATTAAACAGTATTCCCCTCATGAGGAGGGCTTAATAAGTTTCTATATCTTCTTCTTTTGTACATATTAATGAAACACAAGTGGAATTTACGATATCAATTTCACATAGCAACATTCATATTTACAGAGGACTCACCTTATTCTTATGACATTCAAAACACAAGATGACACAACAACAAAAATTTGATAAGAATTCAACATTCCAGACAAGTCACAGAGACTGCCCTAGCTTATATATAGACCCTTCAACTACATGTACCCTCTAAACCCGGACATCAAACAGAGTTAGATCAATACCAAAAAACTAAAGCAACTATATAAACATAGACCTGGCATGTTACCTAATCACAGTAAACACTACAAGATTACATGTCCCTTTTAAGACGTACAATCATTGCAAAACAAAATTAATTCCCCTATTATCATCTTTAAACTTTCCTATCATTTACTATTCAAAAAAGATTCCATTATCAAATGACAGGTTGATCTTGAAGGTGCTTTTGCTGAGCAGGATGTGAATTGTTTTTTTAATGTTTTGATTATTAAAGACTATCAACAATGATAAGGAGAAGACTTTGCACCTCACCTGTGAAGAACTACATAATAAGAGCTAATATTTGCTGATCAACATATATAATCGTCTGCTCAGGGCCCAAAGGGCAGTAATTCATATCATTTGAAACAAGTTTAGCTCTCAAGAGACAATGTCTTTCAATCCTTTTGGTTTCAAAATGTATTGACAAACACACTGAACTATGTAACAATCAAACAAACAAACAGACAATTAACAACACCAAGAACAAAATAATAATAGAAGAATGACATTATAAAAATCATGTGGGGGGGGGGGGGGGTAAAGAAAATAAAGACTAATGCATTATCTGTTTGGAGCAAGAATGGTATTAACTCACTCATTTCAGACATAGATACATCCCTTCTAGCTCTAAACAAAATATATATTGTATGTAAAGTGAAAGAGGAAGTTAGATCCAAAGTGAAGTCAGTGGAGTATATATATATATATATAGCGAAACTATAGACAAATACAAATTATAATACATATAACCCATTAGTATCGAATGGTATGATAATACGCATTTGGTTAATATTAATAGCTGTACAGGAGTTACAAAACTTGAAACTAGATTAGCAAAGATAAATGGCTTACTGTCTGTCCTCTGTTGTTAAAATGAGCTAGATATGAATAAATCATTTGACACATGATAGTGAAGTGAATTAAATCTAGCATTTTGATAAGTGGATTCAATATCGTAAATATTGTAATAGTAAATTGTCATTTTGTTCTTTGCTACTAATGTAATGTCAAAATCAGTACATGAAACGAGTATTTGTTTTGTTTATGTTGCTCAGAGCATTTTACAACCCTTACATTTTTTATTGAACACATTATCTAAAATGAAATCAAAGTCTGTACATGGATAGCTGCACCGAGTAGGGCACTTAAAAGGTATGTTCTCTTGACCAAATGCAAAGTAAAGATCATAATATAATGATTCAATTTAAGATGATTAACCATACTGCCTCCTCAAACCAGGTGTTTTCCGTTTTAGCTAGGTCTATGGGGGTAGTCGAAAGATTAATATGAAGCTCCACTGACATACCATAGCAGAAATGGATTTCACAAAATATGACAAGGAGAACTTTAGGGAGAAATAGAACTTTGCAGAGAAAGCATTCCGATCTTCAACATACCTATTGTACCATGAGATTCAGTGGTTGGGTGAAGACCCAAGTCCAATCCAGGCAAAAACATTGTGAGTGCCCCTTTCTGACCGCCAAGAACTACAAATTCTTTCTAAAGATTGTGCAATTTTTATCCAGAAACTTGCTTTTGAGGAGCTCAAAATGTTGTTGAAGTTCTGACTGTAACACGTCACTCTAGCCTCCATTTTCAAACATTCATGATGGATGCATCACCAACAGCAGAGAAACTCAATGTTCAGCACCAACCACTGGAGTAACCACAATTGTTCTGTCTATTTCATTTTCAACAAGTAGCAAGGGGGTGAATATATGAAATTCCTTTGTTGGTCTTTGTACTATTGACTTTACTCATAACTTGATCAAATACATGTCACCCTAAGAGTAGGCTTACATTGTTTGCAAAGTTATCAATCAATTTCAAAACGTCTATTTATTCTTACCTCAGACAGAAACAGGGAATGTCCCTATCCTATATCATCTTGAGGGTGATAAAATTATTCCTATGTGGTAATGTTTGCACCCATACCTCATCAGTAATTAAGGTAGGGGAACAATTTTGTCAGAAAACACTTTGTATCAGGGTATTTTGAAAATCCAAAATCCAATGATATAAAATCAAACCAAAGTGGGAGAGCCAGAAGGATAATTTAAAAAGTATACACATTGACTATTTCCCCCCAGAGCTATTTTTCTTAATAATTACAATACAATTGAATTATTACTGGTTGTGTCTTACAAGTGATTTTTGCCAACAAACAAATGTACAACAAAGAGAAGGCGCTATATTCACTTTCTATGCAGTTTTATATATATTTGGTTTTAAACTTTCCCAAAAAGTTGTCTTAACATATATATTATAACATATAATATGCACAATCCACTATTCACTTTCTTTGCAGTTTTATCATTTGGTTTTAAACTTTCCCAAAATACTTGAGACGGGATGCAACAGTAAAGAGGGACAAATAAGCTAAGCTTCCACTCTCTACACCCAAGTATACCCAAGTAAGTATTAAAACAGATAAGCACAATCCAACCAGACACAAAGATATTAGAGATGATAAAAATTACCTTTAAAGGTGTGTCACGACTCCATGCTTTCTTTATCTTTATGTGATTCGATATGCTGTATATGCCAATGCGTATATAAATGATCCTATGTATTGATGTTCAATGTATACAGTGCAGCAACATCATATGGCTTTACCTATATATATCACAAACAAAAATAGTGGCCAAAATATTGTTAGCTTACCTGTATTCTAGCTGATATACTTCCAAAAACGTTTCATCAACAGAGAAATACATGCATGCACCACCTCTGATATACATCTTCTGGCTTGTAGTTGTACCGGTATGTTATATTCCACAATTAGAAACCACTGCACTGAATGCACACCAGGTATTGCACAATGAAGTTCCTCTTGAACAACTGTCTGGTACTACATGTACATACAAAAGGGAAATCCCACGATTTGGGGTTCTATTGATCGAGAGATAGAATGAAGCCTTGATCTCCATTCAACTCTGGCATCTCCGTATACGCAAACAACCGAAAGATTCCTTTGATGTTCACAATGTATGGCATAATGGCAGAGGGGTAGCAATCATTGCATGCCGAATCGTAGCCAAGGGAATTCCCCTACAAGAGGCCGGGTAAGAAAAGGGGTCAAGGTTACCTTTAAATCAACTCTTGTCTTGATTTTATTCCACTTATTCATCTCTATCATGTCAATTACGTCATTACTTATGCTTTCCTCCAAACTCTGTAGGAAACGGAATTGACGGCATTGACAAAGATAGTGCTGCTCGAGTGATTATTTGTTTCATGCTGAGAAAGGTTCATTTCCTTTTTCACGGTATACGGAATTTCCTGTAACCATGCAGTGACTGTGGACTACAAGCAGGTCTGGGTTTGCAAAAAAAGATATTATCATATATTCTACAAGGTTTCATTACAGTGTTCTTATTCAACGTATCATAAAAACATCATAATCTATGCTGTTAAATTCTTTTACAAGTTAATAGATTATGATTCAAAAGTGAAACTAGGATCATATTGTCTTGGTAAATGACCATTAAAAAAAACTTCAATTAACCCTTTTGTAATCACAACTTCAAAACACTTTAACTAGACACATGGTATTTCTACTGTATTGAAAATATTAAACCTGCAAAAAATAGTGTACCAGTGTTTTCTCATGATTTATTAGCCTTATACTGTATTCATCAGAACCAAAATACATGTACTCCCTTTTTATTTCTAATTAACAAATCTTACATAGCAAACGATGGTCCATTAAAAATCACATAAAGAAGATTTATGGGCAAGTCACTTTCTATCTCCCTTTTCTGGGTGTATGAATCTCTAATATTCCACAGAACTTTTAATCACTGTACATCTCAATAAATGTCCTACATTAAGAGCCTTCTAGGAGTGCTAAAGGGGGAGGGGTGATTCACACCTCACATTTTCCTTCAAGTTCTCATTTTTCAGAAAATAAGGGGCTTGCTTGAAATCCTAGCGTAGTCATATGTTACAAACATTGTAAGTACAGTGTAACTTTTCAGAGTGAACATCTGGAGTTGTTGAAAATTTAGTTTTTAGTAAACTGTAGTCAGTTGATAATGTTAACTAGAATTAGGATAAAACAGAGAATCTGCATATTGAATTAAACTCTAGTTAAAATCTAATACAATTGGATGGTCAATTACAAAACTTTTAAATAATCTAAATCATTATCTTAAAGATAAAGACCAGTTATGGTCATGCGATTGCATTGTAAAAGAAACATTGTGAAATCGATCAGAAAAGGTTGATCATCTAGCATAGATGTACTGCAAGGTTCTGGAATCATCAAAATGATAAGAAATTTGGCCCAGTCTTCACAAAGTTACAAGCACTGTACACAGAAAGATGTATATGGAACTACGCACACGTGCGCGACACATGCTTTTTTATCTCTCACAGTCCAATAGATAAACTAATTTACCAAATATATCAAATAGTAGGCGGTTTCCCGGCAAAATTTTTATCATCATGTATTATTCAAAACATATTCTTTCACATGATTGGTAATAAGAGCTTCCATTTCATTTTTTGAAATTGGGGAGTTTCCAATACTGGTCTTTACCTTTAAACTTGGATCATGGTTTTACAACCAACCAAAAGCTAAATTACGGCTATGGTTTTTAAAACGGATCAATTGGTAATGGCTCTATTAGTAGAGATGATATGTAGCTATCTTCAGGGGGGATAACAAAAAAGTTGTCTTGAATTTTGGTTTACGGTTAGGCCCTCCTTACTATCTTGACATTTTACTTTTTACGCACGCTTTTCCAATCATGAGAATCAAAAACCTTTTTTAATGTGACAACTTCAGGTCTAGACAAGCACGGCTCCTTATCGTTTTGCAGATTGATGAGGTGTAATATGCATTTACTCTTAGAGTTTCATTGGGACCATTTTTAGCAAAGAGCCTATAATTAGGAACAGGGAGAGAGGAAAAACGTCAGTCTAACATGTGATTGGCCTTTCTCAGTGGCGAGGGTACAGGGAAGGAAAAAACTAGATCCACGAGTGAGATACAAACTCCTCTTAATAAATGGATAGATTATCACCCTTCTTTTTTGGTCTTTACATGCACAGAGATTGGTTGGATTGATACCGTCTGAACAAATTGTTGACAATATAAAACACACAAAATGTTTTCATTTTAATCAAATAAACTTGGAAATGGTAAATATACAGACACAACATGGTTGAATTTCAATTTGAAAGCAGGAAGCATCGAAGACCGTTGTAATATTTTGTTGTATTTTAGAAAGGACTTTTTAGATGATACATTGTAGGTCAAAGTATTTATCTCTGCATGAAAACAAAGGTTTAAATTTAATTGTTACAAAGAACTACGGTAATTGCCTTTTGAAATGAAGGCAATATTGCTAAAATAAAAATTGCACAGTGCCACATGTAGAACTGGTGAGCACTACAAAAAACATTGATTTCCCATATATGTGACCCGGCACCACAAAACCACCAAAAAGTCGCAAAAAATTATTTTCCTGATTTCATCTGATTATGAAAGAAGAAGTTCTCCTCATTAAAATGGTATATTACTTGTCCAAATTGAAGCTTCCTAACCCTTTCAATTTAGTGAATGAAAAGAGCTGGTGAGGGAGGTTACTGGTATTAAATTGTGAGAAAGAGAGCTTTAAAGTTTGGGGCTATTCAAGCATGCGGAGCAAGCAAACCACAGGGAAATCAATAGAAGGGTGAATCAAAAGGCCATAGCAACCACTATGAAGAGATTTTCAGATTAGGCTGAAATTTGGCCTGATGGTCAAACATAGTCTGTTCATTATGTTTCTGAGGTTTCAATGTGTGGACTTAAGTCTTTCAAAAGTTATTATGTTGTAAATGTATAGAGTTGTAATTGGACAGATTAAGTGAACTGCAACATAGTGCCGAGACACCTGCACTAGACAATGCCTATTCATGGTGGACCCGGAGTCTTTTTGTTCCCCCTTACATAACACTGCTTGTCACCTATCTTGTTTTGTATACATCTGGGCAATTATTTGTAACCACATTATCAGGAATTCTCTCGTCGCTGTCTTGCCCGAAGTGTTCAGTAAGCAAAGCTGTAAGGTTGGCCTGATCCCCCGCAGCTAGCCCCCACATCATCGCTTCGTTGACCGCCCGAGCTACCCGGGCATCTGCGTTGGTGCACCACGGCTCTGCTCACGTACAAAACCTGGCATTGTAACGACGTTGTAGACTTTTTCGCAACTTGTCACTCTCAAATGTATAAAATATAATAATGTTCTTACTCTTGATCAACAAATTCTGGATATGTGATGTACAATCAAGCTACTCGAAGTCGTTAACGGAGAATATAAGACGAACGCAAATCTGGAACTCGGATGTGAAAGTGGATAGAAACAAAATGGCGCGCCGCACTGATTGCTATAACGGACCAATCACAGCCCGCGTAGCACGACCCGTTAGCAACGACCGACCATTTCCGGACTACGATAATTTCGCTCGGGAAAAGTGATCAAATTTTGGAAGAGACCGAAGGCTGTGCGAAAAAAACTGGTCTAGAAAAACCGTTTAAAACACATCTTCTACTATGTTTTAGACTTCCAAATTTTGATACTAGGTACAGAAAAGACCACTCTTTCAGAAAATGCAAAAAAACAAAAATCTATTTTTTCACCTAAATTGACATTTTAGCTGATTACGGAGAATCGCTGGTTGCGACTTTTTGTTGGTTTTGTGGTGCCGGGTCACATATGTTAATATTTGATATTAATTTTGAAAAACACAAATAGCATACACCACAACAAATATATAACTGAAGTTACTGAACACACTGGTTACTATACATAAACATTTAGATTAAATTCCACGAACAAACGTTCACACATAGTACAAAAAATGAATATCACTAATCATTGTCAGGCTAGATATAAGAATGACCTTCAAAGTAAACCGCAATTTTATTGAGAGAAAAAGGCATACATACACAAATCTGATAAATTAAATGGATGAATTTTCTACTGCAGTATTCTACATGAATGTATGTATCCCACAAACCCACATAAAAATCAAACTTACCACGGAGACCTAAACCTTGAAATTCCTCATCTTCTTCATCTTGATACACCTCCTCCTCCTTCTCACCATCTAGAAACCCAAACTCACTCTTTTCATCCCAGAAAACATCATCCTGCAGATCTCCACTGTGTATGCTTAAGGTGTCTTTAAAGATGCATGCATGATATTTAGGAGGAAAAAATAGAAAGACAGGCTACATGCAAAAGCCATGCAAAACATAACAAAAATAATAAAAGCAAGCTTTTTTTAAAGATGAATTTTGAAAGAAAATAATATGAAAGCAAATCAAAGGAAAGGATAATTCAATAAAATGGTTTCCCTGCCATGTCCCTTAACTATTTTGCAAGCTTTTTTTTTATTTGCAGCTCGTATATCCACGGACCATGATATATTTGAGATCATTTTGTGTTTCCTTGCATTGCTTTGCTGATATATACACACCCTTCCACCGTAATGAAATTTGTTCAATACAAAGAAAACTGCAGAGATAGCTTTTTTAATCATAAGAACTAAAATAAAGGCAAAATCACTTCCTCAACAAAATCTCACTACTTTACTAACTGAAGTGAACTGTTCTAAAGTTTCTCCAGAATTTGTCATTCATGAGCATTACAAAAACCAAAAACATTAAACTGTTCTTTTCCTCTACAATTATACAAACATATACTTTTTATCAACAAAAAATAGTAAAACTCACTGTAGATACGATTTCCATGGCATGGACACAAAACTACAATCTTGATTGAATAACTCGTCTAACGAGCTACTAACTTCTGCAGGTGACTACATATTTTAATTATATCTGTGTTTTAATTATATCAACAACATGGAGAGCTGCAAAATAACTTACTTTTCCTCAATGTCAACACATTCAATCCTCTTATGCACAGACCAACAAGAACACTGTATAGACTAATGCCTATGTACTTGTGCTGAAGAGGGATATGAATGGATACTTACTGTCATCAAGGACTATGATTCCTGACCATTAAAAATGATGGATTAATGAGTAACAATAATGAGATGAGATTATGGTTTCACTTGTGGTTTCAGTCATGGTCTCTAGCTAGCCAGGGGTGAGCAGGGGAAGCTAGCTGCAAGTCCCCCTGCATTATATTGGTCTGACATATTAAATATGATTTGGTAGGAATTTTGACAAGTTTATATTCTTGATTTAACAGTTTTAGAACAATGTTCTGAATATTTTCCTCCCCCTTTCTCCCCATCCCTTCTCCCTCCCCTTCTCTCTCTCTCCCTCTCTCTCTCTGTGTGTCTCTCCCTCTCTCTCTGTCTCTCTCTCCCTATCTCTCTCTCTCTCTCTCTCTTTTGCTTCCTGACTTCCTGCTTCTTATAATATAATTATTATCATATGCCCGTTGAGGAAAAAAACACCTTTCCAAGAAATTACACACAATAACATTATTCATAGATGGCAAATGTGCCATACTATTCATGTCATGAGAATGAGGAAATGTACCACGATATTTTCATCTTTTGGATATAATTTTGTTCTTCAAAATGATATTTTATTATGCTTTCATGCTTTAAAAAAAAAGATTATTAAACCATTATCTGTGGGGAGTAGACAATTAGGCATACATGTATAACATCATATTTTTTCTCTCCGGAAGTACTGCCCCTCCTCTATCTTTATATTACAAGCACCACTATGCCAATGGTTTTGATGTATATAGGATTTAGGGCCTTTATGCAGGAAAGTTAAAAAACCATGCACTCATCAATTTTGCAGCCTTTAGAAGGCTGTACATGATTTAGCAAATAAAACTAGCATTTGATCAACCCTACAAAGACAATATTTTAGTTTAATTTAATGTTCTAAAACTTGAGTTACTAATTACTTTTTGTTGTGTCTCATTTTTCCCATTGCTTTCTATGAATACTAACCCCCTGAATTAAAGACAATTTGATTTTGATATAATATGATTTTCAATATGCTCTAGTCCAAGTAATCCCAAGCTTAGCATTCACAGGATTAATAAAGCTTGTTTTAAGTTATGTAATTTGAGGGCAGGTCCCAGTTGCCTGATGACAATAACTTTTACTGTAAATGTTCCCTGATTTTTTTGTAAATAAAGTTTACATGGAAAGAGTAGTTGATATGTTACTGAGATTTAAAGGGGGGGGGGCTTTATGCTCATTAGTATAAATTAAGAGATGGAATCATTTGCATAACCTATTCCACATACCAGGAAACTTCAGGACTTGATTTGAAATTGATTTAAATAGTAATATTTATTGTAAGCCCTTTATGTACGACTACCATACATAGAAGGCTACTATATGTGCACAGTTGAGTATGTATCATCAATGTAGTTATCAGCATGATCATAACTGCTATCAATCATTATATTCCACAAATGTAGCAAAACTATTAAAGAACCTTCTCCATAACATATGGTACACAAGTTGTTTACTAGATAGAATAAACTTTTCCCAGGTTACTATTAGTGGCTCATACCCCCTCCCCCTGGTTATAATTAAATGCAATCTCCCTATTAAATGTTTTGATTGCCAGATTCAGTAAACTTCACATCATATATAGGCCTATATAATGCAAGGTATCCTGACATTCTACAATTCTAATACAATGATAATGTGCAGGTCCATTCTGCTTTTTGCAGGAAAAATATCATGATGCCTCATGACATTCGTCTGTATTAAGCAAACATTGTGTGATATTGCATACATGGGGAACTGGTATACAAGAAAAGCAGCTTTAGAATCATAACCTATTGTTTATAATCTCTCCTCTGCTCTCTGGCTGGCCGAGTCCATAAATCATGAATGAATTTCAAATCCTATGAAATAGTTTGAGAGGAGTCTGTGACACCTGCCCCTTCTCTTAATCACACACCATTAATCATTTCCTGAAACCTGATAGGGGTGAAGAATTGTACCTCTTGAGCCAGACATGTACCTCTCGAGCCAGACATGCATGGAAGCCCCAACCAATGTAGGGATACGTTAATAAATTGCTTCATATTCATACAATAATTTTGTTTGTTTACTTGACACTAACACCTTCAAGGTGTGAAAGTGACAATGCTAATAGATTTTTATCTTCAAAGAAAGAATTGATTCAATAACTATGAGGTAGCATTTCAAAATTTGATGAAATGAATTTTTTTTAGAGAAATATTGCCTGCAGTCTTGTCTTTTTCAACTTTGGAAATAGCATTAGCTTCTTGGTAGAAAAATGAGAATATCCTAACAATATTCAAAATAAGAATTTGATAATTTCAATTCAGCCTCTTTCCTCTTGTCTCACCTTAGTTAATAAAATAAAGTTTAAAATTTATCATCACAATTTGGAGCTCTTGATTGTTACAATATGTGACTCATTTTGTCTGTGAAGTTCTTGTGCTGTCAATAAACAGAACCCACAGAGGGAGCTCTTCAACTTTACCAAAACACCATGTTAAATCTGCTTTAATAGTTGGCTAGACTACTCACAATGTATCTACTGTACATTCTCTCACCCCACCCCACCTCTCTCCCCCCCCCCCACCCCCCTCTCTCTCTCTCTCTCTCTCTCTCTCTCTCTCTCTCTCTCTCCCTCTTTCTCTAATCTTCTTTCTCTTTCTCCTTTCATCCATTTCTGCATGTGTTCTGCTAAGAAAGATCTCTAAATTCAATGGTTTCCTGCAAAAGCATCCTTTTCGAAAGGGGTAAAATCTCTTACAGAAAATGGGACAAAAGCAATTCTTAAAATGAAAACAAAACAGCACGGTTCTCATTCTTCAAATGCACATGCAAAACCATGGCAAAACTACAAGTCGCAAGCAAATACAAAATTTATCATCAATTTTAGTCAATTGTAATGAGCATAATCAACTTGAAAATTCCAGATGGCTATAATATGGTTGTTCTCTGACCTTCCGGAAAAAAACCTTGATTTGTTATACCGTACTCTTGATTCTGGCAAAAACATATTAAGCTATTTCTATTGGTCTTTTTTTATTTATTTAATTTTTACTATCCTAATTTTGCAGAGTGTGTGGAAGTGTTAAATCTTAAAGGGCAATTTCCATCTAATTTATACTACACCCCACCACCAGCATATTATAATTCATTTCATTAAAGCAACAGTATATTATTGTTAAAGAGTGCAGCTCTAATTGCTTGAAATAGAATAATGATGCTTTGCTAAGTTAATGGATCAAAGCATAATTGGGGAACCAAATACAGATTTTAATCAACCCCTTTGATAATTTCATTATCTCACAATGTGTGGTCCATCAATTTGAATTGAATTATATAAGAGGCTACTGCATTGCTTGTATATTCATAGGAAATGCACTTGCATATTTTCCCCGACCGTTGCAAGTTTCAAACTCTTGGCACCTGTTTTCCAACTTCAACTATAGAGATAGAACATTATTCATCTCTCATCATTGGAAAAAGGGCTAAAACTTTGGGTGAATGATCATCTTGAAAATATTGTGCAGTACAGTGGGGTTAAATTCTTTCTGGTTGGTTACAATATGCAAAAGTAATTGGTGAAGTCTCCTAAAAAGGAGACAGACTGTTAATGAATTTTGATGATGAAGTTCTAGCCAGGGGTGCCCCCCCCAAAAAAAAAAAAGTGCCCCATAGGTGCAACCCCCTGTTTCTACTAATTATGTAACATCTATTGCTTGTGACACTGTGTGCATTAGAATGCTGAGAGCATAATTCCCACCTGACAATAATTCTTACCTTCACTACTATCTCCATCTTCGTCATCATCGTCAACGTACTCATCATCCTCCTCATCATCACCCTCATCCATCTCCTCTGTGCTGTTCCCGTTACTCTCCCCTCCTTCTCTTAGATCCTTGATACTGTTTGTTAGAGGGGCCCCGGATTCCTTGCGTGCCCGGGCCACGATGCCCTTCCCCTCAGAGAGCTTCCGCCATTTCTCCATGGCGGGGGCTTTGTGTGGGGACTTGGTTGGGCCATCGTCGATGAGGTTGCACCGGGAGTCATCCCCACTATCCTTGCTGATAGCTGCATCGCAAAGAGAGAGAGAGAGAGAGAGGGAGAGAACAAAAACAATTGTTGAACAAAAGATAATGTAAAATGTTAGTAGGTCTACAGATAATTCATTGCTATTTTGTAAAAGTTACATTTTCTTTACAAAGACCACAAGCTTGTTAATTTATTTTTAATCAAGTGTATTAATCAGTTGACTAATGAATTCTCTAATTTCCATAAATTTCCTCCAGGAAAAAATGGCTCCTGTAAACATTGAGATAATGTCAGCCTTAAAAAAGAAGAATAGTTTTAAGTTGCTTGATGAATACTCCCCTCTACTAATCATGATACAACAAAGAACCTTCTATCATTCACTCACACATTTCCATTTCATACTTCACGAGTTATTTGAAATTTAATTTCATACACACTTTAAAAACAATTACAGGAGCACTAATGTTCTTGATCTCATTGAAATAAAGAGTTATCCTTCTCTTTCTGTATTTTCTTTCCATGACTACATCATAGATCACCACTTATGACAAAGATATTTTTTCCTTCTAATAACTGCTGTAAATTTGTCACAGAGCAAGCTCTGTAGATTAAGGGACTATTTCTGATAAAGTAAACAGTGCCCTCATAGGCAGTATTGTGTCAGCTGAACAAGGAAATGTTTGGATTTGACAGAGACGTACTTCAAAGTGTCATGTTGATGTTTGGGTCTCTCATGTGTAATTTCCTTACTGGTGATTGTGTATGTTAGATTTTAACCCAATCTAACATTGAACATTCTCTTGCTGTATACTCATCACAGCTTCTATCTTTCTTTCTTTTGATTAATAGAGGGTATAGCTATTTCTAAAGATCAATCTAGCTACAAACACATTTTTACCTTCTTGTCAATATCAATTAACATTTAAAATGAAAACAATGAATCATGTATCTATCAATAAGAATAAGTACTACAAAAGTTCTGCAACCAAAACATTTCTAAGAGTTATCCCTCTTTGAAAAATTGAAATCCAATTATGTCAAAGAGATATGTATCTGCTATTGTAGATGTCATAATGAGAGATAAACATAACTATATACCTCTTACAATCATATCTAACAATTACATAGCTTAGGATTTATATGTGGTCACTGTTGACACTATTTAATACTCATGATTATGTCCTCACTTTGTCAACACCAAAGTCTGCTACTTCCACTGCTTATTTGGTAACATGCAACATCTACAGAAAACCAGTGGTATACTCTATGCATGCATGAATTGAAAGGCAATTCATACAAACTGCATTTGTGAAACACTACACTTCCACAACAAAAGCGACATAATCATGCACCGAAGTACCGACTCTATTTCTCCATACAAATCAAGACAATGAACAACATATCATATCTGACATCACGTATCCAGGAGTCTTTCTCAAGTGCAGTGAAACTAAGAAAATACAGCATATTAAGTGGCAGTAAGCTTCTGATCTCATTGCTGCTATATTGATTTATACTTAAACATTAAGCAAGAATCAAAAGTTAAGAATTATGCAATAAAGAACAAATTAGTTCATTATACATTACACTAAAAACATAAAAAGGAATTTGAGATTACAATATACATACCTTAAATTAAAAATATAAGAGAGACTTGGAATTACATTTAGAAAATAAAACAAAACATGAAAAGGAAATAAAATCGGGAATTTAAAATTACATTTAAAGTACACAAAATAGATAATACAAATAAACAGTTAACTAATGTGGCCATTGATGATATATCATTTCCTTACTAAAAACAAGAAATTACACTTTAGTGATCAGAATTCTAAACATAAATACATGACCGTAATATTACAATTACTAAGCTTCTATATACAGCAAAAATCAGTAAAGTTATAAAGGTAGCATTAAGGCTTAACATATATGGTAGAAACAAAGAACATTCCTTGTAGGCCTATAAGACTTAATTTATGAATATATTAAATTCTCTTGCATAATTCATCACTATTTTTCCATTTTGCATGACAGATCAAAATGCAGCACTGACATCTGACAAATTGTGTTCTGTACAAGACTCTACTTCTTCCAATTTTCGCAACAACAACAAAATAAAGATATATCTCCAGTCAAAAGTTCATACCGAGTTAAGCAGGAAATGAAAAGATTGTGGTTACCAATGAACTCGGTAATGATGGAGCAAACATCCATGAAAAAGTTCAGTCAAAACATTTCAATCAACATTGCAATTAAAAACAACCCCTTGACATGAAATGGCAGTGAAATAACAGTTAATAACATCTTTCTTGGTGATGGTATTACAATATATACTTGACATGTACAATACAGAGTGCAGAATGAAACAGATTGTAGTAGGCATTAACCATCTACTTCTACTGAAACATTTCCTGTCATCAATGTATTCGCAATTTTTAATTTTAAAGAACACACATTTAAGAAGTTTGTTCTAATAAAAATCTCTCATTATACAAAATTATATCCCCCTCTGATCTCTTTCTCATTAGTAATCTTATTTTCAATTTTGTATTTTCTATCTGCCTGCATTTCTCTTTCTCTTTCCCTTTCTCCTTCTCTTTAATAATCCACTGTTTGTCACACCCCAACTTTCTATATATCTCATATCTTTTCCTTAGGTTGCTTATTCTATTATCCATATCTTCCTCTTTATGTGTCACCACATTTAGATTCAGGCTCTTTCTCTCTCTCTCTCTCTCTCTCTCTCTCTCTCTCTCTCTCTCTCTCTCTCTTTCTCTCTCTGTCTGTCTCTCTTTTTCTCTCTCTGTCTCTATCCCCCTCCTCTCTCTCTCTGTCTCTGTCTCGCTCTCTCTCTCACTATCAGCCTATCTATTTTCTAGCCATCACAGAATCATTTTTAGATTTCCTGCTTGCTTATTAGCCATCTGCTGACAACCGAAATAACCGCAGAGTAGACTATTCCTACATTTCAAATCCCACCAGCATGTCTCCGATGTAGGACATGATCACTAATTGAGTCGTTTATATTCACTCGATGACAGCATGCAGAGAATGCCTGCTCACAAAATTCAACATTAATGTTAATAAGAGGTTGCCCGCCACACCCCCATCCCAGAGGCAGCCGGCAATATTCGACTAGAAGCGATGAACGTTTAATGCGCTTCATGTGCAAGCGTACATAATTCTGTAATTAAAGAGTTCCTCTTTATATCTTTGGGATTGAATTACAAGCTCTGTTTTTTCATCCAGCATCATCATTCATCACCATCACGGCAGTTAACAACTACTTTCAGACTTCATGTTAAAATATATTTGATAGCATTATTTAAGAAGGAAAGAGATGCTTGCATTCACTATTTTTGTGATGTAGCAGGGGATGGACCCTAGCTGTCTGCCATGGAAAAAGAAAGAAACAGAGGGGGGGGGGGGGAGGGGAAATATATCTAAAGAAAAGGAGAAGGAAAATTAATTTTAAATGATAGGGCAGCTTCCATACCACGCGAAAACCAATTGTTACAATTGTTTAAACAAAATAAAAAGATGACAAAAGTTGTATTAGACTCAAGAATATAAAAACACAGACAGAAAGGGGTATCACTACAAATGTACAGGCATGCAGATTTAACCCCCACCCCCCCCTCATGTCCTTTAAAGAATGAGACATAGTTTTCACTAGGCAAGTAGTTACACTGTCCAGAACATAGTGACTACACGCTACAGATCCCAGCCAGCCCTAAAGGCTTTATAAAAAAAACTAAAGGGTGGGAGCCCCTCATGGCTAATTCAATCACAATAACAATCATCACACTCTCCAGTGGCAAATCCAAGGAGACACAATGACTACATTTGCCCACTTTTAACTATCTTTACTTTTAGTAAATACACCAAAAAAATATTCACCACTAAAGACACCTGAAAATGTTAATCCCTATTTATTATTTTAATTTTTTGCCTGTTAGAACCTTTTTTTGGATTTGACTCCCCCCCCCCCTTCCCTATGATGATCATGAGTAGTACACATGACATTATTAAATCCCACTTCTCTTGGAAGAAGGGAAGTGAAGAGGGGTATGAAGGGTACCATTTTGGTTAGAGGTGACCTTCCGCGCAACCTTCCGGGCAGTTTCGTCTCACGCATGCAACCCAGAAGTGACACGGAAGCTTTGTTGTGAATCACAAACAAATCAAAGACAGCCCTCTTTACAGATACAAGTGACTATCAGTCACCATGACGATGCCGCAAACAATCAAGCAAGCCATTGATGTATGGTGATTAACAGAAGTTCCTCTTACAGCGAAAATCATGAGCCAAAGCTTTGAGAAGTGAATCACAAAAAAAAGAATATTTGTTTTCAGAGGGAAGACTGTAATTTGTCATGTAAATTTGATTAAGCTGTCATATTTTCCAGATTTTTTTTTTCTCAGCGGCTTTCAGAGTGCCAATATCTGAAACCTTTGTCATCTGAAATGCAGCGAGATTAAGTAATATCATATTTACAGCTTGGGCAGTCTTATTACAATACACTATGAAAAAACAAACCAATCATTTTATATTTGTATCACAAAACTATTTCTCATCAATGTTTTTTAATTTGTTAGAAATGCAAGGTTTAAAACACCTAAGATGGAATATTTGTAATGTATACAGCTTGCATGGATTATGGCAACCCTTCAAATTTAACAAATAGAGTCCCAAATACTACAGTCATGCTTACAAAAATGTTAAACAAAAATTTACCTTCATCTGCCATGAGTATCAATCAGCAAAAACAATAGGCATTAATCATCATTGGGTTTGTACTGTGTATACAAAATTCCTTGCATATTAATTACCCGTTTTCCAGTCTTAAGGCTAAAAGACAACCCATTTAACACGTGTATGTAATAGTTTTACACTTGATATTTTAAAATAAACTAAAACCCTGAGGAGGAACTATAATCTTCAGAAATACAGTATGGCATAGGGTTATTATTTGAGGGGAAAACAAAGGGCTAACAAAAAATAATACATTCAATAAAGCAGAAGTTGACAAAGGGCCAGAGTAAAGAAGGAAGTATGAGTAGGCCTACTAATTTACTAATTTTAGTTTCACTGAGGTTTATAAAACGTCTACAGTTTCCTTTTAAACTAATATCTATTAAATGGATTGCCCCCTTATGCTGTCAGAGAGCCAAGATCAATTGCTTTTACTATTGTAATATCTCCATACTTATAGTCTGGCACAACGTGTGATCAAATAAAAACTGAAAGTAGGATACTTAGCTTCCTTTGAAAATAAAATTATATCAGTTGAATAGATACAAATGGTAATACTCCATGTCTGTAATGGGTACGTTCTCATCACAGTGAATTTGTGACTATTATGCACTGTCTGTACTATAAAGGGAACATCCCTGTATTCCCACATAGATTGAAAAAAATGATTACATAACTTTACGAAAAAGAAACATTGTTAGGTGTCATGAATTTGTAATGATCACACCATCCATATCAGTTTAATAAAACATTATTTTCAAACAGCAAGAAAATCAGGTAAATGAGAAGGAAGAGATGGGGGGCTGTGTGGCACCAGTTGATTCTTTATTTCAGTGGTGTGGCATGGGTCGACCCTCTGAAGGCACGAGGGGGGGGGGTGGTATATCAGAAATAGAAGGTGGATGAAATGGCAAAGGTAAAGGGGTAGGTATGGGTTGGTATAGTATCATAATTTCTTTCTCTCTATTCGATCCTCTCTCTTTTCTTGTTCATCTCTTTCATTTTTTAATGGGAGGGGGGGGGGAATATCCTCACCTACATCCATTATCTATAGCACTGTCTGTATTATGCCCATATTGCCAAATTACTCATAGACTAAAAGTAGGAAAAAGACAATTTCATTTGGTTGACATCATATTACATATTGACAATAGCACACTTCCTTGCAATTTTACAAAAAAAATTTGGCTAAAAATAAATTATTCTGATTGGTGCTGGCTGCAGCATGGGCCCAAATATAGATATCATCTGTTGAATCCCATCTCAATTACTGATAGATTATTTAGTCAATGTCTCTAGATTGATTTGGACTGGAAAAACTCTGGCAAGGATCCATAAATCGAAATCAGAAGCATTTCATGCAGCTATTGCCTTTACAAGAGCAATTAAGCCTGAAGTTCATATGGCAAAGTTAAACCATAAAGTATTGATGTGTCCGGGTTGGCACTGCATGGGCCTTGGGTGCAAGTCCCCCCAGTAAACCCCATCTAACATACGTTAAGGACACATGAAATACAGAAAATGTGCCCCTAATACCTTTGTTACTTTTTCCCCCTCTTTTTTGCAGCAAAAATGACCTATGAAGGTACCTGAACATGACCATTTTTTCCTCCATTTAAAAAGAAGGGGTGTTTCAAAGTTTTGCTTTTCTTGTACCCCCTTCCCCCAGAAAGAAAACTAGGATCTACCAAAAGTTGACTTCATGCTCCATTGCTCAATGAAGGTAGTATCATAAACACTCTCTTATTTAGTGGCCCAACAACTGATTAAAATAAATTATGGCATCTGTCCATCAACAAGGAGGGTGCCATGCCACCTTGTCAATCAGTTTCCATGGAAACCTGATGAGATAATCTGTAAGCTCTGGGTGTGGCATGCCGATTAAAGGTGTTGGCATTCAATCCTAAACTATTCCAGGGGGTTCCCTAACTCAGCATTCCAGTGTGCTTAATGGCAAAAGAAGTGAAAAGTATGTCCTTTCTTGATGAACGTTTGCTTGGGAGTCTAAACTCCATCACACTTACTGTAACAAAAATATTCAAGAGTTATGAAAGTAGTTTGCCTCTAGAGAGATGAGTGTGTCCATTTTGGATGAACTTTCGTAGAGGAGTCAAAAGTCTAACGCACCTTCCATGACACAATTATTCAAGGGAGTGCTATCTGTACTATCTCTAAAATACAACAACAAAAGGACAGTCTAGAGTTATGAAATATGAGAGGGTAATCATGAGGGTAGTTTAGAGAGTAACATTGACATGATTGATGGTTACATTTCTTTTCTTGTTCTAATATTTCAGTCTGGATGATGGATGGCTGAGGGCAGAGGGGAAATAATTGTGAAAGACATAAGGTCAGTCGCTATTAACATTACTTGAGAAAGAGTCAAGTTATGATTTCAGATAATATTGATAAAATACCCAAATGTCTCTGTGGTTTAAAATTGATATTAAGTGGGATGTTGTGGTTCAGGATTTTTTTCTTTTATTGGTAAAGTTACTGGTGCTTTGAGACTGAAACTTGTTGGAAGGTGTTGATTTCAAAATAGGAGAGTTTAACACCGTTTTCATATTCACTGCCGAAAAGCAAATTCATTCTGGATTATTTAAGTCTAGACCAATAGATCCACACCCCAAATCCTGCTAGAGTTCATACTCACAGCTATGCCCATTCGTTTCCATGGTTTCTGCGGCTTTCTTTCCTCCCTTAGTTAACATGGCGATCAAGGCGCGCCAAATAAGACCTTCGACGCAAAGCATTTAGTCAAACGTTTTGAAATATATTTTAATGAACTAACTCATTTCATATCTGTGTTCTGAATCAAGAGATAATAACGAGCTTTCAAAAACAGGACGGTAGGCAAAGAGTATGATAAGATAGAAAGGGAAATTAATGATATAAAGTAAAACATAAGAAAATATTTAAAAGAAATCAAAAAAGGATAGAAACAAAAAATAACATTAGTTAATATAAAAAGTGAAGTTATTGAGCAAATAATTACCATTGGTGAAAGGGATGGGACAAACTATCACTTCCGATGCGATCTGGATGTCGTATACATTCAGATCGATATTGAAAGTTTGCCATCGCCTGAAACCATGAAAATCATTACTGATTTTATTATTTACGATATAAATCTACGTATCTACCTATTCTACTTTGCTATTGTTGCACCTCAACATTGCATCACCGAAACTTAAAACACATCGCCAAATTGCTCATACCCCCCCGCCCAATAGCGCCCTCCGTGACCCTTGCGTCCGAGCGCTGCCAACGTAACCTCTTCCTCTTATCACGAGTCCCCTAAAACACCCCTTGGTAAAGGCGCTGGGGATGGAGGGAGGGAAAATAGGTAGATACGTAGATTTATATCGTAAATAATAAAATCAGTAATGATTTTCATGATTTACATCAATAAATCAACGTATCTACCTATTCTACTTTGCTATAGACCAGCACAGATTAATGCCGGGCGGTAAAAACCAAGCAAACTTATCAAGTTAATGAGAAAAAGACGACGAAGCCGCCTTCAGAGAAGCGACCGCAAAGGCTTGTTCGCCCGCGGGCACATCTTTGAGGTAAAAAGCAGTAAAAGAACTTGGAGACTTCCAAAAAGCTGCTTTACAGATATCCCGAACTGAAACTCCGTTGAAAAGAGCCCAAGACGTACTGACACTGCGAGTATCATGAGCACGAGGAGTCCTGCCAGGCGTCAAAGCCTCAGGGCCCGCAGCCTTGATAGCCAAGACTAACCACCTGGAGATCGTATCCCGAGATGCCGCCGAATGTGGCTCCCGAGAAACCAGAAAGAGCTGATCCGATTTGCGAAAAGGCTTCGTCTTGTGAAGATACCATTTGAGGGCGCGAACGGGACACCACAGCTTGTCCCCAGAGACCGAAGAAAAATCCGACAAGGGATGGAGCACCACTTCCACTGAACCTGACGTGTCAGACTGATTCTTAGCAATAAAAGAAGCCTTGGGAATCAAACGAACCCCACGTCCTTCCCAGCGGATATGCCCAGGAGCAACTGAAAGGGCATGAAGTGAGCTCCTACGCTGACCAGAAGCGATTGCCATGAGAAAAACCGTCTTGATCGTAGTATGTAGAAGCGTCGCAGAACACAGCGGTTCGAAGGGAGGGCGTGCTAAAGCCTCCAAAACCTTGGGTAAACTCCACGCTGGCGTCAGAGGTCTGAAGGAGGGTCTCTTAAGGTAGAAAGACTTCAAAAGAGCCGCTAGCTGAGGAGCAGAAGAAACCGAAGTACCATCGGCAAACCCCGAATGAACAGCAGCTATAGCCGACCGATAGCCACGAATCGTCGACAGAGCTCTCCCCTTGTCATACAAAGAGATCAGAAAGTCAGCAATAGAAGGTAAAGACGCCTCTCTAGGGGCGACGCCCACCTCCTCACACCAAGTGTGAAACGCATCTAACCTGGAGTTGTAAACCGTCCTGGTAGACTCTCGTCTACTCTGGACTAGAAATTCTGCAGCACGTTCGGAGAAACCTGACGAACGAGCCCTCTCCCCGATAACCGCCAAGCAGTCAGATGGAGGATTTCCGGACGCTGGTGTAGAATACCGGACAGAGGTTGCGACACCAGATCCGGATGACACGGCAACAACCAGGGAGTCCCCACCAGGAGGGTCAGAAGGTTCTGAAACCACGACCTCGCCGGCCACCAAGGAGCTATGAGAATCACCATCGCTTGATCTTCCCTGATCTTCCTGAGCACACGGGGAATCAATGCGAACGGGGGAAAGGCATAAGCCCTCCACCCCCCCCACGGGATCGCGAAAGCGTCCAGAGCAAAAGCTCCCGGCTCCCGGACTCTCGAGCAAAACCGAGGAAGACGATGGTTGAGCGAAGTTGCGAACAGATCGATGTCGAGAACACCGAACACTTTCACCAGTTGCCTGAAGACAGTCGGAGACAGAGTCCACTCCGAAGGAAGGCACTTGCCTCTGGAGAGAAAGTCCGCTATGATATTCTCTTCGCCTGGGATATGTGATGCAACCGGGAACACCCTCGCCCCCTTGCACCACGCCCAGAGTTGAGAAGCCAACTCGTTCAGAGCCACAGAATGAGTGCCTCCCTGTCTGTTGATGTACGCCATCACCGACACGTTGTCCGTAAGAATCAGAACCGAGCGACCCACCAGACGAGCACGGAAGTGACGAAGCGAAGCAAACACTCCCATAAGTTCTAACACATTGATGTGGGGTAGAAAGTCCAGATGACTCCAGTCTCCTGAAATCATCGACCCCTGGCAATGACCCCCCCAACCCAACAGCGACGCGTCCGTGGTGACGGTTACGGAAGGGAGAGGAACTCGGAAAGGTTTTCCCTGAAGGAGGAAGGAACGACGAAGCCAAGGACCTAGAAGACCCTTGATTCTGGACGACAGGGGGATCCACGTCAAAAGAGAACTCACGCTCGGCTGATAAAACTCCAACAGAAGAAGTTGGAAGGGTCTCATCAATAGTCGACAATCTGGAAGAACGTCGACTAGACTGGAGAGATACCCTAGCCACTGAAGCCAACGCTCGGCTTTCACCCGACGCGCACATCTCAGAGACCGAGCAGTCCTGACTATCGTCTCGACCCTGTCGAGACTGGGACGAGCCAGCTGATGACGAATGTCCAGTTGAGCACCTAGGTAAGACGGCGTGCGAGTCGGAACAAACTCTGACTTCTCCCAATTTATGAGAAATCCGAGATCTTGAGTCGTGCTGATCAGAATCTGCATATGATCCAACAGCAGAGTCTCCGACTTTGCGACCAACAGCCAGTCGTCTAAATAAGCGAAAAGACGAAGGCCCTGACTTCTCAGAAACGCCATGACCGACGCCACGACTCTCGTGAAAATCCGAGGAGCAGGGCGCAACCCGAACGGGAGCGCTCTGTAACGGTAGAATTTGCCCAGGAAGGCAAACCCCAAAAGATCCCGCGACCGCGGATGTATCGGCACATGAAAATAAGCGTCGCGAAGATCCAACGAAACCGCGACGTCTGCGGGATTCAATGAAGGAAGGATGGTTGCCAGATGATCCATCCGGAAATGAACCTTTCCCAAATGAAGGTTGATCTGCTTCATGTTGAGAATCATTCTTAAAGAACCCGAGCGCTTGGGAATTACGAACACCGGTGACAAACAAAGAAACGGGTGATCGTCTACTTCTTCTATTGCCCCTTTCTCTAACAGAGACACGATTTCGGAGGAAATGTGACTCTGAAAAAGAGGGGACATGATCGGAGAGCGGCTCCGGAGGATGCCATTTGGAAGAGGTTCCACAATATCGATGAAGAACCCTTCTCGCACCACCGACAGAACAAATGCGTCGCTGGTGATCTTCTCCCACGCCGGGAGAAATCCCCGGAGCCGCCCGCCGACCTGAGACCCAAGCACTCGGGGGAAGCCATCATCTAGAGAATGACTTCCCACCTCCACGAAAGGGAGCCCGGGAAGATGAATATCCCCCGCGACTACCCCTGGACGACCTACCCCTAGAGGTCGAACCACGAGATGACGCCCCACGGTAAGAAGAATCACGGTAAGACGAATCTCGAGACGAAGGACGACCACGATCCCGGTATTCCTCCTCGACCGGGTACCAGTCCTGAGGGCGGCCCTTAGACTGGCCGACGTTCTTACGAAAAGAACCCGAACTCTTTGAACTCGTCCTACGAGGTCCGGAGGAAGGAACCGGCCTTTGGACATCGTGAAAAGCAACGGACAGGTCTCGAGCCTGCTTCTCACCATCAATCTCGGCTTGCAGCAGAGTAGAGAAACTATCTCCACAAAGGTGGGGACTAGCCACCGGGATCTGCGGAAGCAGTCCTGGAATTTGACGCGGTCGAATGCCCAAACTAGTGAGCACAGCTTCCCGACGATGCTTCTCGATGGAATGCGAAGTCACCGCAAGCTGTGAGAAAAGAATACCCGAAACCTCTCTCATGACCTGCACCAAGATCGAACGATCCTCAACAGTGATATGGAGATCGTCCGCACTAGCCAAAAGCTCCACCAGCATGTCCATCACAACGGACATCCGGAGACCAGAAGCAGTCAAAGAAGAAAGATCAAACAGCAAGTTGTCACTCTTATCAAAAGAACCCTGAGTCCCAAACTTCTTCCCCAAACGACTGGCCACCGCCACCAGTTTGGGGGAAACCTGTTTAGGGTACAAATACGGCTCAGCATCCTGAGGAACGAAGGCGTATTTGTTCACCTGCCGCTTAAGATATGTCTTCGAGGACGACAAGTCTTTTGCGGCGTTAACCAATTCCTCTTTGTGCAGATCAGGAAGAAACAGTCCCTGCACTGCTGAAGAGTCCGATCTAGAAGATAGGACGCCCCGCCGCCCCGCCGATAACTCCGGGACGACACAAGAATCGGGCACATACTTGTGAAACAAGGCTAACGATTCCGCCGCCAGAGACACAAACGGAGTAGAAATATCATCCCTCGCAGCTGAACCAGACGACTGAGCGATGGAACCAGAGTCCCAACGATCAACCGAGCCCCCCCTATCTTGACCAGATAAATAGGAACGATCCCCGCCTAACGGAGCACCCAACGATGCGCGAGGCGGAGAAACAAAAAGAGAGGACCCCGGCGGAATACGACAACTCGAAACCCGCACCGGCGACTGCACAGGAGAAATCGATGCATCCTCGGAAAACTCCGAAAACGACAATTCCGGCGGAGGAGGAGCCACCGACGGAGGGAGAGAAGCCCCCAAAGACGGACCCCGAGGAATCGCAAACGGTTCCGTAACATCAGAGCGCGGTTTCTTCGACGGAATAACAAAATCCGAGGAAGAACCGGCCACCGCGTCCCGGATACCCCGCCTCTTACGAGAAGAAGCGGTAACCGAAACGGTCGACGAAGAAACGGGACGGATATCCGATAAAAGCCCGACGGGAGGAGCTCCATGCAAACCGAATCGGGAAAACGGAGAGGCGCGATAAGACGAAACCCCAGGATCCGACTCTGCCGCACGGGTATCCGAACCGAAGTCCGGACCCGGCAAAGCCAAAACCGAAGAACCAGTCGGAGACCGGGTCAAGTCCGGGTCCAAGGTCGTTGATGGATTTTCGCACCGTCCAAACAAAAGCCCCGACGGGACAATTGATGGCGGCACAGAACTAAGGTCCGTTCCACCCAGGGTAAGAACCTCTGGGTTTCCGGGAACCGTATTGAGGGGAGATAATATCGCCTTCTCAACCATTCTCCTGGGCTTCCCTTGCCCGCATAAACGTCCACTGACGTTCGCATCCTTGGGATTTGCGGTGTCACCACCGCTCCCGAGGGGCGTAACTAACGAAGACCTAGAATCCGTCGTCTTCTTTCTCGCCACAGAATTCGATTTCTTCTTGGAGAAACCTGCTAAGAGAAAATTAGAACTGCGAGACATATTAAACCTGCGGGAAAAAAGATTAAACAAAGGGTACGAGCAATTATCAAAAAAGAATTAAATAAACTACCAGTGACCGAAACACCCCCACCGACTACCCCCGCACGCACCCGAGGCCTCGGAGGAGTGAGGACGGGAAAACGCGAAAGAGGAAACGTGACAGTTGTCGGCAAGAAAACGTTCTAGAATACTGATAAATAAATAAAATCACGGAGTGAAACTACTCTCTAACGAAAAGGAAATCGTAGAGAATAATTATAAAAGGCGAAAATGCGAACCAAAAAGCGACTAAAGAGTGAAAAACCCTTCAACTTTTGGGAGCGATTTATAGTGTAACTTATCGTTCGGATGCGAAGAGATAAGAGGAAGAGGTTACGTTGGCAGCGCTCGGACGCAAGGGTCACGGAGGGCGCTATTGGGCGGGGGGGTATGAGCAATTTGGCGATGTGTTTTAAGTTTCGATGATGCAATGTTGAGGTGCAACAATAGCAAAGTAGAATAGGTAGATACGTTGATTTATTGATGTAAATCAAAAGGTGATTATTTGCTTTATATTCCACTTCAGAAACATTTCACTTCTTTTATCATTTTAATGTGAACACTTGTTCTTACTATCTAATCTGATCAATGTTGCAGCTGTTCTTCCACTATTCACAATAATGGAGGCCTGTGGTACCCTACTCCTCAAATTATTGACCCAGAAAATACAGAAATAATTATTTTTTTGAATATTCTTTTTGAGTGAACACTCCATTATCTGCATTTATGCAAGCTTGTCCAATGTGCAATCTTGCAGGATGATCTTCCATTTTTGTCACTCTGTCAATTTACTCACAACATCATTCATGGGAATCAGGTGTCAAATCTTTTCTCAGAAAACATATTTAGACATTTTTTTTAAATATCACATTCATAAATTAAGATCAAATTCAAATAGTGACTAAACAATAAATTACTCTCCGACAAAATAAACTTTACGATGTACAAAGAAATCAGAATTAGATGTGGAACTAGTCTTTTGCTCAAAGCTTTATAAACTAAGGTCTTAATTCTAGTACAATCATTAGATGAGTTACACATTAATTTTTCTTCAAACATCACCATACCATACAGCAATAACAATTTAAAAACTAGAAATGCAATCGTGTCACAACGATGTGCGTGCAATGACGCCATGTTTCTATGTGTCAAACGAAAGAGCTTCTCTCGGACTATCCAGAACAATTCGTACGAAGTCTGTAGCTTCTTTGATATTGGAGATAGGTAAGGCGAAAGAAAGGCCTCAACAGTGACCTTGATTGGATGGTAGTGACTATGCCTACGAAGTTTGAAAGAAATTGGGATAGGGAAAGAACCTAGAAAGAGCTCGCAAGCACTGCGTGCAAAAACTAGCGGGATTTGGTGCATGTTCGTCGTTGCAATAAAGATCGTTCTGGGAGCCAAAAGCGTGAACCCGATATGTCCCATAGACAATGCGTGTAATGCATGGGCGGAAATCTACAGGATCTGTACTATGACCGGGGTTAAATTGTTTTTTCTCTCTCTCTTGATGTCTCTTTATGGGCCGTATTTGGTATCATTAGAAAGAAAATTACATGGTTGTTATTGTAAACCATTTTTTTTTTCTATGATAATCCTATCGAAACACGTGATGTAAAATATATTTATAGTACAAAATGGCGTTTTTCATGGCCCCCTTGACCAATTAAAAAAATTCGGCCACGAGGTGCCCTGGGTACTGCAACTCGAAATGTCACTGCAAAATTTCAAGGAAAAAAAAGGATGTTTAGGGGGCGAAAAAAAGTCTGAGAAATGACGTCATAGCCGATACGTGTTATAATATTGGGCGGAAACTCGGCGGAAATCGTATAGTGACCCTTATTCAAATGTGATTTACTGAAAATTTTCTGTGTGAACATATACCATACTTGGTATCATTTGAAAGGGCACTTCATTGCAATCAGTTTAACACCATTGTCATCTGCGCGCAATGTACTGCACGCATTATAGGCGCTATTACGTAATGCATAGCAAATTCATCATTTCTGGCGATAACTTTGCGCTGACATATTCGAATTTTACCAAACTTGGCAAACAGTTGTCACGTATATGGATACATATGTCTGCCAAGTTTCATTGATATAGGTATAAAGATCGCGATTTTAGAGCAAGTTGAAGTTATTTTGGAATTTTCTCGAAAATGGCGAATTTGGAGGGCATTTTTCTCAAATTTGGTCAGTGTTAGGGTAT
The DNA here is from genome assembly GCA_035222895.1 of Strongylocentrotus droebachiensis. Taxonomy (NCBI): domain Eukaryota; kingdom Metazoa; phylum Echinodermata; class Echinoidea; order Camarodonta; family Strongylocentrotidae; genus Strongylocentrotus; species Strongylocentrotus droebachiensis. The sequence goes on from JAVYIG010002300.1 coordinate 123,736, forward strand.
ATAATTTTGTATATGGCTGGAAAGGGCATATCTTCAAGTATCTAAATCCAAAAAAGGGTACGGGTTTCCAAAGCCATTATGGAGATACGGCCACAGAAAGAAAGCCAATTCCCAGAACTTTAGAGGGCGCTATTTATGTTTTGCATAGCCATTGGAGCATAAAATTTGGCATGGCTATGTGCAATTATGAGATAAGGATAATGTGAGATTTAAACACAAAACAGAATTTATATGAGAAAGTTATGGCAGTTTTAGATTTTTAGGGGTTCTTTTTTCAAGAATTTGAGAGATTTTTGACGGAGTCAGTTTCAGATTTAAATTTTGAGTACGAAGATGGCATTTTGAAGGTCAAGTCATCTGTCGCAGATGAAAGAACATCTCTTTGATTTTCTAGAGGAATTTGTTAGAATTTTGTAGGATCTAGGATAGTGGAGATAGGAAGGAAGAAAGAAAGGCCTTAAAATGGACCAGAAACGGACAAAATGGCGCCTGGACGGTCATGCATGAGTGATTTCGAAAATCGAAAAAGTAGGTGACCTTGATGAGATGCTAGAGATGATGCCTACGAAATTTGAAAGGAAATGGATATGATGAAGGCACCTAACTAGGAATAACAAGCACCATGTGCAAAACGAATGTGATTTCCGGACGATAAGGAAAACAAGGAGGAGAATACTAGAAATGCAATCGTGTCACAACGATGTGCGTGCAATGACGCCGTGTTTCTACGTGTCGAACGAAAGAGCTTCTCTCGGACTATCCAGAGCAATTTGTACGAAGTCTGTAGCTCCTGTGATATTGGAGATAGGTAGGGCGAAAGAAAGGCCTCAACAGTGACCTTGATGGGATAGTAGTGACTATGCCTACGGAGTTTGAAAGAAATTGGGATAGGGGAAAGAACCTAGAAAGGGCTCGCAAGCACTGCGTGCAAAAACCAATGGGATTTGGTGCAGGTTCGTCATTGCAATCAAGATCGTTCTGGGGACCAAAAGCGTGAACCCGATATGCCCCATAGACAATGCGTGTAATGCATGGGCGGAAAACGTGCAGGATCTGTTTTATGAACGGAGTTAAATTGTTTTTTCTCTCTCTCTTTATGTCTCTTTATGGGCCGTATTTGGTATCATTGGAAAGAGAATTTCATGGTTGTTATTGTAAACTACTCTTTTTTTTTCTATGATAATCCTTTCGAAACATGTGATGTAAAATAGATTTAAAGGACAAAATGGCGTCTTAAATGGCCCCCTTGACTAATTTCAAAAATCCGGCCACGAGGTGCCCTGCGTATTGCATCTTGGAATGTCATTGCAAATTTTCAAGGAAAAAAAAGGATGTTTAGGGGGCAAAAAGTAGTCTGAAAAAAATGACGTCATGGCCGATATGTGTTATAATCGGCCGGAATTCGTATAGTGACCCTTGTTCAAATGCGATTTACTCACAATTTTCTGTGTAAACATATACCATACTTGGTATCATTCGAAAGGGCACTTCATTGCGGTCAGTTTGACACCATTGTCATCCGCACGCAATGTACTGCACGCATTAAAGGCGCTATTACGTAATGCATAGTAAATTCATCATTTTTGGCGATAACTTTGCGACGAGGGCATTACAATTTATTTAACTTGGCAGACAGTTGTCACGTATATGGATACATATGTCTGCCAAGTTTCAACGACGTAGGTATAACGATCACCATTTTAGAGCAAGTTGAAGTTATTTCGGAATTTTCTTGAAAATGGCGAATTTGGAGGGCAATTTTCGCAAATTTGGTCAGTGATAGGGTATATAATTTTGTATATGGCTGGAAAGGGCATATCCTCAAGTATCTAAATCCAAAAAAGGGTACGGGTCTGCCAAGCCATAATGGAGATACGGCCACTGAGAGAAAGCCAATTTCCAGAACTTTAGAGGGCGCTATTTATGTTGTGCAAAGCCATTGGAGCGTGAAATTTGGCATGGCTATGTGCAATTATGAGATCAAGATACTGTGAGAAGATGAGATGGAACGGAATTGGTTAAAGAAAGTTATTGCAATTTTTAGATTTTTAGGGGTCCATTTTTCAAGAATTTGAGAGATTGTTGACGGAGTCGGTTTCAGATTTGAATTTTGAGTACGAAGATGGCATTTTGAAGGTCAGGTTATATGTCGCAGATGAAAGAACATCTCTTAGACTATCTAGAGGAATTTGTTAGAAGTTTGTAGGATCTAGGATAGTGGAGATAGGAAGGAAGATAGAAAGGCCTTAAAATGGACCAGAAACGGACAAAATGGCGCCTGGACGGTTATGCATGAGTGATTTCGAAAATCGAAGAATGTAGTGACCTTGATGAGGTGTTAGAGACGATGCCTACGAAATTTGAAAGGAAAAAGACATGAGGAAAGCACCTTACTAGGAATCACAAGCACTACGTGCAAAACGAATGCGATTTCCGGACGATAAGGAAAAGGAGAATATTAATTGGGCAGAATGTGAACGAAAACAAGGCAATGACGAAGGTTCGTCATTGCAATTAATGGGGCAGAATGTGAACGAAAACAAGGCAATGACGAAGGTCGTCATTGCAATTACCACATGTTTATAGGTACACAATGGACAAATTTCTCAGAACAGAGACATTTTGGCATTTAGCCCATTACTGACACAGCTATTGTGCAACTCCAATAAAGTAAATTTTGAATTCATGAGTTTGAATAGAAATTTATAATAATATGGTCTTGCAGTGAGGGCATTGATGACATAACAGCACTTTGTAATTGAACTACGAGTGATTCCTGTCCACCAACATTTCCTGTTACGATGGCATAATTGCACATAAAAACACTGTACGTCATCTACCTTCCACTTTTAATGCATAGCACGTATAATCCTGAAGTGGGATATATAGATAAAGTTTATCTCCAAAAGGAAGATCAACAATCCATTTTTTTGCAGAAATCACTAAATAGAGCTTGTTTCTGAAAGTTCAGCGAGGACTCATAGGAACATGCAGTCTGTTGAAAGCCAAAAAGGGCATTGACTCATACCAAATGTCTGCCGAACATCCACAAAATTAGAATTCATGTGACGGGTCAGGCAACTATAAACAAATATTCTCTCATCTCTTTATTTTTCCACTGAAAGGAAAGAATTATCCCAATGCTTCCTAATGTCTAGCTATTTATTAACTGAAATATGACAAAGGATTTTGGGGCTCACTGAAACCTGAGAAATGCAGAAAACCTGCTGAAACTACATGTATGTCATATGTGCTTGAAAAGAAATCATCTCCGAAGGGTTAATACCGTTAGCTACAAGCCTGGATATAATTGACACCCCATAACAATCTGATTATGAAGTGGAAGGGTGTTCTCTAATTTGGGAAGGAGTAGAGTAGAGACAGGTGGTTTCTAAACATTCACCAGGATATACCTGATAAAGAAGTGCCAAATGCCTACTAGAGCTAAGGACCACAGTCATATCTGTACTTTATATGCTACTGTTTTCATAATCACTGTTAAACAGGGTCGATCAAGTCCAGACTAAATTAGCCCACAGAAATATAGCTACTAACAATGGAAACATAATGTGATAAGCAATATACATGAATGTCATATCACTATCATTGAATTGCACCTAAGATTATGCTACCTCTCAAACTATATATATCTACTACCTTGTTATGGAAATTAGTTTTCATGCTTGCACACAAGGTATTCCATAACTCGCCCTTGCTTTAGGGTTTTTATGCTGTCATAACGTATATAGCGCATCCACTTTCATGACTGGCGGTATCGTTGTTGTTACAGAAACAATTCATATTATGTTATACTTGGGATATTTTACATATTAGGGAGAATACACTTCTGGTCCAGATATCAATCAATTGAGCAAAAGTTACCCAAAGTTGGGCTTATACTGACCTTACAAATTGATTGGACAAAATAATACACCCTCATGTTGGGCAATTATTTGGCCAAACATTTTTTTACAGCATATAATATTACTTTGTAATCTAAAGTATAATGGTAACTTAAGTGGGTTACAAGCTTGTCTTGAATTTAACTTCAGATTTCCAGTCACTTCACAGGTAGGAAATATATAGGCCTAAATGTGGCACAGCCTTTAGGGACAGACCAAGACTAGAACCACAAGATACTGGGAGTCTGCTACACAGCCCACAGACTCGCACTTATCTCTTTTCCTTTCAGAATTAAAAAGATTGCAAGTGTGAAGGGCCTTGGGCAGGTATTATTCCTAATTAAATTTCCTGTAAAGGCCAGTTATACATTTGTAGACTCGCACAGGTAATGTAGAAATATGTCAACACGTGGAGTAGCGTCCATAAGATGGGAAAGACGACTATCTTGATTGCAGGAATCGTTTTTATTGCAACATACCATGCAATGACCCATTTTTTTTGGCTAAAGCTTGATATTTCAATACAATTCTACTGTATCATCATAAGATAAAAATTGCTTTGGAGCCCTGGGGGAGTGTGGGTGATAGTTTTTCTTGTATTCTGAGTTCTATATATGGCCAAGAAACTAAAACAAAGTGCATTTTCTTGATTAAATAAAGCATTAACTTTTCCTGTTATCATTTACTGACGAATCCTAATAACGCATGCAATCCTATTGAAGGGAAATGTACCGAGCATAGCCTTGAATCATCCATTCAAAACCGCCAAAATGGGTCACATCAGAGCTACATTGATTGCCTCCGGAACCTTCTTATCATCAAGCTGTTACAAAACAACAAAATGTTATTTTCAACAGTGACCTACATTATGTATTACGTAAATGTGTGCTCGACAACTGTTCATTATCTTCAGTCCCATCCTGATGACAAGAGAAAGGATTTTCCCCCATTTTTCTGTTCATTTAGAAAAGTGGCTACAGCAATTTCCCCTCCGACTAATCCCCCCTCTTACGCACTAAGAGCCAGAGTTTGACTCTGTGCCAATGTTACCTAGAATGTGATCAGACCACTGAGGATGTGTTTGGCACGTTAACAGGACCGCAGACAGAGGATGCAGGTAGAAACCAATGATGAGCATATCCCGTTTCGAACTTTCCATGAAATCATAAACAGGTATATCTATAAATTGACCCACTGCAGAACCATCTAATGAAATTTAATTAAAATGCATGAACACTGTTTCAATTTCTGATGATTTCTTTTCTTTTCTTTGTTCAATTTTGTTATGCAAAACCAATAAATCTATCATTAACCCATTCAACAAAATAAATAAAGAAACAGCTGTGTGGTTTGTGTACTGCATACTGACTCTTTGTAAATATGCACACATGTGTATAATATACAACTAATTATATGGGTACAATACTCTACAATAAGACTTCAGCTCATATTTTATGACAATTTTTTCCCGCTAAATCAATATATTTCCTGGTATTCAAACACATTTTGGGTGCTCTTTGAAGTTTCTATTTGCATGTACTTTATCGGTTTTCATGCTCCAGATACTGCATAGAAATTTTATCACAGTATCTGCTTGATATATTCGCTTTTAATCATGTTCATTCTCTCATGGGGAAATATTGTCTCTTTGGGGCAAGAAGGGGAATAACTCATATACTTCTAATACAGATTTAACACCTTTCTGGCTCTGAACAGACTACATGTATAATTATAATGCCTGGATTTAGTAAAGTAATGTCACTCTCAAAGGTAATGTTCCATGGTACCATATCATGCCACCCCCTACATATGTTAATGATGACTATATGTTCTACTTCCATCAAAAATTGAACTTCTGAAAAGGAAATTATTGAAAAAAATAATAGAGTGAAGAACAAAAACATTCAACTGCTACTCTTTCTGAATAGTGATCCATTTCCAGAGTTAATTGGGGATGACAAATCAATGATCTGTTTCAAGAAATGACAGGAAAAAGGGGGAGGGGGCCACTTACGGAAATTAGGATCAGGAAATTCACTCGTTAGATGACATAAATTGAAAGGTATTACTAATGGTTTAATGAAGGAAATCTTGCTAATATTGCCCTCTCATTTAAATCTATGTAAAGAATTTGGTGTACAGGCATCCACAATCTCCTCCTCTCCCCCTCCTCATTGTATATGTATCATATCAGCTACTGCCTCTCATCATCCTCATCTTTATCATCTCAATACCCCCCCCCCCCCCAAAAAAAAAAAAAAAAAAAAAAAAAAAACCTGGCCCCTCTCTCTCTCTCACACACACACACACACACACACAAACACACATACTTAAATTCTTTATTTACATCTCATTTCCTCTCTACCTTTCAGTTTTGTTTTGTTTTAATTCTTTTCTCCCTCTCTGATTTAAAAGGGCCTGTGTAGAGTCCAAACTTGTTCTTCTGCAGCACTATATTTACATTTTAAAATGAATATTATAGGACTGTACATATTCAATGTATCAAAATTATCTCACAAATAACATCATGATCAATGTCTTTCTGAAATTACAGAACTCAACATTACAAAGGAAGTTGACATGAAGCTACTGATAATCATCTAAACTACCTTCAGTTTATTTAAACAGTAGAGGAAATGGGGAAATGGCAATGTTTTTAACAAATTAAATACTTCATGGCTACAGCAAAGATAATAAGGAAATCCAAAGCAATTCTTTTTTAATTTTTGGAAAAGACAAATTCCCTGTAACCATTAATTTCCTTTACATCCTTTGATTATATTGATAGGCAATAAAAATGAAAAGGAAAACCACAAATGATCATAGAACACGAAAAGAGAAAGGAAATGTTTTCATCTCCCAAGGCTTAATACTCTACAGTACTTTCATATTTAAAAAAACTACAACCATTTAGAGGTGTCTGTACATGTCTGATGCAAATGAATACGTTCATTACTTTAGGGCTTATCGAAACTCCACATGCTATGTCTTAATCAATGTATATCTGAGTACTGGAAACTTTCTCAAACATGGATAAAACTTTGTCTCATTTATATATTAGGGTAGCAAAAGGCATCACTCAAAACACTAGCAAAAACAGATAATAGCCAAGTATGTTATCAATTACTTAAGAAATATGCACTCTCCGGTTTCAATGTCCTCGCTTTGTCTTCACTGGATCTTGGAATATGTGAACATGCATATTATGTTCAGAACTGTTTGTACCTGTCTTATTTTATGTATCCTGGCTTCTGAACTGCTTAACAACAACATTATATGCATAACAACGACTGGTTCCTTAACCCTCACCTGTTATCACTCCCGACTTGAAGCTCATAATCCTCAAATTTCCTTCCATCCTCCAGCTTGTGGCACACTAGACATCATCCATATTGCACTCCAGAACATTCTCACTACTTATAATGCAAGTTACTAGTTCCATTCAGTTTAACACATAGTCCCACATATAAGTTCTCAACGAGGGCTTTGTATCCATCCTATGACTCTGCAACTTAAAGGTAATGAGTAATTACGCCTTGGCCTATATATTGCTGGAAACACATGTCGTACCAATGGGGAAAAGGTACAGCCTACTACTTCCACTTAAATTATTTAAATGTGCTCCATGTATGCACAGCATAGGCTCTGAAATTGAACTATTACCAGAAATGGTAAGCTTGAATTCATGGCTGAATGCTATTTTCAGATGATTTTAATTAGAGTATTATTGGCAAACACGTGCATGGATAAATGAAGGGAGCCGGTAGAGGTACCTTTTGCTTTTACAGGTAATTAATATTTACCTGTTTGTCAATCATAATACGCCTGTATTCATGTCAAAAATACTGGTTTTAATAAATTAATAAAATAAAAACTCAATTGAAATTAAGTGCCCCGTCAATATACTATACTAATCAGAGGAATATCCTTCCTATTCTTACTGGTATTTATAACTCCAGTAGATGTAGGCCTATATGATTTGTTAATGTTCTGGTTTCTCATTTTAGCTCAATACTACTTATTTATATAATAATGATATTCACGAGCTGTAATTGTCTCACCTCCCCCCCCCCCCCCCCATTGCATTCCTAATTGATACAGATTCTCAGATGCCATAGACACCACTGCTTTTGACCCCAGCAATGTAATACCCATTTTATACAATAATGCAATATCAACACATTGCCTACAGAATTTTCTCAAGCAATGGGTTAAAAAATAAACCAAGTACGACAAGTACAACAAAACATCAACTTGAGATATCAAATTACAAATCTTGACACTGGGGATAAAAAAAAAGTTTTTAGCTTTGATATCTTTTCCCACAAAACAACAATCTTCATAATGAAAACATATAAGAATGACGTCATGAACAGAAATAAACTGTGCATGGTAGGTCAAAGTGGGGGGAAACCCCTTTCCTTCTTCAATGAAAACAACAAAGCTGGAGGAAGCAATGGTTGAATAATCACCACATCTTCTGCTCCTGAGTGCTCCTCATTACCCTCGTAAATCATTTTAGGGTTATGATAACAAGAATAAAAGCTAAGCGGAACATGATCATTGGAAAAATAAGATGTGAGAATACATGCTTGCATTGGTTCATTAGGCAGCTTTACACTAACGCTCCAGGACCTGGGGATAGAATTACTTGAAAGTAGTATCCATTGACAGTATCATGGAGACGTCTGCACATTAAAACTCTTGCAATATTATAATAAATATTTTGTGTGTAATTGGGGGGGGGGGGGGATTTTTCTGTAATATTATGAATTCACTGTAACATTACAAGATGAATAATGTACAACAAGCATATATTTGCTATATATACATGTATGACAAGATTCATTGATGTACTATTTCATGACATCATCAGTACCATATACCATCAAAATGCCACAAAGCTCCAAAGGCTCATAATCTTAATGGTAGTCTCACATTACATATATATAGTTCCTATTTCCAATGAATGTTTATCTCTGAATTACTGATCTGTATGCAAGATAGCAAAGCTGCAGATTTAAGAAATACAGAGAATAACAGGAGGAAAATGCACGATGTTGAAAAAAGTTGACAGGCAAGTATTTCTTAGTACACTGGGGTATGGTAAGTACAACAATGTCTATTTAGAGCCAGAAGGGCATTAGCTCTGTGTTGAATTAAATGAGTTAACATCGCTCTGGGTCCAAACAGACCATACAACTGTATGTGTAAGTTTAAAGTAAAGGTGTTTGGTCAAAGTTGTTAAGTCATAAAACTGCATGGGGGTTATCATTGCTAAACATCTTTTCCATGTAAAGCCACAATTTTCATTACTGCCTGTTATAAAATCACCAGAGACTTTAAAAAGCTCTATAATGAAAAGAAGGGGCTGATAAAATGCAAGGTCATAAACAAAATTCTCCATAAAAACTATGACTTACTCCATGGCAATCCCATAAAACTTTATAGAAGCCTTTATGGAGTTGACATAAGATTTCATGGAATTTCAAAGATGTATTGTGATAGATTGAAAGTACTTAATCTGTTTTACTTATAAAAGCTAGAAAAATTATAGTATAAACAAAGCTTTTCATAAAATACCCAACAAGATTTACAGATCCAAAAATGATCAAAATTACAAAATTTAACAAGAGCAGTTCACAAATTGATATTTTAAGTGCACATGATTCTATCTAATTCAACATACGAGTCATTTTTTTATATACTTATCGATTTTGAACAAGAATGTAATTTAACTCTCATGCTCATACAAAGACATGAACCATAGAGTAATAAATCACTATTTGATTTGTAATACACATTTATGCCACTACACTATTGCACAATATATTTCAGCTACACATTAAGTAGCAATGCCCTCAATGTTCTTTTTATTCCCTTAAATTGCAGAGACTGCAATGGGGGCCCCATTAGGCACAGCCTTCCCACTTTTCACTAAGGTCAGATTCTAGCACTGTGCCCTAATTGGCAGAGTTAACATGCACCCTACTTGTACACAGATTGTGGTGATCAGTACACCCCAAATCTACTTAAGATGTGAACTTTGACCTTTCAGAATACTTTATAACATATATTGTAAATACAGATCTATTAGGAAGCCATGGTTCTCTGTGATTTTCTGACAGTTGGGGGAAAGGAGGGGGGGGGGGGGAAGGAGGGGAGGGAAGGGGGCACATGTCTTGAAAATTGCTGACAAACAGAAAATGGGAGATTCATATACCTAAACAAAACTGTTGAAAAGCAATTCATATGGGAGGGGGCAGGCTATAGTACATATCAAGAGGGAGGGTGCACAAGTCGAACTGAATTCTTTTTCGCTTGTTAGATAATAATATTTGCTCGCGTGCGTGAGGCAATCAAGGACCTATCTTGTGTACGTGATCACACATCAACCAAACTAAATAGGACAAACCACTAACGCAAACTAATTTACATAAGACGGAAGTTGATGACTTAATTCTTTCTTTGGGAGAGCTTAGATGGTCTCAAATGGCCAAAATTATCTTTCTACACAATCTCGACCCATAATTGGCTTCTTGGCACAGGGGCTATCCAGAGCACTTACACACTTACAAAAGAACAACCATGGATCGGGATGAAGGGAGTTTACCATAAAGAAAAAATAAATGAAATGAAATGACAAAACATTTTTGAAAGCCTTAAAATAGATACCCTAGAGACATGTTTATAGAACCAGGCTCCTCCCTATTTAAACAAAGTAATCACAATTAAAAGTACATTTGCAATTTGGTTTCATATCCTCTATCATTCAGTTTTGCCTACATGTACAATAAATTTTCGAGGACGTCGATCAATTACATGTACATGTATGTGCCCCCCCAAACATCAAACTCTGGCTACGGCCCTGCTGATACCAACTTTATCTTGGGTTTAATAGCAGAGTTGGTCAGCTGTAAATGCTTCAAGATCAATCATGTGAGAAGTACTAGGACAGACACACTCCATTCAAATCCCAAATGAATGTCAACTCTGTAGATACACCGTAATGGTATTTTGGCTTGCATGGTTACATCACAATCAAAACTGCTTCACAAAGAAGGGGATATTTAACAGTATTAAAGATAGAGATGGAGTTGTTCCTAGGTTAGCTCCTTGACGCTCCTTTCAAATTTGTATTCCCCCCCCCCCCCATTTCATGTAAAGTACTTTCTATCAAAACTTTACAATCACACAATGAAACTGAAGTAAAGTACTTTTCATTGATATCATTTAGAACAAGCAATTACCCTAACCATGAACTTTCTGTACAGGCACGGATATGGAATGAATCTAGCATTGCACAGGAAAGATGCTTGACTGATAGTTGTAATTATAATTGTTTCATCTGTAATACATATAGTATATCTACTGCTGATTTTAATCAAGCTCTTATTGATCCTCAAATGTAAACATACATACAAATAGATTTTGTTACAAAATGTCACCAACAATTCTTTCACATTCGTTCTTTCACATATAGATCGAAAGTGCACATGTAATTGAAATTTCTTTAGTACTTCAGTTTGAAAGTGCAGTCCAGGGTTATGGAAAAACTGCATTACATGAAGCATTAAAACTAAAAAATTACAATACATGCATGGTGATAAAAACGCAAAATTAACTAATGCTGAAGAAACATGCCCAAAATCGTATAGACAACAAGAACACAATTTTGGAAAATACTATCACCCTATGCAATACAGTATAGTCTGTCTATGTTTACAGTCTCTTTCAAAATACACTCTATCACCTCAATTAAAACCTCTTTCATAAAACATATTTCTATTCTATTCAGTTGTGTTTAAGACCACTCTCTTATTCCTATATCAACTCATCATTTACAATTCATTTACTCTATTCAATCCCAACCAAATTTCTCTCAGGTTATCTATAAATCCTCTCTTTTCCCCCACCTCTCCAACTATATACTTTTCCTTCTTCTTCCTCTTCCCTGCTACAGTGTATCTCTCTCACTTTCTCTCTCTCTCTCTCTCAGTCTCTCACTCTCTTACAAAAACAAAACAATATATCACAACAAATTCCATAATTCACTTTAAAAATTAGAAATATGCTTCAAAATCAACCTGTCCTAAACACTCAAACATGATTACCTGGACGACGACTTTGAAAAATGAAGTTGATTGTAATTTAAATACCCTATTGTATATCACATAGAAGTCATATTTGCATTAACGTAATAGTCAGTTTAGTGCTCACATATTCCAAGAGGTGATATACACAAGACTTAATGGCATTGCTTCAGGTTGACTTAGCAACCATGTTCATGATGATACATGCCATGCCATGAGTATATTTCACAGATTTTTAGAGATGAAAATAGATCGCTAATCCTGTCCTCCATATCTAATCCTCCTGTACCTTTTTCTAATTATCACACCCAATAATCCCAACCTCCTCTCCAGTGTGTGCAAGCACTGCGATGATTTGTCATCGTGGGATAAATATTTGGTTGCTTAGTTCCACCAAAAGATTTAGACATGGGCAATAGAAAAGTTTGAAAGCTCTAATCCATGTCTGACACTATTAGTTTTGGGTCTAAACACAAGACTCCATTTGACTTAGGACTTCTCTGGAGCTGCTTCAGACATCTGACGACATTTAGAAGATGGGAAGCTTCACTTATAAAACGTCATCAAAGATTTTTTATTTAAGCATCAAGAAAACTGTGCTAGTATAACAGTAATCATGAAAATTATCAGCATTAAGTTGAAATTTTATAAAAATGATAATCACCTGGTATCTAACAAGTCTGATCTGTTCTATTTTCTTATTTCCTCAACAACGTACAACTTTGTCGCCAAATAGTTATCCATTTTGGAAGATGTCCTTTCTACATTTTTGCAATATTATCCTCTTTAAGTATTTTGTAAAATTTAATGATACAATTTTCAAATTCTATATCACAGATATTCAAATAAATCATAGATTCCAGACCAATTAGGGCTATTAAGACAAGTATGTACTACATACGCCTCAAATTATTACAGCCTCTTTCTGTAAAGGGCGTGAAACTATGAATACAAGTTTGGAAACAACATAAAAGCATTTTCATTCAGGTCATTATAAGGTCATGTAGACCAAAGAGAGGTGACTTTGGCAGTTTTGTCATTAACAATAGGACTGGGACGATTTAATAGATGAGTTCTAAAATAAAAGAGAATGAAGTCAGTGTCCAGTGACGAAAAAGCGGGCTAACTACTTACTGCTTCAACAATTCTGATAGAATACTCAAAATAGCATGACATGGCCATTGTAACTTCATTCAGTTGATAAACTGTATCACACCTATATGTTCCATTCTACACAGTGGTATAGGTGAGGAATGGAACAGCAACAGACTCTGTGTATAGGGGTGAACCAAAGGCTGCCATTCAAGCAAATGTTTAGGCATAAAATAGTAATCATAATTTTTCCTAAGAGAATGAAACTACATAAGAAATTTTATCGAGAAAAATCAAACTAACTTCATGTAGCAGTCAAAAATATTGAGTGATGACTTCTATATAAGCTGATGAAGCAAAAACAAGTCTGATATGAACTGTCAATCTACTGCAGGTATACTCATAACTTTGAATCAAAACTAAATATTTCACATTCCTAACAAATGAAATATGAAATAAATATAAAAACTACACTTTCTGTTTGTAATATGAGATTTGATTGACAGGTTGAATGTTTAGTAACAATTGCATGGAAAAGTCATACTTATTTACTAAATATTGCAGCATATACATGTACTAATATTTTGTAATATACTGGATATAAAATTAACATTCCTGTGATTTTCTGAATACATTTTTCAACTGCAATTTGGTGAAGCATACCCAAAATGATTTTTTTTTTTCTTCAAATAAAATTATATCTGGGGGGGGGGTTGATCTTATTGGCTATTTAGTATCTTGATACAAAGTGCATCCAAAGTTTTTATGATGATTCATTTAACACCTAAAATATTGAATAGTATTGAGGTATTTTCCTCATTAGAGAAACTGAATGCTGTAATGTGCTAAAAATGAAGAATCATTTTTTTGCTACTGAAACAGATCTATAATTCATAAAGTTATACACATGGAAGATGTTCCATTCCTAATTCAACAAAGGAAGAAAGAATTTCAGTTTATATATATGATAGTATTTATTTTTATAATATTGTCACAAACTTGTCACAAATGTTTCTGTATTTTGTTCCTAGTTTAAAAAACTTAAAAAGATAAGTTTAGAACTTCGAAATAACTGATTTTCTGACCCTGACCAAAACAAAACAGTATAGATGGCTATGTTCTCAATTGTACAAAAAGTAAAAAAGGATAAGTTCAGAACTTCAGAATAACTGATTTTCCGACCCTGACCTAAACAAATCAAAACAGTATATAGATGGCTATGTTCTCAATTTTACAGAAAATAAAACAGGATAAGTTCAGAACTTAAAAATAACTGATTTTCCAACCCTGGCCAAAACAAATAAAAACAATATATACATGACTAATATGCACTTAAATAGTGTTTAACCTTTCCATCTGAAAGGATGAGCAAAATAAAAATAAAATGAACAACTGTCCTTGGCAAACTAATTTTTCAACTACAGCCAAATGGCCATTAAGGTTTGAATAACATACAAGCCACTGGTTCCAATTCAGTAATATTAAGTCATGGTATAATAACTTTAATAATTTGTCTTTAGGGTCATGGCATAAATGCTTTTTATCAACTTATAATTCTTTTATGTGGGTATAGTCGGATGATTGTCAACTGACGTCAATATCATAAATAAATCCGATGACTGAGAAACAACTGTCTATGGCAGATGGCCTTGACAGTCATCGGTCAGCTTTAGCTGCGACTTCCTATTTTTTCCACAATTGTTGATGACTTGATATTATTACAAATGAAGTCAGATGACCTAAATATTTGTGTGTTTGTTTTTGATAATGATGCCTATCCGTCTGCATTTGAGCTAGTTAATTTATTCCCATCTGTAAAATAAATTAATCATAGTGCATTGCAATCAGGATAACCCATAAACCAATGTTTATAAGAGTTTCACTTTCATCTATAAACAAGGACAAGAAAAGTAAAGTACTACACCTATCTGAGAATGTTCTTCTCTTAAACAATTAGTAGGCACCAATACTTTTACTTGATGACCCATTTAGAGTGTATGTTGAAGTACAGATACCCATTTCAGAGGACTTTACAAGAAGTGATGATATCACCAACTGAGAGCTATAATTTAGAGAGGGCCAATATAACTCATATCATTTCACAGAGAATTGATACCTTTAAAGGTAGTGTATCCCTTTTGCAGCCAACATCAAGTTCTGTAGAACTTTGCAGGAATTATGAATATGTCACATTTGTCCTATCTGTGAAATTTAAACGTTAGCAGTGCCCTATATCATTCAAATTATGTCTACCTGTCTACTTGCTAGACTTCACCATCAAACACTATTGAGTGACTGACTGACTTCTATTAACATACATAACATGAGCTGTAAAGGGTACATGAGTATTTGTCTACATCAATAACCCACTTCTTGTAATGGCCAAAATTAAAGTGATTGAATCTTTGCGCAGCACAAAACGTACGACCATTCGGTACAAGGATCTGAATATCAGACTATCTAATAAAAAGACTGCAATCCCTAAATTCCATATGGCAACTACATGTAATATTTTCAAGCCATTTCGTTTTGAGGGAAGTTCTAAGTAGATGTTATGTTAGACTAGCTCAGTGAAAGTCTTCAAGACATAAAGGGGTATCTATAATTAACAAGCCACAGGTGCTTAATCTATCAATCTTGACCTCAAACCCCTGATTGGCTTTACCTAAATGGAACAATAGGCCTGTCTACATCAGCTTGAGTTTACCAAATAACCCCCTATTTTCAGACTCGGGGATATTATCTCGAAGCTCAAAATTGCATCTTCACCAGACCGATCATTGCCAACTAGCTTGGACGGGGGCAAATTAGCCCGCTATTTCCTAAATAGCAGGATATTTGGGAAACAAGACCAAGCTTTCTCTGGATATTTTCTCGACCCAATATCCCACTATTTGTAACTGTGGGCTGATGAAAATTAAATTGCTAATTTGCGATAGGGATTGTTAAAATAGCGGGTTATTTAGCAAACTCGAGCTGATGAATACAGTCCTTATCCTGCATGATGTTTAGGGTCAACTGGACTTATGAGGTGAATTTAACAAGGCTCATTAACTTTGATGGTTCCAGACTATTCTTCATGTGTGGGTAAGATAACTTGATTCCTGAAAAGGACTGGACAGGAATGAATGACTAAAACAGCTAGACTAAGATTTAACATGTTTCCTATAATTCATCAAGCTAATATATCACGTACAGCATGCCCTGGATGTAGTGAATAATGGTTGGTAGAAGTATGAAAAGATTCCTTGAAAGGCTGGACAGACACAAAGGACTAAACTCAGATAAACTATTAATTGTATAAGACTTGATATGTTTCTTGCAATGTACATATATGTTCATGTACATGAACTCAAACATCAAATACAGCACACTCTGGATAAGATAAATGTTGGTTAATAGCCGTTCAAAAGTACTTCAGCATATTACAATTAACCGATTCATTAAAAGCAATGGACATGAATAAAGAAAGGAAAAAGGACAGAAAAACCAGGACTTCGATCCTACAATGCTTCAAGGTAATTCATCAAGTACAGCATGCTCTGGATATAAGGCAAAGACAATTAGTCTCATCAACCCTGGATAAGGTCAATAACAGTTGCTAGCAGTATACATGGACAGAAAACGAAGGACTAAGAACTGCAAAACTAAATTGTTTCCTATTATCAAACATTGCATAAATATCATACATCATGCTCGGGATAAGGTCAGTAACTGTTGTTAGCAGTATGAAAAACACTTCATCACACTCATGACAAAACAGCAGTCATTAATTTGCTTAATTTATAGGAAAGGAGCTGCATGATTCAGCACAATTAACACTTTGAAGTCACATTGGTGATCCAACCACTGGGAATAACATCCTCCTACATGGATGCCATAAAGTTTAAACTCTGACCAAATATATATATATCCACAGTTTCTAGGTCCAATCACTACACAATTGAAAATTCAAAATTAATTCTTCTTCTTCTCCTCCTTCTCCTTCTCCTTCTCCTTTTTTTTTTTTTAATTATTCAATAAGTTTCAAATCCCCTTTAACTTTGCGGCATGAGTTGAGAAAACATAACAGCAATAACACATTTTGGCTTTTGATCAAAACATTAAAGGGTGGACTCAACCCGCCCCTGGATCTCTTTGATTTGCTCTTCATTTTCCATGCTTCATTGCAGGTATTGAAAAAGAATCATAGCAAGGACAACTTCCACACAATGACAATGGTATATTCTTTTGCATTACAAAATAGATCAAGGCTAATGTGAATTACATGTATTAGTTACCCACTTATAGAATATCAGACTTGTAAATTCAAGCATATCCAACAATGTGATATAATACCTTATAAACCCTGTCACTTGGTTCAGTGACTCAAATTTTGAATGAAATGCTTTCATATTAACTTTCAAAGAAACTAAAAGTAACATTACAACCTCTTCAAGTGCACTGTACTTGAAACAGACTTTCGAACAAATAAAGCACAAATCTCTTCAACAATAATTTATTTTGTGGCAAAAAGGGCAACAATGGAATCCTTTCTGTCTCAAAAGGCACTTCAAAAGGTCAATAAGACCAGGAAATCTCAGGTCTTAGAAAATGAGGTGCCCATCGGCAAAACCATATGTCCAACAATCGGAGGCTTACATCAATCACGGCACATGCAAGAACCGAACAGGGAAGTCAAATAGAACACAGAGGGTGCAAGGTAATCATGGGGAAAGAAAACGACTCTATTGTCATCAAACAAAGTTTTCTGTTTATTTCCGTGATGATGATTTGTTGGATCACTTCATGTAGTGCTTTCCTTGTTTTTTGTTATTATACATACATGCAAACAATAAGACTCTATAGTTGCAAATAAAGAATATTCAATAGAATTGAATAACCAATCATTTCATTGACAATCTATTTAGCAAAAAAAAAACGCCTTTACAAATTAAGACCTATACATATACTTTTGATTGACTGATCAATTGCTGTGAATTGCATACGTTTCAAAAACATGAAATTAAAGCGTGTACTGTAGTAGTACAGTGGTGTAAAATCTTGCTTTTGATACCATTTGAGAAAGCTTGTATATGTTGTATGTATCATGGTCAAATTCAAAATTCAATTAAGCAACAATTCAATGTCAGCTATTACAGTTTTCTTATTATAAGGTTATGTCTATTCTGATGCCAGATTTTCCATCTGTTACTTCCAAACTATAAAAAATATACTGAAAAAAATAACATGGCCTCCTGTGAACTGAACATGTGTGAAAAAAACAATCAATTCTTAATAATCAAAATTATGTGAGAAGTTAGTAATCACAAATTTCCCTTACTATACAGTGTACACCTTTCTGTACATTCGTATCAGGTCAATTTCCACCTGTTTTCTACTAACTGCTATTTTAAAAGCTGGAAGTTTTTATTGGATATCTCCATTTTCTAGCAAACTTGTCACAAATTAGCCTGTATGAGGGAGTGGAATATTGGTCCCAAACTTCTACAGTACTTTTCCTTCCAAACTGAACATTTTGAAGACGAAAACAAAGACGAGAACTTACAGATCAAATAATCTGTTTGGAAGCAGAAGGGTGTTTGTATATTTGAACACAAATGTATGTCAGTTAACGTCCTTTTGGCTCTGAACAGATGACACACAAGGCCTAGACACTGGCTGTTGAAGGGTGAACTCCCTGTTTAATACTTTCCCCCTCCCCTTCCTCCTCTCCCCCCCCCCCCCCCCAATGCTTGCTGGGTGTGTCTGCTAACAGATCCCATCATCTTCCAAATTAGGGCTGCCGCTGGAAGCTAGGCCCCACCAACCACTGCCTGCTAAACCATGAAGCCATGGAAAACGGAATTCAGGTGAACTGTCCGATGACAGACAGCTGAATCAAGACCTACAGAATTCTTTTGCGGGTGCAACAGCTGACAAAAATAGATTCTTTCTGAAAACATAGACAAACATCACATTGCTCAGACTTTTGAAAGAACATGGCTGTCAGATATTCCCTTATTACTGTAATCCATTCTATCAAAGACCTTGCATTTAAATGTTATTACTTCCTCTTTGAGGTATACATGATTACACTGTACGTGTGAATGTATGGGTAATGACATGACAGAGTTGAGTAACTACATCGGCTTCACTAAAAGCAATGACACAAATGATAGCCTCTTCATACAATAGAAAATGAATGTGAACTTTGTATGAAGAATTATTCTATAGTGAAAGGGGCATACAGAATATTACAGACTGTACAAAAACATCATATAAAGAAACATTGCATGATGAAGCTTGTTTTAAACATGTCAGTTGAAATGACAGCTAGCCAATTGTCATTATCAGTACACGCTTTTTACAACTTTCTTATGATACAGCATTAAGGCTAGAGCAGGATACTGATTCTTTATTGGGTTTTTGTTGAAAACGATGTTCATGCAAGAGTTTCGCTCTACATTGTTTCATCAATATACATATGTTTATACAACTTCAGGCTAGAGAAATTTAATTACCTATCAATGTACCGTAGTACTATATGTATATGATGAATTTGTGTAGACTGTACGTGGCATAAAACAGTGTATTGTTTAGTATCTACATTTTCCTCTTCTTCATATAACACAAGACATTGGAATGTGACTGACAGGATAGTGATATACAGCAAGTTCTGATATCTTCCAATGAAACATATGAATGCCAAATCTACAAAACGTACATTCTAATAAACAATAACTTATAAATAATGTTGCAAGCTAAATGTGCAGTAAATACACATGTCCATTATAATCAATGTATCCCAAGTTGGTGTAGTAATTAGTTTAACTAATCATATCTTTGCTTTCTTAACACAGCCTTACCCTAAAACAAAATAGTAAAATTAAAGTAATGAAGATATATTTCAAAATAGAGCGACATAACTGAATTAAAATGGAACAAACTCACCAAAACGGAGACACAGAAGACTTTCGAGATTCATTGAATAAGCACATGTATAAAACCTTAATCATTATCTCCAAAGTCACCTTACAGTATAGAATATAAAGGATCATATGGGGAAATGTTTTATATAAAAGGTACCCCACATACCATTTGACATTGGACAATTGTCATATGACCAGAAATACCACCCACATCAAATCCACATTTTACGTTATTGGTGAAATTCGTCTTCAGAATATATTTAATTCAAGGATATGATTCATGACTTGTAGGAGGATCTCCGATTCTCTGATAAACATTGGTGTATGGATGTGATGTGTAGAATAAACAATGACATGTCGAAGGAAACCACATTTTACCATATATGGGAAGACTGGATACGTTGTGAATTAATTGATATGGAGGTTTTCTGATATTGTCAATTGCATCACCAAACTACTTGATATGTTTATCCTTTCATATGCAAACAGTAAAAATAGCTTTATAATCTCTATCCCACCCCCATCAAAAAATGATTGAATACATAAATAAAATGGGAATAAATAAATAAGATAAAATACATAATAGATAATATACAAACAAACAAACAAATAACATGAAATGTTTCAGAAAATTTATAAAGAGGAATAATTTCAAATGAAAGTTCATCAACATGTACGGTAAGTTAAGAGAAATGTCAGCTTTACTGAGAAAGAGAGTAAATAATCAAGAAAAACTTAGATGCTGGTCTGACAAGAAATATCAAAGGTTGGTCTATAAATACAGCACTTTAATATGTAACTTCAAATTGTGAAGAATAGATGATATATAATTCTAGCATGTCACTTCCTGATGACTCTGAGGTAGCACTACTTTCTCTTCTCAGTCTGTCTCAGAAAGAAGGATTTCCTGAAGTTTGAAGAGATGTGGCATCCCATATCTTCCTCCCCAGGTATTCCCCATTTGATATTCTGTTTTCATTTATTGCATAGGTCACTAATCACTTTCAATTGGCCAATTACTTCTTTAATTGGCAAAGTGATTAATTCTTCCCCTTCTCGGCTCAGTATTCCTATACCTCAAGTTCCTTTCAACCTTGACAAAGGAGCTTCTCATATTATCTTGGCCCCATGTTAAGAGAACTTCTTTTAGTAAACTTTGCTTAAAGGTACCACTTACATGTAAGCCTGCATGCATATTCCTATGTAGGGTAATTCCATTCAAGCAAAGAAAAGTCTCGCTTTCAATGGAAGCAAATACATTTCTGTATTTTTGTTGGCTAAAATTAGAGAATAGAAAAATTGTTCCCATATCATCATGAGCATGAACCTTTCACAACTGACTGAAAATATTTCAAAGAAAATAAAGTCTTTTGTCGTCTGAAAATGGATTACAAGGTGACGACTTAAAGCGAATAGCCAAATGTAAATAAAGGCAGAGTTTTATGACTCTCTCTCTCTCTCTCTCTCTCTCTCTCTCTCTGAATACAGACTTTTATGAATATTTACAAAAGGGGAATATAATAATATTATTTACTCATGGTTTAATACAATGACAAATAATAATATATATGTGTAAGGTGCAAAATCCACATTACATCAAGTGCTCAAAAGCTCATTCATGTGGACATGGCAGCGTTAATTTTTAAAGATATATGATCTCATTTTGACCTTCTTCAATGAACACAACTGAGAAGACAAAATAATGTAGTGTCAATTTTGGTTACTTTCAGGATGGAATTTTGGATTTTATCACTTTTATATTCAGGTCAATAATTTGTTTTTAGCATTCTCGAGCAAGTATTTCACTGTTATTGTGGTTTTCTTTAGAAATAAGCAAGGTTGTGATCACTTTTATGTGTTTACTAACTATCTGTTTATACTATTACAAACCAATAAACCATTAATTTGACCAATTGCTGTTTTCACTAACACACACATTACAAATACCATGGAGTAACTTAATTATTGTCAACTATGTTTGATGTATTTCACTTTTGTCTAAATAACATTAAGGTTCCATATAAAATATCAACAGTTCTTTCTTTCTTCATTTTTTTTCATTCTTTTTTACTTGATAACTTGATGATAGAAGTCATGAATGTAAAGAGAAATTGCGGGCAACTAATAACAATAGATGTGTTACATCTTTCAACTTCAGCTCCACAAGCATGCAAAGATTATATGAGCTTTATTCAATAGTATAGGCTTATCATATTGTTAAACTATACTTTTAATCATAATTATGAGAAAAAAATATAAAAAAGTGACTTTATTGGGACATTCTAAATCATAATTCTGTCAACTCAAGATGCATGCTTAACAAACATGGCATCATACCAAACAGTTTCCGTGTCATGAAGAGAATGTGATGACTAACCGTTTGGCTTTGGCACCGGTCAGCCCCTCTGAATGAATAACAGAATTAAGTCCCCTTCTAAAATCAAAGCATCTGCTTGGCAACCCCCAGATAGAGGGAACTGAATAATTGATCCCCTGTTATCTCATCTGCTATGGGGGTATTTAAATTTATTTTGTCCGGTTTACTAAACTAATCAGCAAGTACTTTGAATTTTTAAATGAGGATTCCATTACTGATTGATGCCTATCCTAAATCTATGATGAATTGTTTTGACAGAAGAATACATCACAGGATCTTTTCATGGACTAAATACAAACCAATAGATTCATAGAACTTGAATTAATTTAATTAAGATTTAATTGTAAACAAAAATTACTTCTGCTCAGTCAAGAGTAACATACATCTTATGAGCTTTTGATATATGTTACATTTAGAATCATTTTGGTTAACAGATCATGTATACAGTGTATCTGGTTTAATATTTGCAATCTCAGTCAATGTCTTTGGCCCCTTTATCCTTGCAAGTCCTCTGCATTATCTTGAGAGAAACTACAAAACTTGAAAATTTGCAGTGGTCCCGTGTTCGAAAATCAATTCCCTCAGAGAGGAATTAAAGCCGTCTATCCCCTGGTTGCATACTGATGCTTTTCCCGCAGCCAGGAAAATACACAAACCAACCAACCAATCCAATAAGGGAAATCTGTTCAGCTATAGTCAAGTAATATTGTTGGTAAATAGGTTGAAAGCATTATGTAACAACATTCTGAATGAGGACTTTATACACACTAACCATTACTAATCAAGGTTCTAAATGAATGAGGTACTTTCCAGGGTCTGCGAAATCAGGGGCATAGGGAGTTACAGACCCCCCCCCCCCCCTCCACACACACACACACACACACTTTTCAAAAGTAGAACTTAATCAATGTGCTAACTGCTATGTCTGTAACTCTGGTTGACCACAATTTATCGATCCTGAAGCTCAATTGATGAATTGCATCTTCAGCTGTATTTCTAGTGCATTAGGTTGTATCACTATTATCATGAAGTGGATTACTCAACAATGAAAGTCTTATACATGTATATAAACACGTTAACTAATCATTGTATTTTATCCTGCAAGTATGATATTAATCTGTAATACTGTATCTGTAACCTATTGAAACATAAATAAATCAACATGAAGAACAAAGGGTATTTCAAGTAAATATTTTTTGAGGTAATTAAACTGAGGTAATTAAACTCAGATGTATCATTGGCAGCTTTAGGTTTCTATTCTTTCTTTTGAATTGATCACTGCTCTTACTTCAGACATATCATTTTAATCACAGATTATTCTTAGTCAATCAATCTATATTTGAGCATGGTGCACCTCCACTAGCTTTCTTAGAGTTTTCCCATCCCTCCCCCTTTCCAAACAATTCATCTCTCCCCCCCCCCCTCTCTCTCTCTCTCTCTCTCCAAATCAAGTTACATTATCCAAATCATTATTTTCATCATCATACTTATTAAGCAAGTTGGTGATTTTGGTACTGCTAATATTCTTAGAAATACCTGACTGTATGTTAAACCATTTAAAGCAACTGCATATATCCCTGATTATGAAAATCTTCGAGGCTAATAATGGAAATTACACAAGAACCAATCAAATAGTATTCAGAAATACAACTAAAGTAGATAAGTAAATGAAATCACACTACATCACAACTTATCTGCAAATATTTTTAATTTCTCAAACTGGACAAATAATTGAGGACTATAATTAAATGCTTACCAATTTTGTTATCAGACTCCGAGGGAATTGGTTTGATTGGCTGAATCTTCCCATGGGAATGAATGTTGTCGGCATTTCGATCAAGTTTGATTTTTGCACTTCTCTTGGAGGGGGGCAAAATTGCTTTCTTGCTTGACTTGCTTTGTATGTTATTATTCGTCAGTATATCCCGATTGGTTTCTTGTTTGACTGCTGTTGTTATTACTGCTGTACTAGTATTCGACCTCCTAACGGGGTTTGCAGGTTTATTTATTCCCTTAACCGGCTCGTCATCTGATGAAAGCTTTCTCCTTTCTCCTTTTGTGGGGAGGGAAGCTTTAGTGGGAGGTTTCAAAGCAGCCTTTTTAGCCAGGAATCCTTCGTCATTGGGGTTATTTCCATGATATCCAGGTTTGTTTGCTACGGGCGTAGGTTTTAGACCGGCACGCCAGTCAGAGGGCACGGAATTGCTCCCGCCGGGCTTGCTGTTACCCACCCGATCGTTCACTGACCGACGGACACTGCTGGAGTCCATTGGTCGAAAACTACTTGGTAAGGTCCCATTAGTTCCGATTGATACTTTTTCTGCCTTGGATCCATTCCTTGAATACGAACCAGCTCCCGGATCCTCATCTGTCTCAAATTTCTTCTTCAATAAATCGATTCGCGACATTTTGCTACCATTCCAATCAATTAATACGCACACCATTCAAGCCATAACACCAGTTGGGCGGTGTTGAACGCAACCAGGAAGTCAAATATACAACAACAAAAATCGCAGCAGACGTTTTTGTCCGAGGCTAAGAACTCAGTAATTAGGTAATCAGTGAAAATGCAAACACAGAAATTTACGATATACAAGTAAACAAGACTCTTTCACTAAAGCCGAAACTTTGTTGTAAAAAGACAATCATTTACACCGATTTGTAAAATTGTAGACACAAATTTTAGCTGAGCACCACAAACAGTCGTCTGCTTGTGTATACATGCGGTGATCGTGTGCTGTGCATGTGCGCCGATTTCAGTATCGCGTCGTCAACTATGTCCAGTCATGGTTCGGTGAATTACAATAGGCTCTCTGTTCTCCGTTCTTCGGGGACACGATCTTGATCTTGCGGTAGTTTTCGTCATCTCCCGACTCGTTTGGGGTTTCGTCGAGTTGTCAAGGGTAATAAGTCAAGGGTAATATGTCAGGGATCACAGACGCTGTTGTAGATTCGACAACGAACAATATATAAACATATTTTGGGGGTGAATCTTTTGGCGTCGGTTAATTAATATGGAGGTGTTTCCATTATTTTCCACCTATCCATCAATCATACTAGGGATGAACTTATATACAATATGATTTTTCTTACAGAATCAGCGCTCGATAAGTAACGATATACATTATCAACCATAAGTATGATAATCCATATTTGAATATAGAGCTACTTTGCATGACGTATCAAAATACAAGCTTTTATATTATCAAGACGAAAGTATCCATTTTCATTTCTCTTTATCTTTTCTACTCTAATATTGATCTTTTCTGTCTTCTTTATCTTCTTATCCTTCTTTAATTGTCTTTCTTTTCCAGTTAATTCAGTCTCTATCTTCCTTGTCTTTCCCTTCCGCGATAACCTCAAGTTGTATTTTCTCTATTCCATCCCGTATAATCGAAAGACACGTAGGATTCAAAATATTAGGGCCTATCTCAAAATCTTTGAAAATAATTATTACGTGCTAAGACGTAACTCAAGACGGAAATTGTGAGTGTGTCCTACGACAGACTCGGGAGGATGTAGGTAGTCAACATTATGGGCGAACTTCTTGACGACAGAGAATGAGAGGAAGAGGGAGAGAGGGGAGGGAGGGAAAGAGGGATGGAAGTGAGAGAGAGAGAGAGAGAGAGAGAGAGAGAGAGAGGGGGAGAGATAGAGAGAGAGAAAGAGAGATGGGTATATAGGGAGCGTGATCAAGGCCCCGCTGTGGTAAGCTAAACGTCACCTCCTCCACTTCCTACTCTTCGTTTTCCTCTTCCGTTACTGCAGTCTCCCCTTCTTCTATCTATCATTTTACTTATGTTCTTTTCAACTTCTTCATCTTATTCAAATTATACATCTTAATGATTTATGAACTCAACTATAAGCACCACAACACGGTACTCCACAAAATGCACTCCGCTATCTTTAATGTAAAGTAGTATTGCAGAATAATTTTACCCCAAAAATGAAGTATTGGAGATTTTGTCAGACAGGCAATTTAATAAATTGATTCTAAGTGTACGAATCTCTGTGAATCTTTTTACATTGAGTCTCGCAGTGGATGTTTTCAGTGTGAAAGATGACTTCATTATCCAGAGGCCAACTGGATTTGCAAATCCAGTCCACAATGCATGAATGGATGCGACAAAATCAAGCGCTTGCAGAGTGGATAATCGATGGCCGAGATTATCAATGTTTCCTGATCAATATGTCAACAGAACTGAAACCAGATGTAAACAATGAAAGACAATTATTAGGCATTATTGTAAAGCGCTGATAGGTGGGTCGATACGCCCATAATAAATTGTCTATCCATGCATGGCATGGACATATCTATCTCTCTGTCCAAGCGAGTCCGTTTGCTCGTTTCGCCCCCCACCCCTCTCTCTCTCTCTCTCTCTCTCTCTCTCTCTCTCCCTCTCCCTCTCTCTCTCTCTCTCTCTCTCTCTCTCTCTCTCTCATCTATATTACGTATCTCTCTGTGTCTGTCTCTCAATCTATTTATATCTCTCGCCCCCGTTAGAAAAGTATCAGAGTTCCTTTACAACATTTCTTATAATAGTCATGTATACATCATACTTGATGTACAGAATAAAGTGGAAATTAGGAATACAAAATGTTATCAAATCAGTTCATAAAACCCACAGTGTCTTCACCAAACAGGTAGGAATGAAGTGTTGGGGGATCAGAGTACATCTTGCACCTTATCCGCTCTGGTTCAACACCCTCAAATATAAAAGATGACACATCGAGGCTAACCCTCCTTTTCCCCATGAGCAACTTGGAGACAGAGCTGCTATTATTATGTTTCGCAAAATTAGACAAACACAGTCATTTAGCTTGTTTAGTGATAGCTATATCGTAAACACCAAGATGTCATTATTTTCGTCAATAAGTTAAACCTCCTTTTATAAACCAGCTTAAAAGCTGATTTAATTAAGGATGACTCACATCAAACATATTCGACAAGTTATTAGCCTCAAAGGCATGATAATTTGAGTTCTACTTGTTAATTCAAGGCTCTCATCACGCTCCATTCATCGTTTTTAACATAATATGTGTATGCTATGAAGCAGAAAAGTATTTTATAACAATTGAAAATGAAGAAAAAAAGTCAGAAAGTAAACAAAACAACCCATCCAAACAAATACTCATTTGTCAATGGAAAAGAGGAATTCTTACGCTATATACATAAACATCGAATAGCACAAATTCACATTTGTGTAAACTATCGATGCCATAAAGGGTACTATTGATATAACGGGGTTCATAATTATGGATACAAGTCATGGATAGCAGCAGCTGCAGCAAGAAAAGGCATAGACAATACATAGCAGTAAAGCCTGAGAAAAGTGGCCAAGAATAAAACCTCGACTTAGCTAAACGGAGTAGGAAGATGAGGGGAAAAGAACAACGAATTCAACAAAGTATTATTGTTACACGTGGTTTATTAATAAATTTTAAAATCTTTGTTATACTAGTTGTGATTATTGCATATTGTTTAAATGGAAACAGAGATCGACAAAATACACAGATAATAGTAAATATAAACGAATACAATAACGACAAAATAGTCAAGATAACTTTGAAAAGTAATTTTATCGGCATGCAATTATAAGAGTCCTTGGTTGAATATTAAAAGCTATACACGGGTATTCCTGTCAATTTTTCACACAGACTTTGCCTAAAAACAAGACTCATTAATCAAAGCTATATACAAATTAGTCTGTATTATGATAATCATTATCATAGATCATCTTTATTACTATTCATTCTTATTTCTGTTATTATTTCAATGAAGTGAGTATAATCAGATAACATGCTCTAGTACATGGAATTTGGTCCCCAACATGCGTCGACAAGCTCCCGTTAGAAACATACCATGCCAACAAATTCTCTAAAATTTTAAAATAACATATCTCCCAAACTAGCAAAACCCAAAACGGTTTAGTTTTAAATTGAAATATGCGACATTTCTATATATAACACCGAACAACTATTTAGAGTTCTAGATCTTTTCAGTTCCCTATATTTTCTGTCTAGCCATAATTGCGTTGAAGTTTGAAGAAGCATAGAGGCTCTATCGCTATGCCAGTATGTAGAGAGATAATAGAACGCTAATAATAATAGATCTCTCTGCCAATGCGAAAGTGCGCCATCTTTTGATCGCACTTCCGAAATAATTTGTATTATCAAAGTCATGCTACTGATGGGAGAGGGAGATATACCATAGACGTAATAGATCGAGGGGGGGGGGGGTGGGGTGATGGTTATTGCATACATTTTCTACATGTGCCTTGGGCTTCGATCGATCGAGAGAGAGAGAGAGAGAGAGAGGAAGGGGGAGGGGGGGGGGGGGGGGGCTAGGGGGAAGGGTCCCATTTTACATTACAAAATACAAAATGAAATGGAAAACAAAAATCTTTTGTTAAGTGCCCTTTCTAGACAGGGTGCATGTTGAGGAGCACACATTATTTAATTTCAATTTATTTAGTGTCAAATTTAATTCACGTCGGGCAGCCCCCCCCCCCCCCCCATGCCCCTTGATCTGTCGGTGATTTATGTATGTCCACAATTATACAATAACGCCTGGAGTGTCATTTTTGACAGACATGGCGCATTGTAAATGTTCACTATTATTATTATTATTATTATTATTATTATTATTTAAAAACTGTGAAGATGTTTATTTTATGCCATAAAACAGCAGCCCCCGCCCCCCCCCCCCCCAAAAAAAAAAGGTGCTTCCCGTGATAGTGGAGAAAAGGAGGAGAGAGCAGAAGACAAATCATTATACTAATGTTCAATTATGAAAGACATCATGTTCTAAAACTAATATAAGTACGATAAAAGTCGATAAACTTGATCGTAGATCTAAAAGACAATCATTGGTCACATGATCAAAATGTTGTCTTTGTATATGTCACGTGACACGGATCCGACTGTTGCACTTCTCACTCTCACCGAGTCTCGTTACTTGCCCAAAGATTCCTGAAAATGTCTGCCTTTAGATGTCCCCCAGAAGTGGCTTTACGTTCAGCAATAAGGTGAGAATATCTATTCTTTAAAGAAGCTCATTCTCACGATAATTAAGACGATTTCTGATGATGATGAATGATTGAATACGCGCTGCGAAAAGATCCGGTTTAGCCGGTGAGTTGATCGAGGACGTTGTGTACGGGGGAACCCTCGGTGTGATCAGGTAGAGATTACCTGGCCCGCGCCGCTGCCCTGGGACTCTCAGCTCTGTATGCTGCAATGCACTGCTTGGTGCAGGGTGCATGTGTGTCGTCGCAGTAGTTACTAATTTAGTGTACGGACCTTAGACAGTCATTAGATCTACTTATCTGTTGTAATAATAATGGTTAGATATGGCCAAATTGTAATAACTAATAAGTGTGTCTAAATTGGGGCTAGTAATACTTCGTACCGCCACTTGGTGTGCTTCATTCCGTCACGTTGACTCTGGCATAGTCAAACTGTAAGACGATGTCCATGAATCATGGCATGATTGTATTTGTGTACTCTACACATAAACCTGCGTGTGACAGAATGAAGCTGGTGCAAAAGTACATTAGCGCTGCTAAATCAAAAAGTGTGGATGTGGTGGAAAGCAGTGATAAAAAGTGACAACAGTCTCGGGTATAACTAGGGGACCAGGGTCTAGGCAATGAATAAATGTAATATTACATTATACACTTTCTCACAGGTTTCACTGCAAACCGCTGGACGAATTCAAATGCATACTGCGTTTACACTTTACAGTGACTTTAACGACCGGTATGCACTTGTATTGTGCAGCAGTTTGCAGTGAAACCTGTGATATTGTAATGTCTTTGTTTTTTTAATAAAAAAGAAAGGGAAATTGACATGAAACAGATAAGAAAGATTATGACTTTGAAATCATGACCAATATTTGAACAGTTGTTGAAGATTTAGTTGATTTTCGTTATGTTATAGTAGGGTACACTCCATGCACTCCATGCACGAGTCACAGGTCCAAAGTATGGGCACACTTGTGAACTAGCGCCAAATAAATGGGGTCAAAGTGACGTTGAAAGATATACTATTAGAGACCTAGATCTATTTCAGATAATCATGTTCTTAGATAATGTCACATTGTCTTCTTTGCTGTCTGTTGCCCATTCATTTGATTGGAATTATGTAAATATTTGCCAAAAATATAGTCAGATACAGATCTTTTGCCACCCGTCTCCTTTGCTACTCTATCCTGCATACCTGGTACCATCAATACAAGACTACTGCGTATGCACATGATGCAGTGGCCAAGTCTCGTATTTGCAGTATGCATGACATCAAGAGGAAAATCCCATAGTGATCAGCAGCTAGATTGATCACATTAAGTAGGAAATATGACCATATATCACCTGTTCTTTGCTCACTTTATTGGCTACCGGTCCATTCTCGCATTACTTTCAAAATCCTACTTCTTTCGTACAAAATAACACATAACCTTGCCCCTAAATATCTACTTGACCTAGTCTCCCTTCGATCCTCCTCTTCTGCCAGATTCCTCCGTTCATCTTCCTCCATGCAATTAATTCACGGCCCACCAACAAAAACCTGTTATGGTGACCGTGCCTTTTCATCGATTGCCCCCGCCCTCTGGAACAAACTCCCATCCATTGAATCATTCAAAACCCTTCTCAAAACCCACCTTTTTAATCAGTTATAGTTTACTGGAGGCGCACACAAGTAGTTAATTTCATTCAAGTCAATTGTATTGTTTTGCATTGTATTAGTAATATTTCATTTTATTTTGTTGCTTTTAAGGTATTGAACATGTTGAATAATTATAAGTTAGACAGTACCACCTGTGCGCTTAGAAACGTCTGTATAAAGCGCCCTATAAATGTAATTATTATTATTATTATTATCTTCTAAAAATGATCTGAAATGCTAAATTATGCCTCAGAAAGTGTGGAATCTGAACCATTTTTGCATTTCACTGAATTTTGTAATCTTGTACATGTAAGATTGATGTAGTGTTTGTAATTCGATTGTTCAAGAAACGTGTAATTTAACAATCACATCCGATCATTGCGTCCAAGAATAACCTAAAATTTCACCATATTAAAGAACCCCTTTCAATTCAACTTTTGACTTTAATTCAGTCTTCTCTCTATTCCTGTCATTTAAACAAGGTTTGATTCACATTTGTGTTTGTCTAATGAGAGAAAAAAATAATATTCCAAAGCTTTTGGAGTAGTATCACTAAAATTGTAACAAGAGTAACTTCTGATTCTCAGGCAATATTAGAAGCAGCTTGTCTTGCAACTTTCATAGATTGAGAGAATGTGGATGCTAAATATTATTATGAGTAACAATATTTCTTGTTTCTAAGCTTGTAACCCAAATTAAATTCTATATCATATTTCGTCATTCATTTATTGCTGAAGCTATGGGTGAAGGGAATACATATTATATACGTGGAATGTTATGAAACCCTGTATTAACTATTATCTTATATATACTTTCACGCTCACTTATCCATTATCTAAATATATTCATCAATTTCTTGTTTTCTCTTTATGTCTTTCAGGTTAGCATCCTCATTCCATCCTCGGCCTGCATTTACCAGGTACATTACTCTGCATAACCATTCAAACTCTAGCTAACATTCACTGTACTTCCCTAAAACTGTATTGCCTTGTCTTTTGATGGTGTATAATAATCTGGTATATTTAGTTGACATAGAAACATCAAAACATTTATTCACTCATGGTATCCACATAGAGCAATACGATTTTTTTATGAGGCTATTGAATGAAATGTCTTATTCTTTGGTACAATGTCTTTCTGCTCCATATATTGCTGTAATATTGCTGTAATATTGCTCCCCCCCCCTCTCTCTCTCTATCTGTATTATTATTTTCCCTTCACATATATACATCATTGAAATTGTGCTTAATTTGTGTATACTGAAAGACTCATGTTGCTGCCCTCTGTCAGAAAGTATAAAATGTTTATATCATTTTCATGAGTGAACTGCTTGCAATTCCCTAGACTTCAGCACTGTACTGAAATATCCTCTAGATGGCAGTATACCACTGTGAAAGTGCCCAGTATTTATTTCTCTACTTCAATATGTTTTTGTTTTGTTTTTGTTCTCTGAATGATTAAAGTAACGATTTTTCACATCGATGTAAAGGAAAGATATTGAGCCAAGAATAATATAAGTGATCAATTATTGCTGACCTGTAGGAGAAAGAAATTGTAGATACTGGACCATACTTCAAAAAGTTATTTAAAGAAAAATGTTTCCATTCCTAAAAGTTATGTCTTACATGCATGTACTCGATATCAATATAATGATTAACAACGAGAAGATACATTTTAGTCATATAATACTGATGTTTCAGAAGCGTTACTTTATGAGGCACTTTTCGTAAACCACTTTGATTTTGACACAGTTTCTGTTAAAAAGAAAGTGTACCTGCCCCCCCCCCCCCCAAAAAAAAAAAAAAAAAATCTGCTGTATCAGCTACATGCATACACACAAGAGAAAATACATAGCTATGATGTAGTTGTCTTCTTCCTCTGCAAGTATAATGTAAATAGATCCCTACATCAATGGTATTTACCAGGGTATGTCCATGTATACTGTGCCTAGGTCTGTTTGCTGTATATAGGTCGCTATTTGACCTTTGGTCAGATTTAATCATTGATTGCTACAGTTTGGAACCAAAAATCTTGGTTTAGCAGATAATGTAACTATGTAAGGCAAATTAAGCGATTGAAACGGTTGATAGTGGTACTCTCCACAACATCGCCTGGAAGACCATTCAACACATTGATTATTCTCTGGCTATTGGACTGTACTGTAAAGAGCAACAATTTTTTTGGTAGATCTATCTATCATTTTATAGAAAATTATGCAATTCTCAAGTGTGGAAGGATTCTCCATGAATCCACTTCCTTTTTTGAGATGTTCATTGGAAATGTTCATCAGAAATGTTAGTAATCATCATTTTTTTTGTTAGTGGAAATGACGATTGGATTGGAAGGACTCCCTCCTTTGATTTCCTTCCTCTACTTAGTCACCAATCAGCATTTTTCAATGTGTCGTTGGAAGGGCTCATGGCTTATTGACTGTGATGGAATATTTATGTCATAGAGGGCGCTAGAATAAATATAGATTTATTACAAATGATGTTCGAGGAGGAAACCCAAGAGGGTGATTAATGAAATTATGCAATCTAACCTTTTTGATACTGGTACTTCAATGAAATACCCATGATGCATAATTATTGCTGATTATTAAAGCATTTAATCATAGAATATGTCCATTCCTTTCACAGAAATTGTTTTTTTTCTTTAATTTGATGATGTAGATTCTACCCCCTTTCTATCAAAATGGTATTGATGTCAAAAGTCTTCATATGCCAGACTCTGACAATTTAATCTTCCTGAAGAAGTGAGCAAAACATCTTAAAGATTACAAACCAAGCTACATCTTTACAACTTCTGATCTTTGAAAATTAATAATAAAATCATATCAGTGAATGATAGTGTATTACCCTGTACAGTACCTGTTGATTTGAGAAGAGCATGTATCATAACATTCAGTAAGTTATTAGTTCAATTACACTTCATGGAAATGGCATCCATCATTGCACATGCTCTTTCAACATCACATGTTATACAACTAATTACCGCTCATCCCTTGTTTTAATTGATTAACTATGCCGTCCAGCTTTCTACTTGTCCAAACCAGAGTCAGTGTAAGCTAACAGGAAAGAGTGACACACAAGCGTTACAGTGACACAGGTACTTACAATTATACATTGAGGTATATTGTATGTGATGGTACAGTTTGTTGGCCCATGTGCTCATTCAGGCTCTTGGATAATGATGTACAAAAGCATTTGATAAGATATCCAAAATAATACAATATATTGAAAATTGATCTTAATAATAATACATGTAGGTATTTGTTTAGAAATTTGTACTATGTTTTTTAAAATTATACTACATGTAGATGTATAGGCATATCATGTATTTATTGCAAATGTAAAGTGAGATATATGGTTGTAAATATTCTATTTATAAAAATGGAATTTGCATCTTGTTTACATAATTGTAACTTCACATGTACCTTGATGAGAAATGCAGATATAAATCATTAATATTATTTGGAAAGTAGAAGTATCTTGTAAACTTATACTATTTATTACAAATATTTATTACAAATATATCTTGATGGCAAATGTGGAAATTAATATTTTATTCAGGAAGTGGAATTGTGTTTTAAAATGATGCAACATGTATTGCAAATTTATCTTGATGAGAACGGTAGATGATAATTAGAAGTGGACGTTTGTGTCAGATAATAGTACTGTATTTATTGCAAATTTATCTTCACAAGAAATATGAATTTATTCTGTTTAGAAACTGGAAGTATGTTCTAAAATAACACTGTTGCTATTTATTGCAAGTAGATCTTAATAAGAAATTAGGATTAAGATATTCTATTTAGAAAGAAGAAGTATGTTTTGAGTGGACATATTTAGAGTTCCTGAGATACATAAATCAATGCTAGCAAACTTTATTGGTTGTAAATAATGACATCATTCAAAACTAGCTACAGTTTCAAATGCATAGATTTCCATTTCAAGTCAAGTGACTCTTCATCAATTGAAAATGAAAGACATGTATCCATTGCCCCCCTTAGATACCCATTAGTCCATTTAGATTTGCATCAGTTCAATACCGAATTTTACAATTTTTTTGGCTACATGCTATGCATGCATGTGTTAACACTTTATCATCATTGCACTTCTTGCCAAATTATGCCTTATCTTTGTGCAATCAAATGAGTTGTGAGGATGCTGTAAATTTGTTTAAGATAGCGTGATTTCAACTTCTTACGTAGCTACCTTGCTATCAGCATCTGCCTGCCAGTCTCCTCAATTGGACATCAAATTGCGTGACATCATCTTGATATGATAGTGATGTGTTCAATTACAGTGGTCATTTGTAATTTCCTCTATAGCAGTAGGATAGAATTATGATTGCATTCATGCATTGGAATTCTCATTTGAAATTGGGAAGATCGTACAAAAATTTGACAGTTTTGTGGACATGTTTGAGTAATTTAGAAATTACATTCTGGTTCAAACTTGCACACATTTTCTTGTGTATGTTACATGTATTTCAATAAATTGAGTTCATGAATGTGGACAGCCTACATTCTATGCTTTCATTGGCATATCTTGTCATTTATTATCAAATACCGCTGGAAGTAATTGACAACTTAATTCACCATATATAAAGGTTGTGTGGAAGAGAAGTTTCATGATCAAAGCAACAATTAAAAAAGGCTGGCATTTTAAAAGACAAATGACATAAACAACTGCCTCCTCCCCCTAAAAAAAAATTTTTAAAAAAATTGAGGGTACCGGTAATGCAAATGTCTTTTAGTTTTTTACACTTTGAAGTAGGACTTTTGAAGTGATGCAAAGGCTCTTTTATTTTCACATCAATAAATGAATGAATGAATGAATAAGTACATATATCAATAGATAGATAAATTAATGTAGATAGATGAATAAATGAATAATTAAATGGACAAACTAATAAATGATCAGATAGGTAAATGAAAAGGAAAAATAACTAAATAAATTAATAGATACATAAATAAATAAACAAACGTATAAACAAATAAATAGTAAATCAATTATCAAGTGATTGAATACATAAATGATTAGATAAAAACATGAATAGATAAGTAAGAAAAATTAATATCTGCCCTGCAACATATCTTCTGTGTAAATGATTAACTACAGGGACTCAAGCTGGGAGCAACAATGGCCCCTATGCATTGATTATACTGTTGATATGTATGTTATAAGATATAGAAATGCGAAGCACAAAGTCGAATGTAATATTGCTGCAATCATTTCTTTCTGAAGTGGCCAGAGCATCGTATCAAGTCAGACATTTTGACTTATGTGTTATGTTTTCAGCAGAAATAGGACAGGTCCTACGCACCTTCATCGTACTTAACTCTTTGAGTGTGATTCATACAGAGTCACTAAAAATGAATGTATTGAAAGTGGGAGAGGAAAGGATGGAAATAAACATGGAAATAAAGAGTAAGAACTCCCAAAAGATTGCACACCTTCTGGAGGGGCTCTAAATTTAGATAATTTCATTCCTGTTCTTCTATATTTACCTCAAATGCGCTGCATGCATGTATACACATTGTACAGCAGCTTTTAATCTATGGAAGTATTTGGTCACAGGTATACTTTTATCACATAAAAGGAAAGTTTCCTGACAGGTTTTTAGCTCAGGAAACTACAAGGGAAGCTCGTAAGATTAGATTGTTAATCAACTTTTGAACATACATGTGTCCATGTAAAAATGTATGTGTGTGTGTGCATATAGATTTCAGAGGCATAGTCATAAAATTAAAATTTTAACAAAAATTAAAATTAGATAGTGTATAATGTTTGCTGAGAGGCATAAAGATGCTGGCCCGAATCACTTTATCCATAATTAATGCCCTTCTGGTACTCAACAGATATGAGGTATATAAATTATATATAATTTTAGAAAGGTAACATTCCTCTAAACTGTCTAATGCTTTAGTGATGTACATAGTGTAATACTATTTTACAATTTAAAAGCAAGCTTAATATAGGTAGGCTACAACCTTGGTATTTTTTCTCCAAATAATCTTTTATTTTGTTCACTATTGATAATGAAAGGTTGAAGTATAATATAACATGTCAAATTATTCTATAGTGATATCCTTCATATTAAAATCTATGATGTATTTCATTTGTAGTGTAAAAAAGTTCAGCATTGTTACCATATTGTGATGTTGAATGGCATGCTAATACAACCCTGTCCAAAATATTAAAAAACTCATTACGTTGTCATTGGTGCTTTATATAGACATAAGTGCGTTGTATATCATGTCAAGGTTATAAACGCTTCTCATGCCAAAATATGAAATTTTAATTCTGCAAGTTTAAGCCATCTGGCTCAAGCAAACTATTTGACACAATGTGGAATACCTGATTGATTTATGGACATTTTAAAACAATGAATTGAAGGGTAAATTGTGAAATGAATAGAAATGAGGAATGAGTAACTAGACACAAGTGTGCAAATTGAACATGTAGGGGTCATTGTGCACGTCAGCTAAGCAAATTTCAAAGGTTTATTTATTGTCCATATTCCTTTTCTTGTATCATCACATAAAAATGTAGATACTGTGATTATAACACTGTTAATCAATAATAAATTTGAAGCAAAAAAATAGGTTTCCAAAGAGTATGGCACTCTGTTTGATTAATGTTATCAAACAATTATTGGAGATCAATAAGACATACTGTAGAGAAAATGATTGTTGATTAAAAATGATATCTTGAGGGTAATGTAATCACAAAATATAACATAATCACAAAATCAACAACACCAGGCAAAATCAGTGTTGTATCAATGTCCAATGACTCATTGATAGTCTAACCCCAAAGTCGAAGTAGAAAAATATATTAAGAAACAGTCTTTATGAGATCATAGATGTTGCTATATTTAGTTACATGAGCTTGTCTTCTGATTCGGTTCCCCTTGGATAGACGAGTTCCAAGGAAATTGCGTTACTTCTCCAAATTTGTCTCCAGATTAGAATTAGGCACCGTACATCCTTTATCAAATTCTCTTTTCAAGTTAAGTGCAAATGTGGCAATGTTTGCTTCAAACCAGATTGATATCAAGCTTTACATATTTTCTTAATTAATACAATATTTTCATAACCTGTTTCCTATGGGAACTGGGTTATTTTCATTGTTCAGCCTGCAAAAATGAGAGAATTTATTTGCCAACAGGTTAAATGTCTTAACATTTATTTTAAAGACGAAAGGCAATTCCTGAGAATGCCAGATTTATTTACAAAGAGAGCTTTTGGGAATCAACATTTTTCACACTTTTTATCATGAAAATGCTTTGTATGAAAAATCGGACACATGGACCCCCGATTTCTAACTCAGGACACGTATGATATTATTAGGTGTCCTAAATAGAAAGATCATTTGTACAGACTCTATGAATACACATTATGATCCATATAATAAGAAATGCTTATGTGAAGTGGAAAACTGGATGCTACTGTAAAATTTAGAAACTTTAGCATATTATTAAGGACAACATTTCTGCAGCAAGAAACTTAAATTGCAAATTGCAAAAGAAAAATCAGTATTGTCAAAATTGTGATTCAATTAAATTGTGGCATGAAACTTGTGTGAATCCATACCACTCGTGAAATACACAAATATTTAAAAGAAAAAAAAGAAAAAAAAATACACAAATATTTTATCCACACAAAAGTTTTGGTTTTACCCATACAAAAAAAAGACTACCATAATAGATTGATTATCTTATACCGGAGAGCTAGCACTCTCTTGCTATACCTCTTACAAGCAAGGATGTAGGTTCTGCCATTTAACCTTTTACCCACGAAGGATATTGTTTGGGATGTGTCTAGAAGGACAGACGTGTCTTTCCTGGTTTTTCATGATTTTTGTTTGACCTGGCGTAACCTGGATACTCGTGCTTCTAAGACACTTGTTGGGATAAAAATCCCCAGGTACACCACAAGTACAGTTGAGGAAACCTTTTCTAGACACATGGCAGCATGCATTCACCACCGTAGCTAATGATGTACTGACTTAGAAGTTTGTTTGTTGTTTGTTAAACTTGACTGCTAAGAAAGCATGTGTATGCCTGTAAGTAAGCAACCAGAGGACTGATGGCTTTAAGTCCTGTCTGAGGGACTTGGTAATGAGGATTAATGTCTTATCAAAGGGCACTAGTGCATCGCCTTGGTTTCGAACCCGGGACCTCCTGGATACGAGACCACTGCTCTACCACTGAGACACCGCATCTCCTCTAAGTCTTTGTGAATATTCTACTGGTGTTAGATATACATGTAGTTATGCACTTAAGCTAAGATGTGCTGTTCAGATGCATCACTCTCATCACTCTCATCACTCTCACCATCCTATTAATCGCTAATAATATCATTATTGTCCTTCTCCTCATCAACCCTGTTGTATAAAAAACTGAAAACTTAATGCAAACTGTTTTCTGATCTTCATTTATGTCCAGAGTTCTTTGGATCCTACAAGACATTTCCCACCTACTCTTGATCATGAGTGTAATTTAATACCATGTACATGCATAAATGTGCATTAAATCTTCTTATCTATGTAAGATGTTGAAAAAGCTTTCACACATGTTATAAAAAAATCCATTACGTGCATTTAACTAGATATGTATTTTAGTCTACATCTGGAAGATGCAGATGCAGAATAAAGATTGCAAGCAGTAATATATCTGTCATGGATTAAACTGTATGTAACTTGTACAAACCTTCTACCGATCTGTGTAAGATGAATATGTGCATTGGATAGCTATATTTAATCCCTTTCACATTAGCTTCTGAGTATTTCAGCTGTGTAAGCTATAAAGATATATATTTTACAAATACTTCTGTAGCGTATTAAACATGTACATAGCAATTGTTCATCTTTATAAGATGTTAAATGGTTGGTAATGGATATGTATAAATATTTCCATTATAAGTATAAATCATGTGGGTAAAGTGGGTAAAGTTGCTCATTGTGTTGTCATGCATATGGTCTGAGTGGGTAGACCAATTTTTTTCAAAGACATTTTGTTTCAGACGATTATTCAGTAATCATCAATTGCACAGTTCATCAACTATAACAAAAAAGTTCACAGCAGATTGTAATTGCATTTTCAAGCTGCAGTGTGTGTCATACTTTATGGAGAAAGTTGAATACCACTCTGCCACACCTGCATGCTTATATAAAAACAAGTTAGACAGAATTTCCTGTTACTGGTGTGATACGTCAATGCAGGTAAACTTGAATTATAGAAGAAATGGAGGCATGCAAGAAAAGGATGCATGATAAGGTTAAAAAGCTACTACTCAGGTGACCCTAAATTCCTGAAAAGGTTCCACAGCTGTGGAAAAGGTAGAGTCTACAGGAGCCAACTTGCATTACATCACAGTGAGTTTGCAAAACACAGGCTGATAAAGGTGCAGTTTGGTATACATCAACTAATAATTGCTTGGATAAATCACTTAGATGCAGCTAGCTAGGAAAGATCATATAATGACATGCATCAATACTGTATAGATCTGCTTATTTTTAAATATTAATGCAGTGATAACTGTTTGAAAGAATCTTGACTATGTGTAGAATGAAACACCATGTTTTTATTTTATTTTTTTGATAAAAGATGGAAGTGAAATTGATTAAATTTTGCGTGCAGTTCAAGAGAAAAGGTTTGATATGGCATCAAACTTAATTGACAACAATGCCATATTGTAAAATCTCTTTGACTTAATTGAATAGTTCTATAACATTGTAATTGCTCTGTAATTCAGTTGCATGCAGACAGCTGTAGCATCATAAGGACAACAATATGATGACGTTGATAACAAAAGGTCATGTGAAGTTGTTGATGATCCTAAAGCAATCCAGGCAGCGGCATTGTCTATAATTACCCATTCCCTTCTGCACTATACCTCAACAGTCGTATATTACCCTGTCTAGTATAGTCGTATCAATTAATGTTGACCAGATGATATATATATAACCTACATGAACATGTATATCCAGCTGTTAACTTAGTTCAAAGGAGCTATAGTAAGTCTGGAAATATCTATTGAAAAATCAGCACAATTGCCATATGAAGGAAGATTACATGGGTGGCATAATGATATACTTTAAATAATTGTCCTCGACTCATTGTGATATCCATAAATGTATAATTATCGATACCATAGTACAAATAGGATTGTTATTATTAGAGAAATCTGAAATTGACCATGTAGATATATACTTTTCGTACTAAAGAATTATGATTTTTTTGGAAATTTGAAGGGATGATTATTCCTACATTTAAATAAAGTTAAAAAACTATGTGCATTTGAAAAATAGTTATGTATTTTATCTCCCAATATATATATATATATATATATCCCTTTAGGAATTGAGAAATGAAATTTGTGTGTGAACTTCTAAATTATGACTTGGTCAATATTACAGCATTCAAAAGGACAGGCAATAAAACGGTACAGCAGAGGTTGAAGTTTAGTTTGGTCCGCAAATACAGCCCAAGATAAAATAGTCATCAACATTGTAATATAACAACCATTTGCTAGATACAATCACCTTTTGATTCAAATTCTAGAAGAATTTCTGTAGGCAATACAGTACACTTTACATGTAGTTTGCTGTATCAGAAAATAGTTTTGAAAAGTTTCCGGATGAAATTCATAATAACTCATACTAGACTTGTATCGGTATTGGAGAACATCTACCGGTAATACTATAGGAAGTGAGCAATAGATGTTGAAGCCATCAATATACAGTTCCTGAAACACAAATAGAGGATTAGGAGGGGTTAGTTCTGTTTTCTAGTCCCACATATATATATTTCTTGAGGTGAACTATCATCAGTTCTGCAACTTTCTTAGCAGGTGGCAATCCTAGCTTCTGATTATTTGATCCGTCTGGCACGAATACTTATTAAACTCTCGCCAAGTAGACAACACCCTTCTAGGAAACCAAGTCCTACGATAGCAGTGAGGTTTGAATGATTATTTCCTGTGATGTTTTGTACAACCAGGCAAAAGGGGATTCTGAATAATCACTGCACTTGTTGTAGATGATTCTAGATAATCTAACATGAATGATAATATTCTTTTCCTTCATTATTAACATGTAATTTCATTTTTATTAACTTTCAGACAAAGAAGTATGTTGCTACAAAATGCAAGTTCCTTTTAATATACTGGAGATACTACATCACTCTAAAGATTCATGATAT
Organism: Strongylocentrotus droebachiensis; assembly: GCA_035222895.1. Lineage (NCBI taxonomy): Eukaryota > Metazoa > Echinodermata > Echinoidea > Camarodonta > Strongylocentrotidae > Strongylocentrotus > Strongylocentrotus droebachiensis. Next base: position 165,989 of record JAVYIG010002300.1, read on the forward strand.
GGTTAGTAAGTGTATAAAATACTTAAACAATTTTGGGGGCTACTTTTCAAGCTTGCTCGCATGAAAATGACACTCTTTATTTTGTTTTACATTGAACTCTATGCAATTTTTGGGAGCTCTTTTAGAATTTCGGGGGCTCTTTTGGGCATTTCGGGGGCTAATTCGCCCCGAGCCCCCGTGTATATTTTCCCTGTGACAGGTTAGTGGGTAATGATCGGGCATATTGTCTTGAATGATGGGTGTCTAGCACAAGCTAATCTCATCACCTTTGATATACAAGAACAAATCTTGAGGATGTGAAGCTCAGGTTTGGTGTTATTAGTCAACAGGATGCTTGTCAGATTCTACACGGCTTCCACCTGTACTTGATCACTTTTTCATCAGAGCAGCCCGGACCAAAATATCAAGAATGGGTTGTTCAACCTGTCCTTTGTAGACAGGTGAGGAGGGTCAGCAAGCGTTGGTCACTCTACAGTCATCAGATCGCTTTTAGATTCTTACAAAAAGGCTGTCCTTAAAAGTTTATAAAAAGTTGACGTTGCAACATTTGCGGCTTTATGGTAGGTCAGTTTGCAGGTTTACAGGTTTGCAGGGTTACAATATGTAGATCAAAGTTATTTGATCTGAGGAGGAATAAGCTTCAGCGAATCATTATGTTGTGAGTGAGCATTCTTCTTGCTCTCAGCAGAAATAAAATAAATAAAATCAGAATAAAAGCAGAAATATACCCCCGGTAAGCAGAAAAAAAATCGCCATGAAAGGCATATATCCATACACCTTCATTACCGGTAAAAAGTGATACTTTTTGTGTTTTACTTCTTACTTTTTTAACAGTGCGTAGAAGACTCTCGCTTCAACCTTTCTTAAGTAATGGTTGTGAACTTGTGACCTATATTGAGATGCACTGTGCCAGTTCCCACTTTGGCCATCTATGTGACCTAAAAACTGGTTTTTAACACAAATTATCCATGAAGTATCTCTCCGCATATATAGGAAAGAAAAAGAAAATTGAGTTATCTAATTATGATTCAAGTCTTTCTTGGACTTAATCCAAACCTCATCGTTTATCTAGTCTTTATTTTGGAAAGGATTGGCTCTACTTGGCATAGATGTAAAACGATGTTAATTTGATATATTGAATCTGACATTAGCTTCTTGCTTGTTATGGGTGAATTTACAATTCTACATGTCAAAGGGAAATGGATCTAACTGAGATCTTTGCAATGATTTCTTTGATATGATTTGATTGATTGAGAGCACTGCAAAGGTCAAGAAAATTTTGATCTGATTTTATGTACTTTGCTTCCCACGAATACAATGTTTACAACACAATTCAAAGTATACTGAGAAGTGTCAGGTAGGAGCCTAGGAGGGAGGGGGTTGGCAATACTTTTAGATTCTGATTTGGAGGGAAAACTTCTGCAAACAAAAAAACATGACAACATATACATGAAAAGGTGGCATTTATCTTTTTCGTGAATAGATGCACCAGCATAGAGATGCTTAGTTTATAAAAGCTTTAAGTGTTACTTACTTTCTTACAAATGACGTAGGAGTGCATCATGTAGTTTTGGCAGATTTTTGAATATGTTACATTTCACTGTGATCAGCATTTTTGCCTGCTACACACCCATCATATTTGAACTACCATTTCATTTGTATTTGGGTGTAAATAAAATAAATAAATAAATGAATTGGAATAGGCACATTACAAGAGGTACATGTACGCTTTATATGCCTACTTGTATTCTTAATTCTTCAGCTTACGATGTTCTTTACAGAAGTACAGTATAAGCTAAAAGACGTGAGCTATGGATTCACCGTCTTGAGTGAAAGGTAACTTTTGAAGTGGCCTTATATTCCGGACAAATACTGTGTTTTGCTCTTGTTAGCAGGCTACTTTTAGATATCTTCGTAGATTTACAAGGATTAGATCTAAAGATGAATAAGGAAGCACCAAAATACAAAAGTGATATTTTACAAGTGTCAAACACTTGACAGTGCAAGTAAGGTTGCCTCTTAAACTACTGCAGAAGTATCCCGTAGTATTAAACGCATGTACGATAGTACCTCAGATGTTATACACTGCACGTCCCACTAATTATGGTAGCCCATTGTAAGCCAAGTCATTGAAAACTTTCACTATCACTTTCATTATCACTTTTTAAAAGTTATTTTGTATTCAATCCGACCAATTACTTTGATAATTGAAATTGGTCTCTATAGACCTATTCAAAAAGGTTTTTCTTTGTACAGTATACACAAACATTAATGTTAGTACACTTTAGAAAAGAGTATTTAACCCTTTATAAGATTACAAATTGAAACACAGTTTTCTTGAAGTCTAGATATTGTTTTCTAGTTTAAGCAGTATCCATAGATGTATATCTTATTTAGGTCAAAAAATATATTTTTGCAGAAAAAAGATCAGTTTTATCAGTCATCAATCAACCCAGCCACAGGAAGTATTCTTGACATGACACAGGAAGGAATCCATGCCTACAGACATGAACAACCATAATAGTGACATGATACTAAATACAACTGTTTCAAATTTTTCAACAGCAAATAGTCATTTAACATGATACGTAACAGATTTAGCCTACAAGATTTAAAGTAAACATGCAGTTCTTGTAAAAGTAGTAATAATGCTCAAAAAACTCCGGAGGTTCAGCACATATTTTGTCACAGCTACTTGGGTGCTCCAATTTTTCTTTCATAGGAATGATTATGAAGAATATATTCTAAATCTAAGAAGAGCCCCATATGTATTAAATATGACCCCCCAAAACGGTTGATAAATCCATTTAAAAACGTTTAGATTAACAATAGATTGATATATGGATCAACTGATTTGCAGTCATACATTTTAGATAGTTATTGGGAGTAAAAGGGGGAAAAGGGGAGAAGTTTTTTCCATAAGTTTCTAGCAAAAGTAATAGAGGATATATTGTGTGACAAATGTGTACCTCTTGTGCAATTGATGAAGGGATCATTGTATCTATATTTAGAGATAATGCTCTCTCTCTCCCCCTCTGAATAACCTGACACAGATTGGTCTTGTCCTCAGCAAAGATATAGGCAAACCAGTCCATGATCTTTCCTCAGGAACAGCAAATTTGTTCTTAATTAGAAGCACTTCCATGCGTTGTGCAGTAGGGTATAGATGAAAAGTGTCCTTTAGCCCGAGGATTGCTTCCTATATTTAGTAACGTGGGGTTGTCAATATGTCGCCATAAAGCAAGCAAAATTAATGAGCCAAGTTTATAGTTTGTATTTCATTTCCTTTGGATGTGTCTCTATATGAGCGAACTGGAAGCCAGTGCTCTTACCATTTTAAAGGAATTTAGATACTTTCCATAATAGTTCTGAATGGTTCTATATATAATTTCTGTTGATGGTATTTGATATGGAGATATACCTTTGATATGTGTTTGTACAGTACACTATACATATACATGAGGAATCTGATGGGAGTCAGGGCATTTTCTGACACATAGTATTCTACATAACTTTAATGTTTGCCTTTTTGGCTCCCGGCAGACACTTTTAAGTTATTTGATGCTCATTAGAATATGCAAAGTTCAATGCTTCCTGCTCTTTCATAAATATTCTAGGATTGTGATAAATTAACAGACATAAAGAAATCATGAGAATTTTTTTCGCTGAACTAAGATGGCGTCAAATACTTGAAGTGTCTCATATTGTACAATTTATTTGGGCTGTTTCAAACTTGATGAAGAAATTATCAAGATAGACAACCTGTAGATGAATCCTCTCTTTAAGAGAAAAAAGGGGGGCTTTACCTTTTGAAACCACTCGCTTCAGCATGCGTTTGAAAGTCAGTATCCGCTTCATCGTGCCAATCAGTCTCTAGATCTTGATATTGAGTATTCCTCAGTAAAATATCACATTAGAGATCAAAGACTAACTGTCAAGGTCAGTTTGGCCCAGGGATCCAGGTAACGTGTTCCTTTGAGATCATCAAGGCAGTGCCAATCAGGACATTGCATTCTTTGAAGTAACTATATAATGATATTGGATGCAGGTGATAATAATTGTCCAGTGCACCCAAGAGTTCAAGTATATAATCCTCTGCACCATCTGGGCAATACAAATTGAGGCATTGTAACATATGTATCGACACTATTCCTCTAGAGTTCTATTGGTTGGCAATGATTTATGACCTTTCACATCAGTGCACTTCCAGTCACATCCTCTAGATCTCAATTGGTTGTAGCCCTTGATATAGAGCTTAATTGAACTCAGGCATTTAAAAACACAGTTCCTCAAAGTCTTCAATTCAGCTCCACTCAGGACATAGTGTTCTTTGAAGACATCATTCCTCTAGAGTTCTGTAGGTTATAGATGATGCTTAGAGCTCATTGGATCCAAGGTTACATGTACATAATTCCTTAAAATCGCCAATACACTTCCAGTCAGGATATTTTACTCTTTACAGAGTCCTATTGGTTGAAGGTGATGATAAGACCAGACCTGCCAACCAGTACGATTTAGTCGTATTTAGTACGATTTTTAGAAGCAAATACGACAGTACGATTTTCCTCAATAAAATACGATTTTCAAAAAAAAAAAAAAAAAAAAAACAATTTTTTTTTTTTTTTATTTTTTTTTTTTAATTTTTTTAAATTGTTATTTTGTGTGTGTGTGTGCCATTTTCAATGGCAAAATGCCCATTCTGTCCTATAAAGTATCCTACAAGCATCTCACATCAGCAATTTGTGGATGTTTATTGGTTCATCGAACACACCAATCGTGACGAAATCATGCATATTCAACCAACGATCCTTAAAAAAAAATCTTCCTGTATGTAGGAACTGTAAGAGGCATTGATCCGCGTAACAGTCCGTGTCTATTTTTAAGAATACAACTTTTGTTAGTAAAATACAACTTTTGGGATTAAAGAATACAGTTTTTGAACTCCAGAGGTTGGCAGGTCTGTAAGACTTTATACACAGGATTCCCAAAGCAGAATCTGTCAAGATTACTGTGTTCTCGAGAGATGCTTTTAGAGTTTCATTGGTTATAACTGGCCTCACTTACATCTCATTCAAACCCTGCAGTATTTCAAGTCAGGACATTCCATTCTTTAAAGACATTTTTCCTGTAGAGCTCTCGTGGTTATAGGTCATTTTAAGAGACAAAAAAAAAATGAATGTGGTGTGTTCATGAAGCCATATACAAAATATATGATCAAGGTATGCTATCTTGAGGTGATGACCAGTTTGGTGGACAAACCATGTTCGCACAGGAAGGATTGGGGGTAAAGGTGTATATTAACACTCTGTAACATCTTTTACATTGACTACAGAATGATAATTAGATAGGAAGTTTAAATCCTCTTTTCAGAGTACTGTCTGGCACAGTTGTTCACTTCTAAATGAAATTATCATGAATTAGATGAATGTTAAATGGGTGTTTATATCCATCTTTTCCTTATTATTTTTTCAATACTGAAGGAACATTTTGTGGATATAAACCATTACGTTTTTTTTGTGTGTGTGCACTTTTTGAAATTAATATATCTGAAAGACACAAAAATTGGATTAATTAGATTAGATTAATGTTTAATTTTCAAACCTGTAACAATCAAAATTCTAACCTGTACAATAAAACTTCAAATTTGTAGATGTTGCATGTTTATACTTTTTGTGAACCACCCTGTACTCCAAACAAAAGCACAGCTGTGAGCGCACTAACAGAAAGGAATTGTGACATGGAGGGTTATATCGAACTGCTAATGTGGAAGAACATAATAAAAGAAATAGGAAAAGGTATATTAAGTCGAATTTCCTATCACACTTCCTGGACTACTTACAGCGAGGAACCCTTTTATACCACCCATGAGAAAACAGAGCTTACCATACCACACAGAAATGACTTTGCTTACATTGTCTGAATATCATAACAGATAAAAGATGTTTTGCAACTCATGGAAATGTGCAATTTCCAGATAACTGCTCTAATTCATCTACACAATTGATAAAATGGAGAATTTTCACATTGCATGTTTCTCCCCAACGTGCAACATATTCCTTGCTTTTGGAAGAAATTAGGGTTCTCTGTTAAAGAAGCGTTTAACTGCCCGTAAAATTCAGTGCAGAATTTGAAAGTCAAATACTGGTACATTATCAAAGACGATTTAATTCAGCTTTAGCTGTCCTTACATTATTTGCTTTTGTTTTCAATTATTCAGTAATCATATTTATGTGATAATATATATACTTTTGCATATCATCCTATACACATTTGACAAAGGAATGATATCAGATGACGACAATTACCTTAGTTACTAGAAGAATATTTACGCTTAACTTTTTTTAACCCAAGGAATCCTTAGCCTACAATACTCAAACTTTCCAGTCTGTACATAATAAGAATATGTTATCTGCCGAGAGCCAGAGGGATTTAATCTTATAAACTGTCAAACAGAGGTAACGCCTTTCTTGTTCTCAGCAATCGATACAGTGAAGGAAAGCGAAACAATCTTCGGGTCTCTACTACTGTATCAAATTTTGTGTGCATCCAGCCAGGTTAAAGTTTGAAAAGTGATATTTTGATTTGAAAATCAACAGAACCCCATGCAGGAAAGAGCTTGAAAGTCTTTTATGGGCTACTTCCTGATAAAGACGTGCTAAAAGAAAGTGCCTTGCCGTTCCCTGATCGTGATACGCTTTGTTATCTCTAACAATTCATGCCGTAGGGGATTTCAATTCTCAGTGTGGTTCGCAGAATACTCCAATTACAAAATTCTACAAAATGAATATGATGTCGATGACTTTCAAAAACAGGCAGTCTCAATTAAGGCTCCAACTCATCTTTTATTTCGCAATAGCAACTGCAAAAATGAGAAAGGAGGTATAATTTTTGCTAACTGAGTTGATGAAGATGAAGATGAAGATTTATGTAGAAAGAAAAAAAAAAGATTGCTGTACACAGGGGTCTAGGTTGTTATGTTCAGAGTCAAATAGAAAGTGATATCCCTGAAAGGGAGTGTCCCCTATTGTGCCATTCAATTCTCAAAAAATGAAGATTAATCTGCCTGATTAGATGATTGATTAAAATTTGCATTTTGGCAGTTTACATTGTTCGCAACTGTCCGGTGATTGAAGCCACAAATGAATTGTTTGGATCCTAAAAAATTATAAAATTCTATTCTAGATTATTCAAACTTTTTTAAGTTCATTTGAGTGATAATTGTAGTTGTTAAAGTATTATTAGATTTGTCCTTTTTAACAACACATTAGATGTATCTTATATTCTAACATATTATATTATAAATGTATCTTATATTCTAACGTATTGTATTCTAAATGTATCTTGTATTGTAACATATACAACTTTCTATTGACTAGTTATAGCTATGTTTTCCTCATGAAACTTGAAATATGTTCTATCCAATATATGATGTCTTGTCTTTAGAATGAAACAAGGATTGATTTGACCTTTAATGATGATTTTGTTGTTGTATAGTTTTGGCACATGCATTAAGCCAGAAATATTTTCTGTTAATCCCAAAGTTTAATAATACATTTTATATGTCCTTGATGTTCGAAATATATTAGCACACCCCCATTGTATTGAAAAATGATAACTTCAGATTTTTGGTTTTAAGGTGGTCTGCATATTATGTTAAATTTTTAAGCAAACTTGCAAATCCATAACAATCTTTAAATTCAAATGAAGTCAAGGTTGAATTTGTAGGTTATATTTCATGACCTGACACTTTCTCTAGCAACATGTGCTTAAGTTTAGGTTTGTAGTTGGGTTTAAGACCATGATAGGGTTGGGGGTACTTAGGTATAATAATGTTTTATCCAGGATTTGGCTCATGTTGGAAGTGCGCAAAACCTAAATCCTCTAGGAACGCCCATTAGCATTAACTTGAGGAGCTAAATTGCCAGATTCTTATTTTAAAGATACATTCAGCATTTTACTTTGTTTGTGGAAAAGTGGAGACCTCAGAGCTAGAACTTGTAGGAACTCACCTGCTCTTGTCCACATCCGAATCAGGTGGTAGACCGAGGCCCAGCACACCGCCATTATTCCACTTTAATTTTCCAACCAGGTGTGAGGTTGCCTGTTGTCGGCACATGACCAGGCTCTTCGTACCTGAGGCTGTAGGAATGTTCACTTTGTGAAATCCACTTGTACAACTTCACACAAGGTATTGTATTTCACCCATCTGATGATTGCTTTGTTGCAACAACCGATTTGAAGATTTTGAAGGAACAAAATAAGCTACATCACTTGTCATCCAGGATAATGTTTATGATGTCATCCTTAGTCAACCAAAAATATAAAGTGATCTTCCTTTTGTGTCTTGTAATTTCACCAAAAGAAGCCTGGCAGAAGTATGAATACTGTAGCAAAAGGAAAGCCAGGATAGTAGAGATTGTCCAGTGTTTTGTTGTAGAGAGCACAGCTGAGCAGAGAATGAGTTATGGTGAAAACCCACTTGGTGATTCACTCCCTCGCTGAAGTTTACCTCAGCCTGAGAATATCGTGTCCCCTAGTTCACATGTCTGTGTACACACAGGGGCAGGGAGATTGGTTCCTCAGTGCCAGCCACTCTCTGCGTCGTTCTTCGAGGGACAGCTTTTCATTGTCACGTTGCTTGTGAGATGATGTAATGGCCATACCTTCCCTTCCCCAACGTCGTCGAATGATTGCGGTGTCGCTGTGAAGTGCAGGGGAAGTCCACCATTTAGATTCCTGGCAAGTGGCTAAGAGATCAGCATGTTAGGGTTAGACTCTTGTGGGGTGCTCCCTGGACACACCCCCTCCCTTACTTTTCTTGTTGCCGTGGCGATGCTATGACATGGAAGGATTACAGAGTGAGTTTCTGGTGGGATATTAATTTGTCGCTTCATATTTATCACCTGTGTACTAAGCGAATGATGGGTGAAACAGTTGCCAGACCTTTTTTGGGTCTTGACTTCTAGAGTGAAAGGCGAGAACTTCCCTGCCATGAAGCAAGAATGACATTTAGAAATGTAAAAATTACCATAATACATTTTTTTAAGGCCATCTCTCTCCTCTCAATCCTTCTATCCCCTCTCTTCTCTCTTTCATTTTCTCTTTCCCTCTCTCTCTCTCTCTCTCCCCCTCTCCCCTCTTCACACCCTCTCTTTCTTCCCCCTCTCTTTCCCCCCTTTCTCTCTTTCCCCTTCTCCCTCTGTGGCACCCTTTGGAATTATATGTACCTTGCTATTTATCTATTGATCTCTGTCTATAAATGAAAGTAGAATTTAGTTAAAATCCCCTGATTGGCAATGTGGTATGCACATTTTCAAAATTCCTATATTTTGTTGTGGACATCCACTATAGAATCTGAACAGCAAAGAGTTCTAAACTATATTAGTGAGATAACAAGTCAGAGGTAAATTAATATTGAACAACACATTGCTACATTTACATAATATACATTTATTCTTTCTCTTGTTTTTGTAATTCCAATCAATATGTATGAATCTGAAGTGTATTGGCTTTATGTTTAATATATAAGTTCTTGTCAGTGTAAACAAACAAAAAACCTCAAACAAAACATAAAACAGGAATATATTTATTTCATTTATAATTTGGATGTCATCACTGAATGTGGCCTTTAACCAACTTGTTTTCAGCTTTGTTAAGTGTACACAGTGAAGATTTTGTTGATATTCCTTTTATTGATTTTATCACTAATCAAAAGTCCAAAAGAAGACTTGGTGTGTGAAGAGAAAAATAGTAAATCCAAGTGAAATCCTTATGAAATTACTTTTCTTGGGCTTTTTATCCTCCAAAAAGAATTACATGTACAATGATTTTGTACTGGGTAAAATATATGTAACTTCTACTTTTCAAACAGTGTCATGACTAATTATCTCAAATACTTTCAGTTGAAAGGAAATCATTTTTGCAAAGATTATTAGGGGCTATATGAAAGGTGATGACAGCTATCGATGGATGGGAATCCGTCGTTTTGATAGTGGGATCTTACAAACAATATTCTTCATACAAAAGTGTTATGTCACATCATTTGATTACAAAATAGGGAAATGTGTTTCCATTTTGTTGAACTTTAGATGTTGAGATCCAATTACCTGTACAGGGTTTATGATTTAACAACCTGAAATCTGACAAAAACTAAACTTCTTAAGTGAAAAGCATTTATGTGATGTTGATTTCCCAGTCCAAAACATAGATCACATTTTAGTTATCCAACGATCATCAGAAATGTATTTGAGCTGTAGGAATGTGTACAGTACTCAATACAGGAAAAGTGACAAAGTTTGGTGGATTTGTATCCAGACTGATATTACCCCTAAAAACTATAAGGAAATGATTTGGATTGTAAATCATGACAAAGATAAACATTGTTTTGCTTTGATAATAGTAAATATCATCTTAAGGTAATGATACAGTGGTTTAGTGCTTGTTATGAAAATAAGGAAGAGTGACATTTCACTTGGTATGGACTCAAATTTCGGTCCAATATTACAGTACAGTGGTTTGTAAAAACTATAAAGCATGTATAGAGATTTTGTAAGGTAGTGTTTGCAGCATATATAAATTAATAACCAATAGCCAAGAGAGAGAGAGAGGGGGGGGAAGAGAGAGAGAGAGAGAGAGAGAGAGAGAGAGGGGGGGGGGGGGGAGAGGGGGGGGGGGGGGGAGGGGGAGAGAGGGGGGGGGGGTAGATAGGGAGAAAACTTGATAGAATAGGAAATATTTTCAAAAGTGATGAGATATCCAGATATATGCAAACATTTAGATAAAATGTCATAAATCTCCACATTTTCAAAAAATGCTTAGCTAGAATACATTCAATAAATCTACAAAGTCTTGGACTTTTTTGGTCTCATTCTTTAGGATAATTATACCTTAACACGTGCCTATGGCAACCAGGTGATATCAGTATTACTCCTATGTGAATGGTAGATTTGAGAAGTCAAAGGGTTAAGAGACAGTGAAATCATTAGTGACGTAGCAAACAGCTTGGCAGCATGCCACTCTACAAACTTGAATATCATGGCTCCACCCATGTTATGGGGAGTAAACCTTGCCTCCGGCCTGCTAACTTCCTGTGTCCAGTTGGTCAAGCCCCTTTTCCAAACAGCTGATCGATAAAAGTCACAAGAGTTTCGTCTAAACTTGAAATATGGATTGACCGTATGGTGAACACCTTCAAGTATTTATTTATTAAATGTAATTACATGTATTACACACTACGTCTTTATGTCTTTACGTCCTTATGAGCATACAAACATGATTTATGAGGAATCATCATAACGCTGTGCTATTGAGTATTTTGCTCTCATTATTCAGGTAACTAATCAATTAATAACAGAAACCCATTTACCCCTCCTGGGTGGAGAGTAGCAAATGAACAAAATGTATTGCCAAAGTACACTCACATTGAAGGGGGCTTGAACCCATGACCTGCGCATGTTCAACCAAGTGTTGAAGGGTTTAAACCATTCAATCATGGCTCTTTTGTAGTTCAGAGAATACATTTTTACACCCAATACCTCTGTGGGGGTTTTTCGGGGGGGGGGGGGGAATTATGTATATGTTTTTTTAATTTTCTCTAAAATACTTTTTTTTTAAAAGTTAATTAGCATAAATATAAATACTTTCATAATGATAAAGCAACAAACCCCAGAACATCAGTAGAACATTAGGTAAGTGAAAGCAACTAAAAACATTTGCATATCAGGAAATGTACCGGAGGCTGTTTTTCTTGAGTAGCAATTTACTTTCACATTTACTCATCAATAATCAGAATACATGTACGTGGAAACAACATATCAGCAAAGATTTGTCTGTATTGAAGCACTTCAAAGGATTTTTATCATGTCCAGCAACTAAAAAATGTGGCATCCTTTAGCCTTTCAAAACTGCCATTGCCCAGTTATCTATCAACCAAAATGAATGACTTATATGCCTCATCAACTATAGTATTACGATTAATTGGAACATTAATTAGGCTAACAGATAAATTTAGCAGATATCGATACCCAATTATTTTGGGTAATAATGTTGCTATGAATCTGCTACTCTCTGTTTTAGAGGAATCGGTAACCTGTGCACATTGATGGCAACATGTGTTGGAAAACAAAGAAATAAAAAGAAATACATACAGTAAGCCAGTCAGTCGGTCAGACATTAGAACAGAAACATGGGGTGTGGGAATTAAGGTAGAGAAAAAACATGATACTAAAGTAGTGTATTCTATCAAGATATTGTGTTCATGTTTAAATTTTGATTAAATCTCAACAATCAGTGTTCCCATATTTTTGTGCCCCATATTGTTGTCGATCATGCAACTAAAAACTATAACAGCATTTAAGATTCTTACCACATGATTCCTCAAACTGGGCCCTCATAGCAGCAGCAGTCCCTGCACGCGGGAACGTTGCAGATTTTCTCCCCCGTTCTATATTTTTTTCCTTGAAGGCTTCCATGTTTTCTGGTAGCTCCTGAGATCCAAATTCCAAACAATCCGGGTGAAATTATTCCAAGCACTTCTTTAAAAAAGTGTATAGGAATGTTTGCCTACCGGTAGTTAAGAAGTAGTATATGATTGGTGAGAAAATTGGAGGATTAGTCCACTGTATGATTCCAGTAAAGTATTCCTAGCTTGGGAGAAAGGGTGATGTCCTCAGGCGCACCTGCACCAAGCCTTCCTGACTGCCTCACCGTCTCTAGACACCCAGCAATTCCAGACAGAATCATCAAAATACAGAGGAAGATGACTTGGCAATGTTTACCGACAAAGTGCCAGAAATATGGGCTTAATTCATGTCATAATAGCCGGTTGTAAGTCGATGATAACTGCAGAGGAAGCAGACCCTGTGCGTAAAATACAAACAGTGTTGAAAGAAAGTGACACTGTGTGTATTATCCTGCCTCTTTTTTTTCAGTCGAGAATCACAGAGATGTATCAATACTGCACAGGATTTGCCTCTCTATCTCTTGTTTTTGTTTTCCTGGCTGACATTTAAGCAAGCTAGGGTTTTAATACCTAACTTGTGGAGCGTTGTTAGAGATACTAGCTGCATTCACATGGCCTGGTATCGATGGGAGTCAGGAAACAACTTCTGTCTTGTTTACCTCTGATATGGTAATGAGCCGTTTAGTATTAACGCTGCCACCCAAGTGCTAAAACCAAGGTTTTTTTTCCAGACACTGGTTAAATGAGTAATAAAAAGTCATAAAAGGGTCACGTGGCTCATTGAGATGATCTTCTTCTGGTTGAGTCTGCCTCCTTCACAGTTGAAGATTCTTGCAGACTGATCATGCAGTATGTTGTGGTTTTTCCTAATCAAAACCAAATGTTATTGCCTTTGTGTTGTATTATCTTTTGTGGATATAATTTATTCTTTAGGTGTTGACTTACCAATATCACAAATAATATAATTGATATCATTACTCATATGAGTTATTCTCCAAAATTCCTCATTCTGCATATTCATGTCTTTTACAAAGGCACTTGTAGCACACACAAAAGTGTCTATGGCATCAAAATCAGCAATATATCCCATAGGCCGGTAGCACCTGTGATTTATCCAGAAAACACTATTTGCATATTGTCAAAAGAATATTCCTGTGTTTCACATAGTTTAGCCACTGTGATCAGTTGTGATACTAAAAAGTACATATGGTATGGAAACACTGTTAAAAAAACAACAGTTCCATGTTGTCACACTTGTATTAGCACCAATTCAGTTAACAGCAGAATGATTATTCTTTAGAATTGAGACAAGATTGAGAGAAACGATAGCAAAAGTAGATTAAATCAGCAAATATAGAACCCAGAATGTACTAAAGCTTCATTAACCTCCAGATAGTATTAAATCTGTCCATGAGCAAACATGCATGTCACAAAAACAATCAACCTTTACCACAAAGCAGATGGCAACGGAAATGTGATTGTTATGTTATAACTCAAGGTTGAGTACCGTACTATTTTAATTTCTTTACTGAAGCTTTTTTAAGGGTAATTTGTTTAGCTAATAAATCTTCATAATTGACAGATTATGGCACATTTTCATAAATTGATTGCTCTGTTTGTAGATTATACATAAAGGTAGTGATAAGTACCTGTGGAATTAAAAACTAAGTGCATTGAATGAACTTATCCCACACCTCAGCTAACAAATATGCCAATGGGTAACTTAGCAATGTGAATATTGCTTTTTATCTATTCCATAAACAAAATGATGTTGGTATGTAAATGAAAAGTATAGTTGTAAGTATTTCAATTATTTATCAATTTTGAGCAAGTTGTTTTGGCTGGTACTATAATCACATACAACAAGGATCAATATTGATATGTGCCTGATATACAAATTCAAATTCAAATTCAAGTTTATTGATACAAATCCACACGGTCAGATTATCATCATAGGATCTTAACTTCTAACTCTATACCCCCCCCCCCCAAAAAAAAGAAAAAAATAAATAAACAGGGGCTTTATGTGTGCAAACCCTAAAAATATAAAAGTAGGATCTTTTGCAAAAAAGTAAGCATTGAGCTCTGCTTTAAAGGTGAATTCCATTCATATTGAATTAGGTATCGTTAGAAAGGTTATTTTCAGTTCTTCATTTTTGTTTTTAAGTTCATTGTCAATAAACATAAGGGGAAGGAGATATAATGGAATGAAGTTACGAGAATAAAGTTTTTCTGAGAGAATTTCGTCTACGATACCATCAGGAGATTTGAGCATGTGACGTCATTCCGTGGACTATTCACAACACGGTCACCGCGCGCATTCTATTCGCAATCAGATAGCACTGCAGTGTACATATCAGAGTGGAAGTAATTATATCGGGATATTAATCATCAGTAAAAATGACAGAAAACAGCTCGGATGAACTCGAAATGATCTTTGAGTATGATGAAGAAGAAGTTAGTAGCAGTGATGATGGTATATAAGTGAAGATGATGGTGAATTGGGCGAATTAAAGACGACGAAAATGTAACGCTGATCGAATCGTGATGCGGGAGTTCAAGCTGCCAGCTAGGCCTACTCCAGGAAGCTCCGACGCCGAGCTTCGGCGGGTGCATAGAGAAACATTCAAACATGCAGCAGGTGGGGCGACATTATCTCAAAATATGCGAAGGGAGTAATTACAATTTTGACTCTAGGTTGCTCGACTTCTCAGAGCATCTGGCTGGCCAGTTGAAATTATAACTTGAAGTACCGGTATTAGTCTTCGATGGGGAAAAGGGGGAGATTCTTCGTCCTACCCCGACGATTCTTCCCTGTTGTATATCGTAGATTCAACATGCATGGCGAAGAGAAAGTACCGCACTACCGCGCCGTCTCTTTGCTGAGTTTTTTTTTTTGATCAGCACTGAGACTTATTTTCATCTAGACCAGTAGTAATTACAAGCCGAGTAATAATACTTAATTTGTTCGAATGACAGACGTTTCAGCTAATTTATAACCCGAGAAAAACAACTTTATCTGCAAAAAATGTCACGCTGCAATTGCAGCTCAGCCGTTCGTAGCTAGTGCAGTGTTGAACACTGCACTACGAACGGCTGAGCTGATCGAGCTATCGCGAGTTCTCCCCGTGCCGCGAAATTCAAGTTACGCTAATTATCAAAACAAAACATAGGCGAAGCCGGTGTGTCAGGATCTGCAAGACGATCAATTTTACAGTACCAAACGTCAATATTTCAAGGAAACCAAACATCGGGAAGTAACCAATGCTTATATAATTGAAAGAATGTTTATTTCTTGATTGTAAATTCGATAAAACACTTCATTAAATATCACAAAAATTGCAAAATCTACTAACAAAATTACCCATGTTTGTGTACGTTTTTACATTGAAATAATACGTTGTACTTCCGGGTTTAGGAACAGTCCACGGAAATACGTCACATATACTACGTCACGAAGGAGAATATCAACGCTTCCGGGTTCCTCTGCTTACACTTTTGATCTTTCCAAGTCTAATAATAATTTAACAACACATGCAAATTTCTGTCAATCAATATATTTGTATTCCTTATGTCATAAGCATTGCAACAATAGCAAACATGCATATTTTCACCACTTTCTTCCAAATTCACCTTTAAGTCTTAATCAGGAGAGTAATTTAACCGTTGAAAGTCTCTTCACTGTTCTGCCTCATACACAAGATTAAAATACAGAATGTGAACAGTGAGCTTTGTATTCAGGAAATAGGAAGTGCCGGATTGGAGTGCTTTGTTTAGTTTCTGGCCTCTTGTCTCCCACCCGCCTAACAAACTATCTCTTTTTCTCTTTCCTCTCTCTAAAACAAATCTCATTTTATGTCACGCATGGTTTATGCCTGATTGTGTGAGCGTATACACATATAATCTCCCTCTCTCTCCCTCTCTCTCTCTCTCCTTCCCCCTCTCTCTCTCTCTCTCTCTCTCTCTCACTATCTCTCACTATCTCTCACTATCTCTATCTCTCACTATATGTATCTCTATCTCTCATTATCTCTATTCTCTCTCTATCTCTCGCTATCTCTATGAATGTGATATACATGTACTTGTAGTTATTGCAATTTATCATGTTCAGATAACTAAAGTACATTCACCTGTTAGGGTGGTGAGAATTAGCTCAAAGTTTAAGTTCTCACTTTTTTATTATAAATTTGTTTTGAATTGTAACCCAATGTCTAACGCATATTCTACCAAAAAGAATGTGAAAAGCAGTCAAAAAAAATCCATCTATTATTCTGTTTTAAGTATTAATTGGCATTGTATTGTGCCGGGTAGAATCAATATAAATCAAATCTAAGGGTATCCAATGTTTTGTGTATTAGGAATAGGAATTGTCCACTTTGTGATAATACTTTCTAGACGCATGGAACGAATTTAACATGCATTTTTTTATGAATCCCGGGGCCCAAGATAAATGTACCTAAGGAACCCTAGTCAAGGAGTTAATGAAGGTAAGTTTGATTGGTAGGAGAGTAGTCTGACCTTCCCTCAAAGTGGATAATTTTCTTTTCATTTGTACATATATTTTACAATTCTGCCAGTATCATTTTACTCAGGACCCCCTCCCCCCCCAACCCTCCCTCTCATATCATATATTCTTTCTCTGTCTTTCTTGTAATCGCAGGGGTCAAGCCCTACTGAGCAGGCAGACACCAGCCGTGGGCCAGCTGCAGATGAAAGATGCCAGTGGGGCTAGTAGCCAAGGTAGGCGATGGTACAGGGCTGCACTATGCACGGAACTGGGCAAGCCACTCACCGTAGGAACACTGCCCTCTGTTGAAGAAGTCGGCCCTGGAAAGGTGATATTTGTTTCAAGTGTCTTTGTAGTCCTAGTGTTTGATTACTAGCATTGATTGTAAGATGGGGGATTATGCCCCAAACACTCCCTCTATATCTGTCTTTATAAAGTTTTCTTCTAAAACTATGAGACATTCAAATGTTGAACAGTATTAAAGAACAGAAATGGGAAAAATTATTTTTAACTTGAAATTACATTCCATGTGCACAAAATTGTATGTGATCACAGTAAGTAATACTTAGAGCTTGTATATTCCAAATATAGGGTGCTAGTATGAATCCTTACACATTCAAAGTGGTACCCTTTGAATAAATTACCACAATCTGCTCAAAAATAATCCATATTGTTGTCAGATATATTTTTCTTTCACTATATGAAACTATGGGAATGAGAGAATTCAACATATTAATTTTTTATTAGTTAGTTTTCACCTAAACTTTAAGAGTTTTATTCCTGTATAGGTGAAAATAGCGGTCCATAGTGTGGGGGTCAACTTTGGTGACCTGTTGATGCTGGTAGGTCAGTACCAGGAGAAGCCGCCCCTTCCATTCTCACCCGGGTCAGAGGGTGCTGGTGTCGTCATGGAAGTGGGAGAAGGTGTGAAATCGGTGAAAAAGGTGTGTTTACATTTTGAAACATGACTTGTTTTCTTATACTACTCAGGGATGCCAGATTTCAGGCCCTGTCTCCTCCCTATTTCAGGCTTCATATTGTACATGTTGAGACTCGACCATGTCAAAGTATCATTTTAGGCTCATTGGGTTAAACAAAAAAGGTATCCCTGACGACTGTAAATCCAGGAACGGATGTATTATGCGCCTGAAACTTTTTCAACTTTTGCAACTTTTGAAGATAGTCCACATTCGTGAAAGTTTATTTATTCTGCAAAACTAATGAATTGCAATTATTATATTCAACATGTCACAATAGTTTATTGCCACAAAAATAGTAATATATGACGGTACAGGTTGCAATATGTTTTTGGTTCTACAGTTTAAGAGTACAATGAACTTTATTAATATAAAATGTCTCTGTACAAAGACCCTATTAGGGAAAAGATTTTACCCCCGTTGTCATGCAAATTTTGGTGACCACCCTGATGTATTTTGTCTTACAGTGAATTATTTCTTTGAGTGTGATTGATGAATAGCAAGCTACTAGAAGTTTCCCAAAGAGTTTTTCCCATTTGAATTACAGTTAATCGGTTTAAAAAGCAAGTCATTGATGAAAAGTAGTTTAAATCACTGGTCATGCTCTCAACTTGTTTTCACTTTCTTGTGTATTTCAAGGAAGGACATCAAGGAAATGGCTTTATATGGAGTTTCTTAGTTTCTAAGAGGAATACTATATTTCCTTATAACTTCTGTACTGTACTCTCTATGTCTCTTTCTATCACTTATGAGGTGCCTTGTGTCTTGCCACAATTCTCCTTTTCTGTACCCTTGATAATCTATTCTACTTTCGGTCTTTGACATCTCTTTGCGATTAAATGATACTTGCATGCTGCAACAACAGCTCTGTAGTCAATATTCTCACTAAACATATTTCTGAACTTCCATCCCAGGCCAAATGCCCTACCTACATGTATCCCAAACCCTAAATCTAACCTTCAACCCAGTTGCAACCCCAGCCCTAACCCTAAACCTATACCCTTTAAAGATATAACCAGGAGCAGTTTCCAGAGCATTTGCTGGGTCACCTTCCTTTCTCCTCCCGTTTCCTTGACAATGGCTTTTACAACGTTCTTGAATAGTACACCATCAGCTTAGGGTATATACCAGGGCCCCGTCATATAAAGAGTTGATAATATATTAATCCTAACTTGTTTGGAATTGATATCGATTGCAACTATGTACACCAGAGATAGGAGACTGAGAACTTGTGATTGATTCGGATCAATCGTTACTCTTTATAAGACGGGCCCTGCTTATTCCCTGCTGGTTCCCTCACCTACCTATCAACATGAATGAATACTGAGTGACTTACCTATACAGGAGAGCAGGGTATTCACCATAGTCTTCACAGCACTGCTATCAAACACATAGAACAATGCTCCATGATCCATCTTGGTCACTATCTCCGGGATGGGCTAGGAGCCGACATGTGCCGAGACTCATGTGGGTCGGAACAATAGCTCCTCTGGCAATTGGTATCATTTCAATCCCATGTTGAGTAGAGATATCTTGTGCTGTTGTATTGAGTGTTACCCAAACTAATGAAAGCTTAATTGAATAGGATATAGATATGAAACGTAAAATATCTTAAATTAAATCCTCTTGCGGTGCCTATCATTTGACTTCCAAGACATAGACAGGCCTCAAGGATGCAGTTTACTGAATTTTAAAACTGGCTACATTTATCCATTATGTTCTGAATTTATACTGGAATCCTCAACAATATGGCTTAGAAGCGAGTTGCTCTTTTCCATTATCATGTCAGATGTATCATTTTATCATTAGTGTATATTGCTCCAGTTCCTTGTCAAATATGATCTCTAGAGGTGAAGCTTGCTCCATGAAAACTTGATGTTGGTAAATACAGAGTGGCTCAGATCAGTGGAGTCCTGAAGTCCTGAGTCCTTGAAGCAATGTGTCATTTCCAACTCTCACATCAGTTATTGTAATCTACCCTGTTAAACATAGAGAGTAGCTGCTGTGTTATAGAAAACTTCCAAATAAAAGTTGCAAAAGTTGGAAAGAGATCAAGTGCTCCCAGATGTCAAAAAACTTTTTCAGGAACAGTTATATGCAATCCTTCAAAAATTAATGAGTAACCTTCAAGAGCAATGCAATTAGTTTACAACGAAAACATTGATCACATATTTAAATGATGTAATAGTAAAACCAGGTTTAAAGTTCAATGGTAGTCCTGTGCCTCCCATGCTCCTGGTTTTGAGAACTGACATTCAAAATAAAATGCTACCGAAATAACATCTGCAGAATGATATTGAAATTGTGAATTCGTTTGATAAGAGGCCCAGAAGGAATGAACCGATCAAAGCTTGATGTATATTTCACCAGCGAATTGCAAATTTGGGGTGCCAACGGCTCAAGAGATCAAACATGGGTGTCACACTTTTTGCTCCTAGGGGAGGACCATGCAACTAAGCTCGGTTGGATTTTTGGCGTAGGAGGTTCAACACAGTCATCAAATCTGGGCAAAATTTCAATATTCCACAGTATGTGTGCCTGAATGAATCGACTGGTATTTTTCTGTGTAATCCAATGCCTGGGATCTGTAGAGATTGGATAATCTAGAGATAAATGGAAATATAACTCTTATCTTGGCCTGGATAAGGGTTTTCCCTTTTTCAAGGGGGCTCATGTTGAATTCTCGCAACACTTTGCACATCTTGGGTAATCTCTGCCTCAGCCTCAAGAAAGTTGTCTCATAGCAGCTTTGGGTGGTCGTTAGTACACCGAGTTCATAAGGTTCACACTGAGCTTTCCCATTAGAATATCAAATATCATTTTAGTAATTGTGATGTTTATACTTCTAATGTAAGAAATGTTTGTAATTAGGTAAATCTTACCTACAAAACTGAAAGTTGGTTTTATGTGAAAGGGAAGGAAATTGATATGATCAAGTATAAAGTTAGTTTTGATCTATGAACAAAACATTGTCTAAGATGTGAATGGTAAGGCACAGTATTACTAATGGTTGAAGGGTTCAAAATTTCTTAATTTCTTAGTTTTTTAATTTACTAATTTTAGATACAAATAAGGGTAAAATATACCTGCAGAATTTTACATTTACTCTGGAAAGCCTGCATTATTTAGACATTTCATAAAAACTAATTTCTTGTTCCTCATTTTGTCAATTTTTGAAGTTGAAATATTCTTTTCTCAAGAAAAGAAAGAAAAGATTCTTCCCATCAAATTCACTCTTTAGATGAATTGTTTTTCATGGAATAACTAGTTTCATAAATGGTAATAGACCTTTTTTTGTTGAATTAATAATGATAGATTTCAAATCAATGACACTTTCTTAAAATGTCTTTCACTTCAGATTTGTTTCCCCCCCAAAAAAAATTGTATTAAAAATTATAGTGAGTTTAGTGTTAGAAATGCGTTAGTCAGATTGCAGCCTTGGGTCACTGTTAATATACTGACCATGAATCAAACTTTGATAACTGCTCGTGTCAGCTAGACTGAGAATATGGGACTGGAACATCTTGCATTGCAGGATGCCACTGGCTTCAATCAGAGTAAGGATTAGAATGACAAAATATATCATCAAGGGTTGGGTGAATTACTGTCAAATTGATTACATCACTTTCATTGAAAGACAGAAAATCTTAACGGGCAGAAATCAATAAAACCTATCCCCCACTTATTGAGACAATACACGGTATCTTTTTAAATTTTGAGACACTGAGGTCTAAAAATTAATTCCTTAAAAACAAAATATTTGATAAAATATCAATGCTTCAAAAATCTTAGTTTCAAGACATTTTGTTATTTTTCGTCAGATAATGTTCTTGGTTTTGGAGATACTGAAGTCCAAGAATGAATTTTTTTAAATAAACAAATTAATTATTAAAATCGCAATTACATCAATGATATTTGATTGAGGCATTTTAACATCTGTCCTTGCATAGTTTGCTGTCTGTTAAGATACTCAAGTATATTAAGAAAATTAACAGAAACTCAAGGACTCATTGTGAGAGATAGTGCTCTAGAGAGGTCTATTGGCTTTGAGATTCAGAAATCAAAGAACTAAGTCATTTAAGAATTTACCATTGCCAAGACATTATTTGATTTATAGCAGGGGCAAGGATGTATAGAAATTATACTAGCTACATTTTTTCGTCCACTCTAGGACCCTTTCACTTTTATAACCAGATCAGGCCTCTATATCATGAAGTAAGAAATGACCTATGGTTACATTTTGCACCATTGTATCTAAATCTACTGGTAGAACAATAAAGGCTTGCCTAGTATGTTCAATGTTGGAAATATGAATCATGAAGATGAACAAATGCAATATTTTGAGACAGTCATCCGATGTTTGTTCTGAGCTCAAAGACGTATAGAAAAGGCTTGGGTAGCCCCTGGGTTCTATAGTGGGGTCAATGGAGGTTGTGAGGACCTGGCTAGGTATGATGTTGGGTCCAGGACTGAAGTTAGGAATTTGACTGGTGTTAATTTACCATGGTGCAATTGTCACATGAGCATGGGTGGTACAATCGTTGGGACAATATTCTGCAAAAACTATAGTCGTGGGCCATTTTTACTTGCCATGTATGTTGTGGGAGTTTTTCAGGCACAGGCATTTCATTGTGTTTATTTTTAGTTGCAGTGACCTTAATATGAGATTGATATTAATTTCCACTCGGTACAGAAGAGACCAGAATTTGCAGTTGATTAGAGGACTTGTGATAGATTCAAATCAATTTCAACTCTGTATAAGACAGGCCCCTGGTATGCAGAATGCTTCAAATTAACAACAAGCATGTTTCACAGATGATTACTTTCCTGTTGATTCTCCTGACATTCATTTAGTCCATGTGTCCTTGTTGTCTTGTTTGATTATTCAAAACAAGTTCATCTCTGTAATAACCATGATGAATAGTCACTCCTGTTCATGTTGACACGTTATTCTATTTATGGAACCCCTCTTGGACACTGCTCGGTGTGAGGGCATTGGGTTGCGTGGCTGTGCATGCCCCTGCTAGGTCAGTGATGTGGGTGCAAGGTATCAAGGGCTCAAAGATGATGTCATCAAGTAAATCCCCTTTAATCTGAGCAAGGACAAGGGCCAGAGATCTTTATTTCTCCCTCATGGCTGATTCGAGGCTTCCTTGCTGCTTTTGTAGCTGGGTTGAAACTTATAGTAGAAACCCATGTGTGTGTTCTGTATGGACACATGTCTGCTGAAAGCCAGAAGGGCATTAAACTCTATGTACTAGTGTACTATGTACATGAAAGATAAGATAAGCTAACATCCTTCTGGTTCTCACCAAGCAGTATAGAGTTTAATCCTTTCTTTATAATTAGCCCAAAATAAATGAATCATTTTTGTATTTATAGAATTTGTTAAAAATATATATATCAGGGAGAAAGATGTGCCATATGGTGTTGTATTCAAGTTGCATAGATGTTGTTTCTTCATATGAAGTAATGTTAACTTTGTTTCATGCATGCAAAAGTCCTGGTTTACAGTCTTGTTGTTTCTCTTTAAGTAATGTAACAATTCTTGTTTCTTTATTTTATTTTCTGTTGATGTTTTAGGGTGATCGTGTGGTAGCCTTGTCATCAAGAGCTGGAGCAATGGCTGAAGAGCTTATCACAAATGAAGGAGTAAGTATGAAGGATTTGCAGCCAAAAAAATAATTAAAATAGTATTTGAAGGAAAAAAGAACAACATCAAACAAAAGCAAACGAAAAACATATTGTTCCAATACTCAATTTTTCTTTAGGAATTTAATACTTTATTTAAAATAACAAATACAAAGAGAATTCATTTACCTCACCTCATCCGGCCTGAAGGGCCTGATGAGCTTATGCCATGCCGTGGCGTCCGTCGTCTGTCCTTCCGTCCTTCCGTCCGTCCTTCCGTCCGTCCTTCCGTCCGTCCTTCCGTCCTTCCGTCCTGGCGTCCACAGTTTTCAAAATGCTTCTTCTTTGTTATTTTTCAACCGATTTTGATTCTGATTGTTTCATATGATAGGGCTAGGAGGGCAGTGGCGGATCCAGGGGGGGGGGTTGGGGGGGTTGCAACCCCCCCCTTGGGCGGCCCAAAAAAAAAAAAAAAAAAAAAAAAAAAAAAAAGAAAAAAAGAAAGAAAAAGAGAAGAAAAAAAAGAACGCACGCTGGAGAGAAACCCTTTCAAGTGCAAATATTGTGAGAAGATATTCAACTCATCTGGTAACTTAACCAAACACATGATAACTCTGGATATAACTATGTATTAAACTGTTACTTGATTTAAAAAGACGTTATCATGCACTGCTTTTTATGGTCTCCATTGTGTTAATAGATGCCAGGAAAACATCACTTACGGGGTTCAAATAAACACCCCCCAAAAAATTGCTTCAACTCCCTCATTTCTTGACCGATTTTGATTTGGTTTGCCTTATCTGGTAGAGCTAAATTTGGAACACTAAACTTCTACACAGAATTTTGAAATTGTTCTCCATTAATTAATTATGGTAATTTATGCAAATTTATTCCAAAAATAATTTAAAAATCACAAAAAATGCTTCTTCTCCTTCATATTTCGACCGATTTTGATTTGGTTTGCTTTATATCGTAGAGCTAACTTTGGAACCCTAAAATTCTACACAGAATTTTGAAATTGTTCTCCATTAATTAATTATGGTAATTTATGCAAATTTATTCCAAAAATAACAAAAATTCCATTTCCTTTAGTTCCTATTTAATCTTGTACAGCTAAATGAAATTATGTCCCTTCCAGGGCATCAAAGTTTTATTTTTTGACCAGTTCAAAAGTGTATCAAATAAAATTTACGATACTTGTTGTTGCGAGATGCGGATGGGCGCTACGTCATTGACGTTCTGGTTTAATTTTTAATTTGAGTTTTTATGACCCCTGGATGTGTAGGTGTGCTTTAATACTACGATAGTCCTATTATTCTTATTAATGGATGATAGTAAAAACTGTTTATATTTACAAATTAGAAGTAATATGAAAATCACCACATAGAATGATGGAATTATTGGCTTGCAGATAAATACAGGTTAATACGATGTTACATAGCATTGGATGATGGTGGACATGTAAAGCATACACCAAAAATAGCTTACCTTCATTTCTCTGCAAAGTTATACAGAATCTAACACAGCAAACAGCTTGGAATTGTAAACTATAGGTGGTAAATATGTTTGCATTAATATCGTCTTTACATTTGAAAGGCACATCTCCAACATTGTGACAATGGTCTTTAAAAAAAAAAAAAAAATGATAATGTTGTGTGTTTATTTGCAATGTATGATTGATTCGGCACCAGTATGAACACATTTTTATAAAATGAATGACCTTTAATTGTTATATGTTTTTAGTGTGCCTCTTAGAATTCCAGAACTCTAATTAATACTTTGTTAATTCACTTCTTTATTCATTCATTTATTTTGTGCTATGTACTACCCCATGGTATACAGTGAAGTCACTTCTTTGTTCATTTCTCTTGCTATGCCCCTCAAACAGATAATGTTTATCTCTGTCACTGCTACCTTCTTAATCATCTCACCAAGGTCAAAATTCTTTTCTTCATGAGAACATTAATGTCAAATATTGGCATGGTTCCCTGCACTGATAAACAACCATATTTTTCAATACAATTGTCCTGCCAAGATGATGAACAGGTTTCTTTGTTTTCATGACACGTTGATGAAAGTAGTCATATGGGCCTTGTCTTACTGCTGTCTTCAGATCTGGCTAGCTGTCAAGTTTAATCTGTATTTGTGTATATCCTTCAATTTTCATGTTGTAATCAAATAAATTCTGGATTTGATGGTTATGTGTGTGATAAGCTCAGCTAGTCTAATTGTGTCAAAACTTTTATCCACATTAGATTAGCTTCGTTAGATATGAAGTACCAGCTTGAAGATTGATCAAATTTTTCAGATTAATTGAAATTAGATATGTATTTAACCTGTATCAAGAGGATTTTACTTTTTATTGATGGGGATATATAACAGAATGTGAAAGAGCCTGTATAGTGAAAGTTACGTGTTTAAGGTCAAAGCATAGATCCATTTCAATGATGATCCGAACTGATTCTCAAGTTTCAATCACATCTGTTCATCTCATTTTTAATCCCTTACTCATGCTGTAATAAAAAAATCATTGAGCCATGATTCAATTCCTGCCTCTCTTTGTCTTCTACACACACACACACTCTCTCTCTCCCTCTCTTTTTCTCTCTCTCTCTCTCTCTCTCTCTTCCTGTCTATCCCTTTCTCTCTATCTTTCTCTCTCCATCTCCTCTCTCTGCCTCTCTCTCTGCCTCTCTCTCTCCTCTCTCTCTGCCTCTCCCTTTCTTTTGGTCTCTCCTTTTCTCTCCTACTCTTTTCCACTCTCTCCCTCTATCTATCCACATTTCTCACTTGCAGGAAGTATGGCCCATACCCAACAGCCTAAGTTTCAATGATGCGGCGGCAATCCCATGCAGCTTCGGCACAGCTTGGCTGGCTCTCACCCGGAAAGTCAATCTTCAGCCGGGGTGAGCGAGAGCAGTTTCTATATTTGTCACAGAAATAAAATTGCATCATTTCCGCAATCCCCTCTAATTAATGTTCATCTGCCTGCCAACTCAATCAATTTTCTGCTCTCAGACCGGGAGTATAGGGGTTTGGAATGAGCTAGGTGATCTGTTGTCCTGGAGGGTTATTGCAGGGATGCCTGCACCACCCCTCTGAACATATGTCAATCAATCAATAATATTCTTAGTTGTATGTTTAATTGTACGGAATGCCTGATGGGTCAAGGTTGATATGTATAAAGAGTTTTCAATGTCATGGGCAGAGAAAGATATCGGCTTAATCATGAACATGGTTTAGATTAATGTCTAATGTTCTTGTTCAGGAGATGATGATCAATTTTTCAGTGACGGATAGGATCACATGTTACATGCCAAGCAATAATTTGTTGTTGCTTGGAGTAATATCAGTAGTTTCACTTGAACATGGGAAAAGGTGGTAATAAAAATGTGTTCAATAATCGAGAGAGATATAACTGTCCGAAAAATTTGGCTAATCTGAAGATCAACACCTCAATTGGCCATAATCATTAATCTTGCCACCATAATCAGCTTGGAGAATAGCCAGAGGAAATAGAAAGGCCCCCTTATGGCGTGAGTGAATTCATCTGACACCAAGACCTTTTTGTTTGTTTGTTCGTTTGTGCAGCACCTTGTGATATCAACAGTTGTATTATTGAAACTCAGTTTGTAGATTTAGGGGGACTTAGAAATGGTTGTTTTTGCTAGTTGGGGAACTCGGTGAAGGATATTTGGTAGGCTTTTGAGTTATTTCGCAGATAGTGTATTGAAATCAGATGAAGAGACTCCAGACTGACTGATCTGTGGCCATTTGAGATCAATTAATGTTATTGTCTCATTGGTGTGAATGGGGTATTACTAGTGTATCAGGGTTACTTTTCTAAGAGTAAGAAACACGATGAAAGCCTCGAATGATATTGGGTAAGAGACAGAGGGAGACATAACCAGGAGAGGAGAGTGTTAGGAGGAGGTAGCAGCAGAAAGAAAGAGACCCAATATGGAAGGAACCTAAAGAGACCTTGATAAAGAGGGAGATGTGAAGAGAGAGACAGGATAGAATGGAAGAAATAGGGGGATATAATGGAAACAAAATAAATATAATGGAAGGCATACTGAAAGAAACCTAGAAAAAAGGCAAAAGAGAGAGGGGTAGAAAAAGAGGTGATCCAGGAAAATGAGATCGGGAGAGAGAGGGATTGCATGTATAATAGATAGGGGATTGGAGAGAGAAAGTAGAAAGAAAGGAGGAAAATGAAAGCTTAAGCATAAAGGGGCAAGAGAGAGAGGGGGAAGAAAAGAGCCACTAGAGAGAGGAGATGGGAGAGAAAGATAAAGAGATGTGGATTACTGTCTGTGGGCAGTACTTGATCAGAGGGGAAGTCATTCATTAGGTGCACTCTGATATATGGTGACAGTGTGATTTAAGAATCTGTCTGTCTGTTTTCAACTACACACGCAAACTCGGCACAACTGTTGCCAAAAAAGAGTCCCCCCTCCTTGTTTGCTTTCCAAAATAATTAGTCACCTTCTCTGTCCTGGAGGGGAAGAATCTGTGTTGTAGCATCCACCTCCTTTTCCCCCTGAATTCATTCCACTTACCTTGTAATTATTAGATGAAATCATTTTAGTAGTTAATTTATTCAGTGTCACTGCTCGATTCATTTAGGTTTAATACTGTGCACTCAGTATAACCTTGTGTGAAAATATCTATTTTTTGCCTCTAAATCTCTCCTGCCTTGATCTTTGAAATGTAGTCATATTTGCTGATTGGTAGGGGAAGGGTCTATCAGGGTAAATTAATATTCAAATTGATTATGCAAATATTTAATCCAAGGCAATCAAACCTTTGGAATAAGTTGATTTGTATGAAAGCAGAAAAATAACCGAAACATACTGGCAAAAGTTTGAAATGAATCGGGCCAATTGTAAGGAAGTTATGAATGTTTGAAATATGAGATCACTAAGTTTATGCAAATCTCAAATTGGTAGTTTGGTAAGTGGATTGTGGACGTGGATAACTTTTTGCAGTGTACAAAAATAGAATTAATTCCTGTTTTTCTTGTAAGTTCCTTCTCCCTTGGTGCACTACTCAAAATATAATATAGATAGCATATTATTATATTTTTGAAAAAATTAAATTTTAGTCATTTTGTATGTTGGAACAGATGGGAATGTAGTCCGGCCTTATATATTGATGTAACTATATAGACTATATATGACTGGCATACATGTATAAGCTTTTCATAATTTCTTCTGTTGTTTCAGAGAAACTCTTTTAGTAACAGCTGCTGCAGGAGGTGTTGGTCTAGCTGCTGTTGAGTTGGCCACCAATGCTCTTGGTGCTAAGGTAAGGCTTGAACAAATATAATAAAAATCCCTATAATTCGTCGCTGTTTTCACGAAGTGACGGTAGTGAAAAAAAATGCTTTCACTTTGCGTGACGGTTTTCCTCACTACCGTCACTTCGTGAAAACAAGGACGAATTGGCACAATGAATATTAAAGAACGAATGCTATCACATATTTAACCATTTAATAGATGTAGGGAGATTACATGATCTCTTATTAACAACAACACCTCTTACTCCTTGTCCTCTGTCCCCCTCAAAGGTTATAGGAGCAGCAGGTGGTCCCGAAAAGTGCGACCTAGTGCGATCCAAGGGAGCCGTGGAATGCATCGACTACACGACAGAGAACATTAGGGATAGGACCAAGGAGTTGACTGATGGGGGTGGGGTCAATGTAGCGCTGGACGCAGTTGGAGGTGATGTCTGGAAACAGTGCTTGAAAAGGTGAGAAAGTATTTTTCAGAGGAAGGCAATGAATGAGTGATTTCACATTTCATTCACCCATGATGTTCAATCTGGATTGTTTTGAGGGAATCAAACGCATCATTTGTCACAAATTGAGGAAATGGAATTCACCTAACCCTTTCTTTAGATACCAAAATTGCAAAGTATAATCAGAGTAATCTTGTTTATGGGTTTATAAGAAAGTATGGACTTTCTTGTCTCGGTTAATTTCAATTTATGAATTCAGTCTTTATACAGTGCGTCCCAGAAAAAACGAAACCGAGAAGTATCGATGTTTTATCATAACTTAATCACAACCATAATTAATGAATGATACATATTTGGAAAGCTTAGAGTCTCTTCTTTCAGTTGATGCTACTCACGTGATGCATATTTCACGCATGAGTGATTAAAAGCAATTTGAAGGAAGGAAACCAAAAAGTAATTTGGCGGGCGGTATCTGAATTTCAAAGAAAAACTCATATTTCTAGAAAGTTCATTTTCTGCTCTTTCATATGATACCTCAATCAAGAAAAATGAGCCAGGAATAACAAAGTTCTGTTTGTTTAAAGTAGCCCTTACATTTTCATAATTTTAACAAACGAATTTCGTTTTCACTGGGTGCCTGCCGTAGCAAAAAGCAGATTTGACAAAAGACTTAACTCCGTTTCGTTGACAATCAGCCATGCATGAAGACTCTCGTCTACGGCTGATTGTAAACGAAACGGAGTTAAGTCTTTTGTTAATTTTGTTTATTGATACGGCAGGCAGCCAGTGAAAACGAATTCGTTTAATAAAATTATGGAAATGCAAGCACTACTTTAAACAAACAGAACTTTGTCATTCCTCGTTCATTTTTCCTGATTGAGGTGTCATATGAAAGGGCAGAAACTCATCTTTCTAGAAATGTGAATTTTTCTTCGAAATTCAGATACCGCCCGCCAAATGTCTTTTTGGTTTCCTTCCTTCAAATTGCTTTTAATCACTCATGCATGAAATATGCATTATTCGAGTAGCATCACATGAAAGAAGAGACTCTAAGCTTTCCAAATATGTATCATTCATTAATTATAGTTGTGATTAAGTTATGATAGAACATCGATACTTCTCGGTTTCGTTTTTTCTGGGACGCACTGTATAATGTATTCATAGCCAGATGAGGAGAGAAAGTTGTGACTAACACGTTTGCTTGCCCATAGGAGCTCCAATAGTTCCCTCTTACAATCTCTATGAAAAGGAGCTATTAGGTGCTCCATGGATTTGACCTATGAATGTGCATGCATGTTCATGTCACAGCTATCTCTCTCTACTAGCTCTGAATACATCCCACTGCTGCCACCAGTTTAAGAAGTGCAATTCCTTGAGTTATCAAATGCAAAATGGAGTCTTAGATGAAATATGTCCTACCATAATAGACAGTAGTAGCCTAAAGATATCTAGCTCTGGTAGCAAGAAGTAAATTGAAAGAAAAATATTGAATATGTCTTTTTATTGTCTTGTGTCAAAAGATGGATTAGCCAAGTTGGTGAAATTTTTGCTGATTTTGTTTTCTAGTTTGGCATGGGAGGGTCGAGCTGTCGTGATTGGATTTGCCAGCGGAGAAGAGATTCCCAAGATCCCTGCCAACCATCTTCTGTTGAAGAGTCTAACCACCACTGGTTTGTACTGGGGTCGCTATGGTCTCATGGACCATCCTGTCTTCAAGAAGTCCGTCACTGATTGCTTTGACCTCTACACCCAGGGGAAGATCAAGCCCCATGTCTGTCAAACATTCCCTCTAGAAAAGGTGAGTTGAGTGAACTAAAATGTTCAGGGATTCTGTTTATATGTGATATCAAGGAAATCTGGTAAATCAGTTACTTTTTTTTTCTCCACCTGGGGAAAGTTAGAAATTTGAGGAAAATTTAACTAAAATCAGGGGAAAATTGGGGAAGTTCACTGGCCCCCAAAGCTAGTAGTCAGTTTCTTATAGCTGACTTGTTAATGAACCCAGTTCCAAGAAATCTAGTTTCACTTATTTTTTACAGAATAAGGCAAAGTCATGCATGCTTAGTTTTGTTTTCGGTGGTGCCTCATAATCACAGATGGCAGTATTCATAATTATCTCCAGAACTGATATAAATTTCAGAGGAGTCTGATTGAAAATATTATATATTTGTATGATAATGGTAATCATATTTTAAAATCTATTTTTTCTCATTTCTTTAAATTTTTTTCAGATGATTACTTACAACTTTTCCCTATGACACTTTGGTCATCTTAATGATTGAACTTTGGTTGTGCTTGTCATTCATGTGTATTTCTCTGTTGCCTCATGTCTGTTTTTTCTCTCTTCGTCTTTCTCGTTCTCTCACTCTCTATCTCTCACTCTCTCTCTCTCTCTCTCTCTCTCTCTCTCTCTCTCTCTCTCTCTCTCTCTCTCTCTCTCTCTCTCTCTCTCTCTATTATCTCTTATCTCCTAACAAGTCACTGTCTTACTTGTGATATTGAGATGAAATCAGATAATTGTTTAATTTTTGTATGTACATAATTTCTTATATTCCTTTTATTTCTCTCTTTACCTCCAGGTCAATGAAGCTTTCATGTACATGAAGAACAGAAAGTCAACCGGCAAGATCATCGTCAATGTACGATAAGAAATCCCCAATGTGGAATCAATAAATAGTAGATCTTTCATGAGACTATGACATCTGAGATTCAGAAGGGCGTTAACTCGGTGTTAAAGCATATGAATTGACACCCTTCTGGCATTCAGTATACAAATTAGTGTGAAATTATAAAGGGAGCAAACATTAAATGAACTCATAGCATTATCAGAGGATGACTTAGCAGTTTGTCGTATGTAAACCTGATCTTTCTGCTAGAATTTATTAAAGGAAGGGAGAACGAAAGTGAAAGATTATTCCAAATATTTTTGCTATTATCAAAAGGTAAAGTGATAGAGAGCATCTCATCAGAAATTGAAATGATGTCCTGTTATTGTTAGAATAGAATGTCAAACAGAAGTATGTAATTGGAGGAATACTTGAGAAGTTTGTAGTGATAGACAGAAACTGTAATATGTAATTCTGATGAATTTAGCAGACAGATACTATTATATGAATTGTAATGATACATACAATAAATGTATTAAAATATCATGGATATAGTCTTCTCCTCTCGCTGGTAGGCAATCCTATATCCTTCAACTCTTTACTGCCAATGGATGTCATAAAGTTTGTATAAATCATCTCTTAAGAATTTAATAATTTTTCATCTCTGCCAAATGTGTAGATTTGAGAGAAGTTTGATAGAAAAGAGGATGAATTAGTTGACTGAGAAAAAATGCATGTTCGCCAATCGGTCACTTTGGTATGACACCCCTGAATGTTTTCAGTGAGCAACTTAAGCAGGTGAAGAGATAATAGAGGAGCTTTACACAGGGTTATCTTGGTTATTATGAAATGTCATGAGGTGATGATAAATCTTAATGTGCAATGCAAACTCAATATCACAGCAAATTAATATAATTGCATTTTCAATATATACTGAAAATATAATTGATTCATAATTGTTTCATAATTAATGTGGACTGTAAATGTACATCATGCTAATGTCCTTTACTTTGCATTATTTTATAAATATGATTTTGCTCCCATCGAAGTCAGTGAAATATCTACCTCTTACTATTACTTTTACAAGAATATTTCGAATTATGAGAGTAAAAGATGCGTGTAATTAGAATCTTGTGGGTTTTATATTTGGGGAGATGTCATCAAGTAAGGGAAAGTAATGCATCTTAATAGTGTATCATATTGTACATGATGACTACATACTTTGTGAATTGCCAAATGAGAGTTGATGCATTCCAAAATAGAAGAGAATTACATGTGTTTAATTATTTTGCCACTCATTAAAAGGACATGGGTCATAGGGAGGTATTTTATTTTTATTGGTAATTGTTCCATTTAATCAAAACCTAATGATTTTGATGAGAATTTGTATGTGATGAAATTGATTAAATTATAATAATAATAATAATAAAAATGGTGCTTATAAAGTGCTTACCACTGTAGTCTCCGAGCACTATAACAAACAAAATATATATTACATATTAAAAGAAAAAATACAAATGATAATATATATGAAATATACATCAATGTGAACACAGTAAGTTAATCATCAAAAGCAATTTTAAATAAATGTGTCTTAAGACAAGTTTTGAATATATATATATATGCCTGTAAATGTAATATGATTATATCAAAATGATTATTTTCTATTAAATTCTCTTGATAAGAGTGATTTGCTATACCAGATAATTATGTCATTCTTGGAATCAGTCATTACAGTTAAACATACTAGTAGGTGATTAATATATATGATTGAAACAATTTGACAATTAGAAGTGGGGAAGATACAATGAATTATATATCGTGAATTATTAATAAAAAAATTTAATGCAAGGTATAGGGGGAAGAGGGAGAGAGAGTGGGGTAAGTGGTGTGAGAGAGGGAGAGAAAGAGAGAGAAAGGGAATACTGTATGTGGTGTGAGAGAGGGAGAGAGAGAGAGGGGGGGGGGGGGGGAGAAAGAAAGAGACAAAGAGAGAGGAAGAAGGGAATAGGTTGTGTTCTAACGTTAACGCCGGCGAATTCAATAAGCGAGTTCGTAATTAGGATTTGCGCATGTGCAGATAAAGGTCATTCGTTCCCAAATTGTAAAACCATTGAGACGAATACTCGTATCGTGCTCATGAAAGTTATGTAATTAGTATTCATTTATGTACCGACAGTACATTAATCTGATACACAGGTGGAAGTATTCTTCTCAAGAGGGCAAACAAAAGGTATTCATGAAGCACCTCCATCACTTTGACAGTGATTATTCTAAAATGCACAAGTGGGACGTATCCATAGTGTAAAAGATCTGTGGATATTTGGGGGTCATGCGTTCCGAAGCTATTAACGAACTGGCTTATTTTGAGAGAGGGAGAAAGGAAGGGAATGTGTGAGAGAGAGATCAACATTTTCTGAAAACAAAACTTTTTTCAGAATTTTATGTCTTACAAAAGTAAGAAGTATCATTGCAATAGCAGCTGAGGAGGGTTAAGATTAATGATTCGTCTTAAATCATAAAATCTCAATCATCGAGAAATACACGTCCAAAGTTTAAACATTCCAGGAAGAAAAAAATGCGCTTCCCACAAGGAAGGAAGCTATCATTAGATGGCGCTAGAGTACATTCCCAATTAGTGTCCCTTTATATTCCCAATGACGTCAATTGTTTAAGAAAATGCATTCACGGACCCTGAAATTGTAGTAATATTGTCATTTAATTTTTGACAAAAATATCGGTTAATCCAATTTCCCTCTCGGCGGCTCAACAGACTGGTTTACTAACATATTCAAATTTATTGATGTTTCTTTCCTGGGGACCTAGTGACGAGTTATTTCATTAACCTGTTATTAATGAATGAACTACAATACTTGGAATCCAGTCCGCGTACACTACTTGTTGATATGTATTGAAAGCCTTGGGCAAACTTTTAGGGTTGTCAAGAAACAACATTCCTGAAACAGTATGCATAACATTTGAATATGTAACCGGTCTACTAGTCTCAGTTTCTGAATTGTTTTTGCGAGTTTAGTTACCTTCAAAAGCGTCGATGGAGACGTACTATATATTCCATAGTTACAATGTCTATGTGTACCAGCTGCCGGGATCAGCTGTCTTTCTTTGTATATTGGACATTCATTTTGTAATCATGAATCATTGGTGGTATGTCGGATATGCCTCGAGAAAATTGCTTAGTTATCGAGCCGTTCACGACGGAAGAATGCATTTTATTCGAGTATAAGGACCAGTATTTTACAATGCAAACAAATCTGTGGAGGTTCTTTTCACTGTTCTCATCGAGCTATGTCATCCACCTGTATACCAGATAATCGAATTTCTCGCTTTTCTTTCTATCGAATGTTTGCAGAGATTGATTATTGCTATGTCAACATTGCCAATCATTAAACGATTGGGGTGCCAAGAGCAAGATTTGAAGAATGGTATGCTACTGTATAGGCATGGACTTATAAACTAAGAAAGTCCATGGTATATAGGCATAAGTAAAAGCACTCTGGTAAAATGTTTAAAAGGGCATCTGTACACGCTGAAAGGGCACACTTTAAAGCACACTGATTATGTCCAATATAATTTAGATTCGATCGTCGTGTTGATCTAAGCCGGTCAACTTCTAGGACTTCTAGCAAGTGGAGATCGTCTTGAGTAAACTATTACGGAGTTCCTACTGGTTTAGTCGAACGGCATGACTAGTAAGTACAACTGTGGCGCCATGGTATTTACGCTTGTTCGTATTTTCCTCAGCATATCTGATAATATGTTACATCTGACACATATAACATGTATACTTTGCTAACTTATAGTATAACATCATCTGAAATCGAGAAAAGATCGTATTTATACTACCTCCATACATTTCCAAGGTTGTTGTTATGCTGTGTCTGCATTTGTAGTCTACCAAAGACTCAATGAGAGGATTCCTTAAGAAATGATAACTATAATTATAATTTTGAAATGGTCAAGACGGCAGAAGGGTAAATATGTTCTATCCATGTTGGTCTTTATCGACAAATAACTCATTAATTCAACCATTGATAATAAATTATATCTAAATCAAATTCCTTATTTACGATACAAAAATCAATGATATCTTAATTTCAGCGTACGCAAAGAACCAAATTCTGGTCGTCATCGCCATCGGTCTGCTGACGATGCCGTGGACGCGTGAAGTCTTGGCAGTGTCACACTCCTTGAATGATGCTTCTTTCAGCATCGTTGACCCCGGGCTTTTTCGACCGTCAAGTACGCCTCCCATGTCTCCAGATTTACAGGTATATTTGTATTATGGAATGTTGTAGCTCTTACAAGCTGGAGGCCTATGCGCCAAATTATACTCTCAATGATCACCACAAATCATTGGAATATAAGGCCTACCTTTACGTACTTCTCAAAATGTACTGATGAGTATAAAGACAGTTCAGAAAATTTGATGAAATTAATCATAGAACATCATTATCACGAAATAATTCGTAAGATTTGTTCAATTTTGTCATTTTTCATTTACTCGATCAGTAGCTCATTATCTTGGCCACCAGTATGCCTATGCTGGACCCATATAATTACTAAATGTATAATTCGAATTGATAGACTATACATGATTAGTTGGCTTACATCAGTCATTTTCAATCTATAGAGCTTCTCATATCCCCTGTGCTCCCCTAGGCGTATTTCTAATAGACAACACTGTTTTGAACACATAATAATTATCATTGATTAAATAGGCCAAACGTGAATTTCTGTTCTGTTATTCCAATTAATCATCTATAGAATTTCAACCCCCTCTCTGGGTTCAACCGCCCCTTGTTGCTCGTTGGCAACGATTCGCTCGATACGACCACGGGGATATTCCACGTCGATGACGACGGCGTCTATGTCTTCGTCATCCACCGGCCAGGTGTGGACGTCGACAATCCCGACCTTACGCTGACCTTGATCCCGAGTGCCCATCCGACGACGAACCAGACTCTGATCACCCTAGGTGATACCGGCGTTGGCAACGTCATCACGACCCACGTCGTCGCCGAGTTGCGTCGCGGTGATCGCGTACTCATCGCCAATCCGCGATATGCTGACGTCATTGGAACCGAAGATAATCCATTTATCTATAATGCATTCCTACTTTACCGTAAGTAATGCATCCGGGTAAGAATTAAAAAGAATACATGGTCCTGTGGCATTTTCGCCACCATGTTTAATCATTATGACAAATCATTTTGTAATAGCAATAAACTCGTGGGAAAAGTAACAGGAACTTACGTGGATCTCTGATTATGACATTAATGACATTGTATAGACCCTATATTGTCTATACATGGTTTTAAAGGATGAATTTTTATAGTTGTTGAATAGGATGACACCACATACTGAACTATATCGGAGGGAAATATAAGTATGTGAATGAATACACATAATACACATTTTACACATTATACACATTATACACATAATACACATTTTTTTGATAATTTCAATACACAGTAACTAAAATTTAATTTGATTAGTAGAAGGGCTATTGTAGCTCTATTTTTCGTAAACCCATATATTGACTAGCAATCCGTAAGATTTCATAGACAGAGGAGGAGAGGGTGGGGGGGGGGGGGTTCAAGGATAGGCGATACTTTTTTGATAATTTCAAATGTACTTATTAGTGGTTCATCTTGTACAAAATAATGTGTGGCTTTAATATTAATAAACTAAATTTCTTGTAACTTGCATTTATCTCAGATACACCAACTTCGTCATCACCCAAAGTTCGTCAGAGCGCGTTCTCAGTCGCCGTCACAGGAAACATAAGCATAAAGGGTGTGGCCTTCAGCGACTACGACCCACCAGCCGTGAACATCAACGACGACTTCAACATCAAGAGAGGCACTTTTCTTATTTCGATAAAGGGGCTGTATATCTTTCATCTATCAGCGACCTTCATGGCGCACAAATCCGGCGGTCAACCAGCGGTTGCAATTAGTGTCAACGAAGTCGAAAGAGCTAGAGTGCAGGCCCATGTCGACATGATGCAACGTATCGAAAACGTCGGTGTTACGATTGCGCTGCCGATGGTTAAAGGCGACATCGTGCAGCTCGTCAATGTCTTCGAAAACCCAACATTGGCTGTTTCGCCACATTTGCTGGTTACCTGCTCGCTTAGGCTAGGCTTGCACATTGGGTATGGATGACATGCGTCAGGCGAGACGAGTGTCGGTTTCATTTAATGTTATTTGCACATGAGGCGTCATTTATTGACGCATGAGTGCGTCCACGAGCGACTGGCTCAGTTTTTGACGCACCATATGAGAACAATATGGTAAACAAAGTGAATGTAAAATGGACAGTGTCTTGGAACAATGCATTAAATAAATGGGGAATGGTGAAACGACCCCGTTCACACTTGATTTGCGTAGGTTAAAACGCGTTCGAAATGACGCCTCGTGTGCAACGCGCAATATCGTTGGAAATAAGACAGACAGAAAAACACAGACAGCCTTTGTATGCATCAACTGAAATCAAAGAAATACATCGAATTTTCAAATTGGGGGAGGGTTATCAATAAGCGTCGTAGATACATGCAAGGGTGCCCTCCAAATCGAATAGCGAAATATCGAGATAGAGAGAGAGAGAGAGATAGAGGGGAGGGGGTGCAATGAAGGACAACGTGAAAAAATACACCTATCTACACCCTCTCTTAACTCATTCTGCTAGTTGAAATTTTGAAAAGAGTCACAATTACGATGCTATTATGTTACTGTACATTGAAAAAGTACACCGCATATCATACTGTTTGTTTGTGATTAAACGCTTTTGTAAAAGGATAATCGACTGTATAGAAGTTTTTTATATTACAGATTCATATCTCATATACTTTACTCAGAGTGATTCCCACTCCCTGCTCAGAGTTTACTCCCTGTTTGTGCGTGCGTGCGTACGTGCGTGTATGTTTGGAGTGAGAGAGAGAGAGAGAGGGGGGGAGGAAGAGGGGGGGGGGGGAAGAGGGGGGGGGGGAGGAAGAGGGGAGAAGGGGAGAGGGGGAAGGAGTGATTAATAGTTTCTGGGATCGTTTGCACTTGCATTCTTCTAAATTCCAATCCGTGTCTCATTAGCGCAAGATTCCGGAAATTTATGTGGGGGGGGGGGGGGGGGGTATAGTACTTTAGGCACCTTGTAAGCTGTAAAACATAAACATTTGTACGGGGCTGCAGTGTATCCCTTTGGCAGCCAACGTCACATTTGGTAAAACTTACAGAGGCGGTGGAGCGATTTCCAAAGTGGGGAGGGGGCATCAACAAAAAAGGGCATTTCCTAGAAAATAAGGGCATCTACAAAGAGAAATCTCATAGCGAAAATATACCATTTGGTGTAGACATTGTTATAGCCCCCTACATTGTGATTAAATGATCAGGGATGATTTCAATATGCGTTCTCTTTATACATCATATAAGGTATTATAAGCTTCATAATTTGCAGTTTGGTGTAATGGTCTGAATATTCATTTGCGAGCGAGGACAAAATTTAATATTTGTGAGGTCGCAGTGCGAAAATTACTTTTTATAAAGAGGAAAAACCCAATCCTGATGGGGTTATAAGCAAATCTCATTAGGGTTCTCACAACGGAAGACTAATCAATGCGCGCAAGCGTAGCGAGCGAGCTTTGGGGGAATTGCTTATAGTCGCTTTAAATATTAGGGGCACGTTTCATGATGAGAGGAAAAGGGAATACATATCGAAAGGGATAAGACACTTATTAGAAAAGAAAAGTAGCACGTGTCAAAGTACAAAGAGTTATTATCAGAGCTTAAATGTGACACTTCATATACATATCTGAAAACAGGCAGTCACCAGGGATAGGATAGGATGAAAAAAGGCACTTATGAGAATGGAAAATGGGCATTTATCGACGGAAAAGGGGCACCCATCAGATTTTGATAGGGGCATTTATAAGAGGTGAACAGGGGATAGCGCCCTTAGTAGAAAGGAAAAGAGGCATGTATCATTGTTTAAAGGGAAATTATTAGAGGTGAAAAAGAGGCACATATCGCACTTCGCACCTGAAAAGGGGCACTAGATATTAAAAGGGGCACTTCTCAGAATAAAAAAGGGGCACTTATAATAAAGGAAAATGTGCATTTGTTGAAAGAATAGGGGCACCGATCAGAAATGAAAAGCGGTAATGATGAGAAAATGAAAGTGGCTCATAATAATGCCTATTAAATCTTCTTCTTCTTTTTCCTTTTTATAT
The DNA here is from genome assembly GCA_035222895.1 of Strongylocentrotus droebachiensis. NCBI lineage: Eukaryota > Metazoa > Echinodermata > Echinoidea > Camarodonta > Strongylocentrotidae > Strongylocentrotus > Strongylocentrotus droebachiensis. The sequence continues at coordinate 206,160 of JAVYIG010002300.1, forward strand.
GTTCTTTTCTTCGGGGGGGGGGGGATTCGCCATGCGTCTAGAAGAGATTCTCCTACAGGGGGCATGTGGGCATGTCTCCCATCGAGAAGTGAAAAAGAAAATAAATAAAGATTAAAAAACGAGACAAAAAAAGAGAGCAAGAAAGCTGTCCTTTGTGTAGTTCGTGTAATACTTTACTTTGTTTACAAGTTCATCGAAAGCTCATTGTATCGACCAATAAAGAGTAGCAATAAATATGTACTTTGAGCGACATAAAAATGGGTGTAAAACATTCTTTTTTTGTTTAATAAGTTGTTTTTTTTTAAAGAAGAAAAAATTTGCACTAGCTGGGTATCGAAAAAAAAGACAAACGAGTCTATATCATGGGGTGAAGAACACAATGATAAAAATAACATATGGGCATAAATAGGGGTAGCTGGGAATCGTACCTAGTTCATTTGCATCAGTGGCGGATTCAGGGCATGAGGAATTGCATTTCATTAAAAAGGATAATGAGATAACAACCAGGGGCGTCGCCAAAGGGGGGGGGGGGACCGACCTGTCAGGATATTGTTGGTAAAGTAGCACTGCTGTCAGGAAAAATGAGAAAGGGGGGAGAAGAAAATGAGAAAGAAAGGGAAAGAAAAGAGAAGACAGAAAGAGAAAAAAGAAAAAGAGGAAGGAGATGAAAGAAAGGAAAAGAAAGAAAAGGAAAAAAGGAAACAAAAGAAACGGGGGATAAGAGCCTGAAAGAAGAGGGGTGGGAGTAAGAGAGAGAGAGGGGGGGGGGGGAATGTTGGATGGAGTCACCAAATCGAGGGGGCAAGGAAAAAGCGCATAGATCCTTATGTTGGTACTCTTGCTCGACCCTCGTGTGCTACATCAATGCAGAAGTTTGAAGGCGGTGAGATGTATTATGTCGGTCGACTGGCAATTTTTTGCCCTACGAACTGTGAATAATATTTTAATCGGACAAAGAAACATTTTTTGAACATTCAGACAATGATTGACTCCGAGTGAGTCGGTACAACGAATCGTCTTCTTTTTCTAATAATTTAATGAAACGTTAAAGCTTCCGTGCTTTGCGCAGGAGGGGGGGGGGGGGGGGACTGAATTCAGACAAGGATTAAGAGTAAAGAACGGTAAAACGTCGTCTTCTTTCTCTCATAATTTAATGAAACGTGAAAGCTTCCGCGCTTCGCTTCAGACAAGGATTAAGGGTAATAATTTAATGAAACGCCAAAGCTTCCGCGCATTGCGCGGGGGGGGGGGGGGGCTGACTGAATTAAGACAAGGAGTAAGAGTCGAAAAAAGTACAACGAATCATCTTCTTTCTCTAGTCTAATAACTGAATGAAACGTGAAAGCCTTCGCGCTTTGCGTGGGATGGGCGAAAATTAATTCAGACAAGGATTAAAAGTAATAATTAAATAAAACGACAAAGCGCGCGGGGGGGGGGGGGACTGAATCCAGACAAGGACACGATACAACGTCATCGATTCTACGCTTCGCGCGGGAGGGGCGAAACAAGAATTAAGAGTCGGAAAGGGTACAACGAATCGTCTTCTTTCCCTAATAATTTAAGGAAGAGTCAAAGCTTCCCGCGGGAGGGGAGGGGGGAGGGGGAGGGGAAGGAACTGAAAATAACTTATTTCTATTCCCGGGTTAATAGGGTTAAATTTGTAGACACTGGGACATTGGCATTAATATATTTGTTGGAATTGGTGGCTAGCTTTGTCGTAGTACATCAATGGCGCACCAGTAGGCTACGCGCTCCCCCTGATAACCAGGCCCTTATACACGGTTGAACTTTTTTAGACCCCTCCCCAGGACGTCGATCAATGACATGTATGTGCCCCCCCCCCCAAAAAAAATAAAAAAATAAAAAAAAAAAAAAAAAAAATCAAACTCTGGCTACGCCATGCTGATAAACAACACAATTTATACACTCGAGATAATTTTTGCAAGTTCTACCGGTGAGGTATCAGACCACCGTCTTTGTGCATTGTGCAGCAACGAAGCATATACAACGTCTCGCGACGGGACGGATCACTTTTCTCTAACTTCTAACCAACAGAAGGCCTCGTTTTTTTTCCAGGAAGTACTGGTGGAAATTGCAAAAGATCTCTACTCTTGGACGGGGGGGTGGGTTAAAGCAATTTTACATCATATTACTTCAGGAAGTACCTGAAAATGCGCCTAATGTGTTCTAAAATTGCAAATGCTTCCTACTCTCAGAGGGGGTTCTGACCCCCTCGCAGACCCAACCCCGCTCCATCGTTTTCCATATATTTCACCCCATGCGATTTTGTGCCCCCTCCTCCCCCCCCCCCCCCGGATCCGCCACTCTTATCCACAAGACCACTTTACCTCACTGCCATTACCTGGTTCGCTTCTGTTTCAGGATTAAACAAAAAAAGAAGCGCTATAGCTGGGTAACTTATTGCCCGAAGATGGAAATAAAATTAATGCTCCGTAAACACAACACACGTGGAAATTTATGTATACTGCGCGCGTGCGCAACGCGTTGTCAACAATGTCGGCTTGCCTCGAAAATGCAGACGATTCAACCATCAACGCCAATAAGATGGATTATCTTCAAGCTTTTCAAAGTACCTTGGATCGCATTTGGATCTCGTGTATAGTGTATCCAAACGAGGATGAAGGAGAAGAAATTACTCCAAACAGCAGCTTTTGTAACTTGATGATAGAGGTAAGAACATTTTTCTTTCACTTCAGCTCAGCCCAGCCACAGATTCAGCTAGTAATAGTATGGCATGCGTTGTTTGTGTGCATATGCTGCGATCGTGTTCGCGGGTTCCACGCTAGGCTAAGCAAGCGGTAAGCAAGCTGAGCTGAGATGAGAGTGCTGGGGATTGGAAATGTGTGTTGCATTTGTACGTGTCGGAGCTGGAGGGGGGACGGTCGACGGGAGAAGTGTGGTATAGACTCTAGCGCTATCGCAAAGCAAGCTACTTTAGCTCTATGACTATCTACAGTAGATTATAAGATTATGTGGGGGGGGGGGGGGGGGGCTGATACTGTCTAGGCTATAAGTATAGCGGTGTCTGATCGTGCACTCAGTTTTGTGTGCTAAAATTCTTCCCATGATAGAGATTGCACATCCCTATTCAGTCCATGTGCATTGCAAAATTGGTCATTGTTTTTATTACCAAAATGAGATTCAAACCAATAGCATACCTGCCAACCCTCCCGAATAATCCCGAATATCCAGTTTTTCTGGATTTTTAGGACCCCAAAATGCGGGAGATCCCGGATTTTCAAAATTTCGATATATAAATAGATCTAGATCTAGAGTAGACCGAAAGCTTCAGTCTCTATAATCGTCGGTTGTTCCACTGAGACTACGTCTGGCTCCACTAGACCTCGGTTATAGGGACTGAATGACTGCCTATGCCAGCCCGTGTTGAAGTTATCACGGCTAGATTTTAGCCGTTAGGCCCCTCCCATAAACATGACAAACTTGCCACGGCCGTATTGTTATGCCCCCAAAATCCCCCAAAATGTCATTTTACCTCGTTCATATCCATTTTTAAATTAGGCCTAGGCTATAATATATCGGTTCCACTTACTATCTTGATTGATATAATCCGTTTAATGGTCCCTTTTAAGGAAATTATGGGTCAAAATCGACATCCATGTTGAAAATCTTGCAAGCCGTGTTAAACTCTCGCTGCCGTCAATCTTATCCCTTCTAGTCTACGCCGAAGGCAAAATGATTATGAAGGAAAAACTGTGCGCCATCTACACGTTCGTAATGGCGTTATCACAGTTTTTCCTTCATAATCATTTTGCCTTCGGCGTAGACTAGAAGGGATAAGATTGACGGCAGCGAGAGTTTAACACGGCTTGCAAGATTTTCAACATGGATGTCGATTTTGACCCATAATTTCCTTAAAAGGGACCATTAAACGGATTATATCAATCAAGATAGTAAGTGGAACCGATATATTATAGCCTAGGCCTAATTTAAAAATGGATATGAACGAGGTAAAATGACATTTTGGGGGATTTTGGGGGCATAACAATACGGCCGTGGCAAGTTTTGTCATGTTTATGGGAGGGGCCTAACGGCTAAAATCTAGCCGTGATAACTTCAACACGGGCTGGCATAGGCAGTCATTCAGTCCCTATAACCGAGGTCTAGTAGAGCCAGACGTAGTCTCAGTGGAACAACCGACGATTATAGAGACTGAAGCTTTCGGTCTAGATCTAGAGTAAAGTACCCGGTTTTCGGCCACTTAAGACAAAATCCTATTTATTGGGACTCTTTACTTCCTATTTATTATCATTTCTTGTTCAAATCATGAAGCAAATATTATTATTATTTAAACAAAAAAAGAATCCCCAAAAAAATCACGAATTGCCATGACAATATTCATTTCAATTTTCACTGTTTTGGAGCCGGTTATCGGCCGAGCGTTTCAGTTTACGGCCGCATGTACAAAGTCAATAGGAAGCGCTCGCGCGCTGCGTGCGTTTCTGCGCTGATGTATAGCACAAGCGGGCGGAGCAGGTATCCCACGCCGGAGCTCCCGGGTGCTCGCCTGGCCGAATACAGGCACAGCGGTGATCGGAAGTTGGAATCTGAATTAGACGGACATATCGTGTGTGCGTCGCGGTGTGCGGCTGCATTGATTTAATACATGCGATGAGATACTTTTGAGCTTGCGACCAGCACAAAATCGGGCTCTATATCTGAAAAATACTTGAAATAAAGCTCATTTTATGGTACCCATATTTCTTACATACACGCGTAAGAAACTCGATTTTTTCAGATTTGGGTAGCGGGACCGCCGATTACATCGCTAAAATGTGATATTTTAGGATATATTTTTCATTGCAAATGTGGTTCTTCAGTGACACTGGCATGGTATGGTATGTGTGGGATATGTGTTATGCTATTATGCGATGTATTTTAAAGTGATTTTACCATGTATCCAACCAATTGGCCGAAAACCGGAGCTGACCGATTACCGGGTACTTTACTCTATTTGTTTTTGTTGCTTAAGCCAAATTAAGCTCGTTTTATCATATGCCGCGATGTGAGAGTTCATGTATTGTGTGCGTTGAAGGGCTGCATGATTGAGCAGCGAATTTGTATTCGCTTTTTTGCACAGATTTACCGCGTATTGCCAGTTACACTGCCGCTGCATGTGCGAACGCCTGTTAAGGGTACAGATTTCGAAGACGTACTGTGCTAAAAATTCTTAATTCTCATTTTCAAATGTTGGCAGTTATGCAATAGGCCTACAATACTGCTCGTGATCCTGAAGGTGATAGTGATACTCAATACTGTAAGTGAGGTGTCCTATGAAAGAGCAGGTTTTTCGGCGCTTGTTCAGAAACGTATCCAAAATTTGACCCGTAACTCCGGCGTGGAGATACATGTACCCTATTAAAACATACCCAAAATGAAGTAAATATTCATTAAATGTCCAAATAACGATCATGAGTTAACTTAAAAGTTGTTATGTTTATTACCTGTTTTGTGTCAATTTTCTTGTTATTTTTAAAGTATTTTTTGGAAAAACGATGATATTAGTATACGCATTTTCTCAGGTTTCTTGGCAAACCGCTGCAGAATACAAGTGCATACCGATGCTGGGTTGCGGGCGGGCGCGCCTGTATGAAGTTATCCGTAATGAGGATCTGAGACATTAGGAATTTAGGAATGTTTTAGTAGGGTATCTCCACGCCGGAGATATGGGTCAAATTTTTGATACGTTTCTGAACAAGCGCCAGTTTTTCTCCATATTCCCCAAAGGGGCTCAACCCCAAAATTCTAAAAACATCTTGATCAAAACAGCGATTTAAACATTGTTTCCATGGTAACTCAGGGATTTACCAATTTCACGATGTGAGCCCCCGAGGGATAAGTTGGGCCAGCTGTAATAAGAATATTTCCATGCGCTTATTTTTTCTCTAGTCCCAAGGGATCACAAGCAGTTACAGTTTGAAAAAAACGTTACTCCACGATTTGCATATCGTGCTGTGCAGCTTGTGAGCAAACATTATAACTCAGCATGTACCACTTTTTCGTCCATTCTGACCAAAATGCTATGAATATTGACTACCGTAGATGGGGGGGGGGGGGGGGCTGTATCTTTTGATAGAACAAATCGGTGAGTCTTGAAAATTTGAAATGTGTAGTTCTGAGGAAATGATTTTTCCAAATATCCAACTATAGTTAATGGTGACAAACGATCCAAAAGGGAAAATTGAAAAATCGTCCAGACAGTACTCAGTGTTATTTAGGGTACGCGTATGCATGTTCCCTCCCTTTGAAAACACCCCCCTACCTAAGTCTGGTGTGTAAAGTCAATACGGGCCAGACTTTGTTGCGTGGAAAGTACCCCTTTACCGGACATTTTGGAAACATGAATGCGGTCCCTCCGTTCCCGGAGTGGGGGGGGGGGGGGGGAATATGCATGTTGTTTTCTTAGTCAAGACTAACACATTGCTCAGTCTTAGCCTCAAATTTAGTTTCAAGTCTACTGTCTTTAGACAATTTAATTTAATGCAGAAGTAGGGAGGCAAACACCAAAGGGACTTAGTTTGTAACATTGTTCAGATGAGAGATAGTGGTGCTAAGGTAGTGACTTCAATGGTAGATGTACAATTAAAGATAATCTGAAAATTTGAGTGAAAACGGATCATTATTCATGGTACAAATTGGGAAAAACTGATCTGATCGATTCCTTAATTCTCCCAACTATATTATTCTACTTCTATTCTGCTACTTGTCAAAGCCTGTTCAGCATCAAGACAAGGACAATTTAATTACATTTTAGGTGAATGTAAATCATCACAAACCAGGCAAAAAATTAAGTTTTTCATTTCGGGGGCTCCATTTCAAATTTTTGGGAAATTTTCGGGGGCTACTTTTTCTCCTTTCAGGGGCTCTTTTTTCCATTTCGGGGGCTCTCTTTCTGGGGCTACTTTTTCATTAATTCATAAAAGGATAGGTCTACAGTTTGTTAAGATTTGTTTAGTAGACTAAGGTTTCGGGCTTCCTGCTTCATAATTGCCTATTAAAAAAGAAACCCCTTTTTCTAGTTCAATAACTAAGTTTTCATGCATTGATTTGATGCAAGAACTGTAACATAATAGACCCCAGATTGTGATTATTTCTGGCCATGAATTTCGATAATCATTTTTCAAAATAAAATTTTCACAAGAAAATCAGACAGTCGTTTAAAAACGTAGATCTACTAGACATTAGTAATACTTTTACTAATTCTAAGCTCAGGTTTCGTACATCTATTCACGTAACTATATTGATATCGCGGCAATAATGATGCAAACCAACAGATAACAATTCCAAAGTGTCAAATCTTTTCGACTCGAGCTCAGCTAGCGAGCTAACTCAGCTCCGGGAAGCTCCTTGAAACACCGCCGCCGCAGCGGCCGCGCCGGTGCTGGAGCTTCCCGGAGTTACTAGCGAGCTAGCTCAGCTCAGCTCAAATCAACTCACACACAGTCACCGCACAGCGGCAATGCACTGTATTGTATGCGTGTCAGTCACTGTGATTTTGTCTGATTTTCTTTATATTGAAGAAATGATTATCAAAATTACGAAAACATGGCGAGAATAATCACAAAATAGGATTTAATTTCATACCTCTATTTATGGAAACTTTATAAAATAGCGGCAATCGTGAATTCGTGATGGAAATTGATTGCAGTTTTAGCGATGTTTAGTGGTCTAGGTTCCGCTAATAATATTAATCTACCAAAACAAAATCGACCACCAAAAACTCGACCCCTACGCTCCGTCTCGATCTCTCACAACTGCGAAAATGTACCTGTTTTGGCGTACTTGCGTACGACATGGTAAGCCAGGTAAGGTATGGAATATGATTCGAGTTTTTTTTACGACCGATTTTTGTGTATACAATTTTACACGGAGATTCAGCGCACACAATGAAGACGAAGCTAGAGGAGAGCGCGCGGCCGCTCGTAATCGTTACGGGGGCGATTTGAGATCATTTCACTTTTTGATGTCGCCCCCGAAATCGGATTTTGAGCCTATTTCGGGGGCTGTTTATGGTGTTTCCAGAGCGAATCCGCCCCCGTGTATTTTTTTGGCTGTCACAAACAATAAAATGGCTCTACATTCCATTCCAGACAGTTAAAGAGAAGGTTGAGTTCTGGGAAGAGGTGACAAATAATTTGTGAGCGTTATCATTCTTATTATGCAAGTGTGGAAGAACATCAGATAAGAAATTGTCCCTGAAAAGCATGGCTCTTCAAATGCCTTCATATTCTAAATATGTCAGTAACATCGTAAAACTCGGGGGGGGGGGGGGGGTGGGGGTGGGATTTTTACGCCACGTGTTCGTGTAGTCCCATATACATCTTTCTGTGTACAGTGTTTGTAATTTTACCAAGACTTGGCGAAATTTCTTATTATTTTGATGATTTCAGAACCTTGCAATACACACAAATTCTTATATACTAGATGATCAACCTTTTCTGGTCGATTCCACACCGTTTCTTTCACAATGCAATCGCATGACCAGAACTCAACTTCATCTTTAATACTGTTTTCACACTGGCAAAATTTTGCTTAACCCCGTACTATAGGTGGGGTTAAGGGGGGGGGGGGGTCTTAGCCCAAACTATAGTACGGGGTTAAGCCTATTCCACTTTCTGTTCAGACTGGCATTTACCAAAGTAGGCTAAAGTTGGCTAACCCCACCTATAGTACGGGGTTAACTAACCCTGCAAAATAGCAGGGCTAACTCTGCAATTGTGGTACTAACTCCTGCTAACCCCGCAATTGCGGTGCTAAGCAAATGAATGAGAACAGAAACGAAAAATAGTCCTGTACTACGCAATGGAGCGTATCGCAGCTGGCCAGATGCGAAGTATGTCCAATCATAACATTCACGATTTCCGGGGTTAACGAATTGCAGTGAGAACAGCGTGAATTTTCTTATTCCGGAATAGGCGCTAGTACGGGACTAAAAACAGCGTGTGTGAAAAGCCAAAAAAATAGTCTGGGGTTAAGGATAGTACGGGGCTAAGCAAAGTACGGGGTTAAGCAAAACCAGTGTGAAAGGAGTATAAGTGTTGACAGATTTTTATGCCTCCGTTACGAAGTAGCCGGAGGCATTATGTTTTCGGGTTGTCCGTCCGTCCGTCCGTACGTCCCGTTCTCGTGATCTGAAGAACCGATTGATGGATTCCTGCCAAACTTTGGTCATGTATGTATCTGGCAGAGCCAATGAACTGATTAGATTTTGGGGTCACGAGGTCAAAGGTTAAAGGTCACAGGGCTCATTATATATGCAAAAACATCTCGTGATCGCGTTATCTCAAGAACCGATTGATGGATTCCTGCCAAACTTTGGTCATGTATGTATCTTGCAAAGCCGATGAACTGATTAGATTTTGGGGTCACGAGGTGAAAGGTCAAAGGTCACAGGGCTCATTATGTATGCAAAAACAGCTCGTGATCGCATTATCTCAAGAACCAATTGATGGATTCCTACCAAACTTAGGTCATGTATGTTACTTGCATAGTCGATGAACTGAATAGATTTTGGGGTCATGAGGTCAAGGTCAAAGGTCATGCGGCTCATTATGTATGCAAAAATAGCTTGTGATCGCATTATCATTAGAACAGATTGATGGATTCCTGCCAAACTTAGATCATGTATGTATCTTGCAGAGCCAATGAACTGAGTAGATTTTAGGGTCATGAGGTCAAAGATCAAAGGGTCATATATGTATGAGAAATTGCTTGTAATCACGATATTCTGAGAACCTTTCTTCTGTTTTGGTTTGTAAACTTGCTCTATGACGGAGGCATCATTTTCGACTGCGCGCAGTCGAAGTTCCATCTAGTTATAGCCTGTTTTATGTATTTTTCTCATGGAAAAATGGTTGGGAAAATTCAAAAATGGTTGGGAGAATTTACTGTTAATCACTGTTAGAGGGTGCCTTACATCAACGCCTTCAAAGAAAACCATAGATATCTTTGTGGTTTGAGAATTTGTTCAGGATCTTTTGCATGTCAGAGGGTTAGTATATATAAGGAATATAGTACATGTACATGTACATGTACATGTAAGTAACATTTTATACAAAAATTAAGCAATTTTTTTCATCAACCTTCAACAATGTTACCGAGTCACTTTAATTAATCTAGGCATTTCTGAATGATAAAAGTAGTTCCATTACCGTATTTGCCGGCGATAAGGCCGCACCGCCGCATAGGCCGCACCCCAACTTTGAAATTTCAAAGAGGGAAAAAAAAACAACGAAAAAAAAAGGAAAAAAAAACAAACAGACAAAACAAAATAATCGTAATTTTCTCTTAAAACACTATTTTTTTTTACAAACTGATACCAAATTATCCATATTCTTATAATTTACCGGAAGTTTAGCTAAAAAAGTGATCGCAGGCAGATTTTGTGTCCGATATACCCCTACCACAATGTACGGTGTAATGCGAAATGGCATGAAATGGAAAAACAAAATGGTGACTTCTGATGGATGCTTCACGGCAGGTCCGTTAAACGGTCCCTTCCTTTACTTTTGCAATGCATTGGCACAAACTTAGATCAAGATATATATCGGCAAATGTTGTTTTAGGAAGTTATTTTCGTCTTCATGTCAACAATGCAAGATAAAATTGTCGGTAAGATGTTTGAAATGTCCTGTACCAGAGTGGTATAGTTATTTTACCGTTTGTAGTCCCATATGGCCAAATTCGTGCTGGTTTTTGACTTCGGTTTTTTAATTTTTTTTTACTCTTTAGTCGTAAAGGCCGCACCCTGACTTTTTGATATTTTCTCTTCCAAAAATACTGCGGCCTTTACGCCGGCAAATAAGGTAAGCCCAATTTTGACAGAAATTCTGTGCGAAATCAGATCAAAGTACAGTCGCTTGTCAGCGACTAGTCTTGAATCGGTCGCACACAGTATTTTTAATTCGTAATTGTGAGACGACTTAGACCGACTGTAAAATGATTTTTCTCTGACTTCAATCTCCATTTCTTTTCAAGATATTCATCTCCATTGACTGCAAAATCATGCTGAATAAACTCAGTGAGACCCCCCCCCCCCCCCCCCTTCCAGGAAAAATCCTTCCAAAAACTACCTGTCTTGTGACTCGGAGCCTCTTAACCAATTCGTCCTTTTGACCTGCCTATTTAGTACTGCCACCTATTCCATTTTATAGGCTAAGGAATCATCTATTTGAATCCTAGATACCGGTATTACCTTTACCTTTAGAGAAGGTTGAGTTCAGGGAAGAGGTGAAAAATAATTTGTGAGTGTTATCATTGTATAATGCAAGTGTGGAAGAACATGAAGATAAAAAATGTTTCCTGAAAAGCATGGCCCTTCAAATGCCATAATATTCTAAATATGGCATGTTACATCATACAAATCAGGATGGATTTTTATGCCACATGTTCGTGTAGTCCCATAAACATCTTTCTGTGTACAGTGCTTGTAAATTTACCAAGACTGGGCCAAATTTCTTATCATTTTGACGATTCCAGAACCTTGCAGTACACACCAATACTTACAAATGTATATGCTAGATGATCAACATTTTCTGATCGATTCCACAACGTTTCTTTTACAATGCAATTGCATGACCAGAACTGGAACAGGCAGAATGTCGTGCGGAGCCTCCCGGGCATTGCTCAGGAGGTGTTGGGTAGGCACCGCCATACCTTTTGATCATCGACCAAACTCTGATCGCGCCCGCCCTTATGTCGAGAGGGCTTCACTCGACTCGCGTTTGTTTACTGACAGGCGCCAGACGATTTCTGATCACTAGTGTTCATAGGCACCTCCTGAGCTCTGCCCAATATGTGACGGTAGATTTTAATTGAAAAATACGCTTGACTCTCTGGCGGGTTTGAAATTCTGTGACTTTCTGACAACCCTCAAATTCGGCAGGAGACTATTGGACATGTGACGCAGGCATAACAAAGATAGTTGTGTCGTTAGCAAATTGAGATATTTTTTTTTTTTAGGTGACAAAGTCAAGGTCAAATGTAATTTAAGGTCTGCAAACTTACTTTTTTGTGGTATCAACAACAAGATTTTGAATTTTTAGCGTAATTTCAAAAGCGTTTGTTCAAATTCCATGAAACTTGTACACAAGGGTTATCAAATACATACATGTACATCTTAAATCATACAACACAAATTCCAGGTCACAAAGTCCAGGTCATTTTAGGTCAGTAGACTTGAATTATGTTTTTGACAACTTAATATGAGAATTAATAAATCAATTTTTGTTATTTGTTCATATTTCATGAAAGTTATCAATCTTGGTATAAATAATAGTACATAATTCTTCTGATGATTCTTAGTCAATATTCACTTCAAAATGCTGATTATATTCAGAGGATTTTTTGTGTGTGTTTGTGTGGGGGGTGGGGGGGGGGGGCTGCTAATGGGCCACCCTGCCTTTAAATAATTATGTCCCAACCTCAATTTTTCATCATATCGAATTGCGTAATGCAGGCGAGAGCGTTTCCCTTGTTCCTGATTGAGGTGTCATAAGAAAGGGCAGAAAATGAACTTTCTAGAAATGCGATTTTCTCTTTAAAATTCAGATACCGCCCGCCAAATGACCTTTTGGTTTCCTCTCTTCAAATTGTATAATCAGTCATGCATCATATTAGTTGCATCAAATGAAAGAGGAGGATCTCAGCTTTACAAACATGTGTCATTTCGTTTTTTCTGGGACGCACTGTATAGTTGGGAGATTTCAGGAATCGATTATTAAGTTTTTCTCAATTTTTATCATTACCGTAATAATGGTCTGTTTTCACTCAAATTTTCAGATTATCTTTTAATGTATAACTAGCAATGAAGTCACTACCTTAGCACCATTTTCTCTCATCTGAACAATGTTACCAAGTACCTTTAATATTGATTAAAATCCAAATATAATTTGTGATCTTACCTTGTGTTTTATTACTCACTGGGTAATCAACTGACCTTATTTGACAAACTGCTTAATTTTATTCATTTTTTGTGTATCTTGTTCAAACAGGCAGTAGACAAATTCTACAGTGGTCATGCCCACCACCCTACTAGAGAAGTACTGACTGGTTTACACAATGCTCTGAGGATCATTGCAACATCTTCACACAGCTTTTCCCCATTAGATGAGCATCTTACCAGTGTCTGTATGAAGATATATGAGTAAGTATTGTTGTTACAAAATGTAGAACCAAATTAACTTCATTTGAATGCAGTTTTATCATCAAAGTACGGTAAATGCATATCATAGGCTGATAGTAGTTCTTTGTAAAACATCTATCTTCTCTCTTCACTTATAATCATTCAAGTACTTGGTGACACCACTTGCTGGACTGTGTATTCTACAATGATATGAGAACTTCATCCTTTAAAAAAATATTTAACAGAAATGTGTTTTAAATTTTCCTCATAATGTATTCGTTAAATATCCTGTTGGCTTCCATATTCTTTTATTCCCATGTGCTTTACAAAGAAACCACCCACAGTGAAGAGCTGTCAAAAATTTGATGTATATCACTATTAGTTAAATCTATGAGTTTTTCTTTAGTGTGATAATGTACATGTATATGTGTCGTACCATTCTAAAATGTTTATTTATGATATGTTCTGTGAAATGATTGTTAAACTTAAAGGAATACATTAATAATAATAATAATATTTAGCTTTTATATAATATAGCGCTTATCACATACATGACTGTCCCTAATCTTACTGTGTTCACACTATGTCTTCCTTTGAATATCTGCAGATACTGTGTGGAGATACTCTTTGACAAAGCCTGGGTGAATGTTGAAGATGAAAGCAGGGCATCAGCAACCAAAGAGTTTTACAACTTCTTCTGCTGCCTTTCCAACTGGTCTCATGATCGGTTCCTGGTCCTGGCCATTCTCAGCCAGAAGCCATGGGGTCATGAGATCATGACTCAAGTGCTTGAAAGAGAGGAAAACACAGACAAGGCAGAAGGTACCTTTCAAAATGTTCAGTCCTGTTTTGCAATCATAACGCTGAAACCTCCCTCCCCCACTCCCCCCCCCCCAAAAAAAAAAAAAAAACAATGATGCAAATACTTTAACCAATATTCGCAGACAGATATATTTACAGGAGCCAGGGACACTGAAAGCTTTGTGAACAGTTGTTTTAATGATAATTGTCATAGGCTACTTGTGTTTCATATTGGCACAGGTATTGCTGGCTCTTGGTCAATTTGCAAACCTACTACAATATGCAACACTTTTTAAAGTAAATCCCTTGAGAAAAAAAGTAATTTTTTGCTGTGACCTGTGATGATCAGGTCATCCTTGTACATTTCTATAATTGTCATATGTAAATGTGAACATACTGTCTTGTGCATGTCTAGGTAGGGCTGCTCTTTTCTATTAGGTTACAAAATTGGCTCTGCTAATGAATTGCAATGACAAAACTTTTATTATTAACTTAATCCATTTGTTCCATAGATGAACCAAGTAATGATGTGCTAATTGGAATTATACTCACTTTCATAATTACATGTACCGTAAATCTCTGTGTATAAGAGGCAACCCTATTTTCAAAGATGCATAGTAGTCAGCTCTCATGGGGAATTCGACACCATTCAGGTGTTAACCCAATAACAGGTTTTGTCAATCACCAGGATTAGCCTTCAGTTTTAATGACCAAAATACCTTGTGTAATGCTTTGTATTTCCTCATCCATTCCTCCACAAGGTAAAGTCATTATCTCACTTCTCCCTCACCCGAAGACTCTCCGATAGAGAAAGGGTATTTCTTGATGGACCCAAGGGTTTGCTGTGTGCAGACGTACACATTAATTGTATTTCCACCAAGTCTGGTGTCAGCGAATTATGGCCTTCTGCACATGGAAACTAACAACCCACTCCCTTTAAGACACGGCTGGGGAAAAAAAAAAGTAAAACTGATTTTAAAAACTTTTTTTTTAAATGTACACAGAGATTTACAGTATGTGCTTCCTCACCCCCCCCCCTCCCATTGAACAAATAAACAAACATTATTTGATATTGTCGGACACCATTAACTGTATTGCATCAAAAGCTAAGGATTTTAATTCAAGAATTTATGATATTTAGTTGACAGGTACCTCACCTTAGAAGGGAAGTACCTTCTTGAACATCGCCTGCTAGTCTTGATCCAGGAAGATCTTCCCCTCCATGCTCTCAACCTGGCCAGAGCCTGCACTGAACACCCTGACCTAGGACAAGAATCCATCTTCCTGGAGACGTTGTACCTGCTCTACTTCAACCTTGGTCTGACATATGACCTTCAAACACAGGTATGGTTCGGGTTGTTGACCAGCAAATGATTTCAAGACCGTCATCAATATTTTAAATTTTGTTATGCACTATAAACTTATCTTCCAAACATCTTCATCACTTAATGTTGATCTTAAGATGGTCTCAGATACATATCTTTATTAGTTCATTATCGAGATTCTCTGATGTTGGCATCTGTTTTTTGTGTTGTCTTTTACAATTTTGGTTTCCACCACTCACCTTACATGTACATGTATGCTTTCTGTACACTGTACACACAGCCTAAGTTGAATGAGATAAAGTGTGAAAAGGATTGACACAATGTTATTTCATTTTTTCAGGTTGAAGATCATCCAACAATACAAGATGTCATGGACGTAGCGAAGAGTATGAGTTCTTACTGTCCAGAGCACGCATCCAACCTACTCAAATCAATCATAGAAAGGCTTTGGTCTGAAAAGCTTAGTAGCAACCTGCTAATCGGAGAGGCTGAAGAATTGTGGATAGATTCAACGTTGAAAGTCTGTTCACCCGACTCAGACAAGTTTGCTGAAGGCTTAGAAGACCTCTCAGCACTGACATATGATCCC
Source organism: Strongylocentrotus droebachiensis (assembly GCA_035222895.1). Taxonomy (NCBI): domain Eukaryota; kingdom Metazoa; phylum Echinodermata; class Echinoidea; order Camarodonta; family Strongylocentrotidae; genus Strongylocentrotus; species Strongylocentrotus droebachiensis. The sequence goes on from JAVYIG010002300.1 coordinate 222,037, forward strand.
CTTTATATGTACAACCTTGCGGATCTAGTATACAAGAAGGTTAGTTGTCGATAGAATTTCAAACCTGATCAGTTTAGAGATGCACTTGTTCATACTTCAATTAAATTGAGGTTGTTATATTTGTTGATTATTTTTTGTTCAAAATTTGTTATATTGTTAAAAGACTTGAAGTATGAGAACTCTTGTCAAATGCATCAAAAGCACTAGTAGTGTAACTAGACAATTATATCCTGTTTTGATAAACTTAAAAATGCATTAAGGTGTGAATTAAGATTTCATGTTATGAATGATTGTTTTGTGTTTGTGGTATTGCATAGTCATCAAATGTTTTTTATGAACCGTGAATAGAGTAAATTCTAGTGCAATATCTCTTTTATCCTTTTTTAGGTTGGTGAAGCTGCTATTGTACCCTTGGTCTCTCTCTGTCTCAAAGCTTTGATGGTGCCAAGTCTTTCTGTTACTGAGGATATCATCCAAGCAGCAAAGATTGATTATGGAAATGCAGCGTTCTGCATGCTGTTGTCTGAGATTCTGAAAAATCATGAGAGAATGCAGCGGCTGTGTCTCCTTGCCGCCTTCTTCATTGCTCCTTCGCTTGACAGCCTGTCTGCTCTAAAGGACAGCTACCAAGACTCAAAGGAGGAGCGATTTCCGAAGCTGACTTCCTATCAACAGCACGATCTGATCAAGTGCATGGAGTTTTTCATACCGGTGTGCGTATCTTTATCTGAGGATTGGACATTGGTTTCGCACATCTTTGAGGGATATTTTCGCAAGAGCAAGGTGATATGCATCCTGTTGAGCATACCATTTGGGGATATGCAGACGCTGAAGTTCTATGATAAGTCTTGGCATCCTGTTCAAGCAGACTTCAAGCCCTCAGGAATGCTTAGAGTGAAGGAGGCATTCTACTCTGCACTAAGACTTCATAAAGGTGTAGTCATGGTGTCCTGCAAGCATGAACGTCAGATTGCGCCGAAAGCGAAGAAGAAACCTCCAGTTGAAAATAGGAATCCCCAGGATTGCCCAGCATCTTCAGAGACTACTGCTGTGGTAGATGATGAAGCACCTTCAGAGACTACTGCTGTGGTAGATGATGAACCATCTTCAGAGACTACCGCAGGCGTAGATGATGAACCATCTGCTGCGGTAGATGATGAAGCATCTGCGGAATGGTTACCATGTATGGTGCTAGATCTTCAGGAAGAGGTTTTAACAGAACAGGAATTCATTGATCATGCTAGTGACACGCCAGTAGAAGACATGCTGGTAGAACCTAGCAGAGAATCCCCTGTCCCACAGAGTCCTCCACCACTGCTGGACATGTCATCAGTATCACTACAGAGTAGAAACTCAGATTCTGCAGATGCTAGTTTGGTAAAAGAAAGAACAGATCTTCAGCAAGAAAAGTCACTAGAAGTGACAGACAATAACGGCATGGTCTGCTCATCAAGAGAGCAACAGACCAAAAGTTTGAATCATGAATCAGCACCGCTAGTGTTTCCTAGTGTCGATGTAAGAGAAAGAAAATTGCCTATCATAACTCAGGTAAAACAACTTGACAAACCGCAAGTGGGAACAAAATATGTGAGATTGTGTATAAACAGAAGTGACCTTGAAAGTGATGGTGTGGTGGTTCCTGAACTGTTTGCCACTGATCCTGAACTTAGTTTAGGTAGCCCCGTATCTGTTGATAGCAGTGACAGCTGTGACAGTAGTGACAGCTGTGACAGCAGTGACACAGAGATGATGAGCTGGACAGATGAACAGGATTGTAGTTCTAACCAATCAGAGGAGGAAGATGTATTGTGCAGTGGTGATGAAGAAGTATGTATGCTGGCTGGGAAAGAGAAAGAATTTCAAATGTTAGAAGTGAACACATGCCAAAGAAACCTTTCAAAAGATGATGAGCTTACCAAACATTCACATGAATTTGAGAACCCAGAGTCGTCAGCATTGAATGTCAGTAATGTGGTTCCATGTTGTACACAAGATGAAGCAATAGACCTTGCAAGAGACATTTCGGCAGATAGAAAATCTGTAGTTCAAAGTGCTTTGACTGATGTAGTTAAGGTGGTTCTTGTGAAAGATAGGCAAGCTGAAGAACTCTTGTTAAGGACACATGATTCACAAGGCTTCATCGAAGAACAACATGATTTTCATTACTCAAGTCCTGTGAAAGAAAGGGTCGAGAACAATGAAGTGGAAACATGTAGTATGTCACCAGCAGAAGGGTTCAACCACCAGCATAGAAATGTGTACTTGAAGACTTCTGTGTGTAGTGTAAAGCTTACATGTTTCATGAAACATAGAGTCAAGAAGCAGAACCTACATAATCTAGAGTTGTGGAGATTCTCGGTTAAAGAGGGAGATAAGGAGAAAGGAGAAGATGCAGAAAGCTTGACAAGTGATGTTGAGTTTGATGTGAAGTCACCAGAAAAAAGCCTGACCCGTTTCCCAGTTGATAAAGTGCATCACGTAGTAAAGTCCACAGCTGAAATCCAGGATAAGCAGAATGGCATTGAGGACATGCAGATTTTTCAGGCAGAAACTTGTAGAGAAACAAAGAGAGACAGACTGGCAAGTGTTTTTAGTGAGAACAGCATTCCTTGGATAGATGGACAGTTAGATCAAGAAGAACAGTCAGAAAATCCAGTTTGGGCTGCGATAACAAGTTTCAATGAAGACAAATGTCTAGAGAATGTTTCCTGTGAAGAAATGACAGAAGAAAGACCCATGCTGGATTATGAGCCTCAAACTTACCCTGTGGATGAGGTTAGAAATTTGGAATTGCCACTTTTGACTCTTGAAACCGAAGTCGATGAAGCAATGTTGCCTACTATCAAGGACTCTTTACAGAGATGTGAGGATTCAGACATTCCTTTGCTTCTTGATTGCTACGAGGAAGAGTCCCATGAAAACTTGACTATTGATAAGTATGTAAACTGTGAGCAAGAAAGGCACGAGAATCTGGTGTACCCTCAAGATATTCATGAGCTGTCCAGGAATCTCTTTGGAGAGACTGTTGATCAGAGAACTGAAGATCACATTGAAAAGTCTTCGGTCCAAGAAAATGAATTTAACAATGAGATAGAACCTTTTGTTTATTTACCAGTTGAACATATCCACTTTCAAGAAGAACAGGTGCATGAGAAGAAATCTGTTTGTGGCATAAATCTTCCATGCGACATAGATAGGATCACTGCCGAAGAGGATCCACATTCTGTAGCAGGAGAGTGGCAATGTACACAGGTGTTAGGAAAAGGAAAGAAAGAGAGTGAAGGTGTTACAGGAAGCACTGCATGTGATATAGCCATTGACCTTGATGCACAGGACAAACCGTTCGATCACCTATCGCTTGACAAAGTCTGTCACAAGGGTATGCTTGAAGTTAACTTGGATAGGCAGAATTACCAAGTAATAGATAGTCTAGGAAACAAGTTAGAAGTTGCTGGCAGTGAGGTTATTAGTGCATCCATAGATTGTCTGGTTGCTTCAGAAGAGCAGCCAGAAGTAAACAGACAGTTCTTGATGACACTAGAAAGTAGAACAATGCCAAATCATGAGACTAAGTTGAGAAATGCAGTGGAGGACTCATCAAATACGAGAGGACATTCAGCTGAAGAGGCCAGCCAGTCACTTCTTGAAATAGAAGTGGTGTCCATCGAGAGCTCAAGCAACAATTTGGAGGATCCTGTTATGGCAGGGATAACAAGTCTTCCCCATTCTAAATCTTTGGAGATCGGTTCCAGTGATGAATTGACAAAATCAACAGAGTACAGGACAGTAGTATTTCCTTCGCAAAAAGCTGAGACACAAACATGTCCTATGGTTGAAGTTAGGGAGGTTGAATCACCCGTGTTGACACAGGAAACAAAAGTCATCAAGGATCCTGTGATGGTAGAGAAAAGGGAAGGAAGTCAGAGCACTTTCAGAAATGTCTGGACACTATTGTCTGGTATACAGGATTCTTCTAAGACAATTGAGAATTCAAACACCATTATGCTCGTGGATAGCAGTGATGAAGAGATACATGATGGTAAGATAGATGAAAGGGCCACAAGATATGAGCATGATAGGATTGAAGACTTGACATTCATCAAAGACGACCATGAGCTTACAAGGAAAGCCATTAGAGCTGGGATTGAACAGAGAATTATGAGTCACAGGGATGGGTCTTCGGTGCTAGAGAATGAATGTAGCAGAGAAACAGAACATTTGGTTTCCTCCCCAAAGGACGCTATCCCTTGTCAACAAAGACAGACACAACTCAAGAAGTCAATCTGTTGTGTCAAACTCCCATGTAACATGGATAGAAGAAATGCCAAAGATAACCCACTGGTCCAAGCTGAAGAGTGGAGATGCATATCAAAGACTTCAGAAAGCAAAAGAGATTCAAAGAGCTGTACAAGTGAAGTAGAAATTAAGGTGGATCCTCTGGACAAAACTGTTGGTTCCCCATCCCATGAGAAATTCTCAGACACAAGTGCAACTAAAGGTGACAATGATGAGCAGAACAACAGACAGGTGTGCCAAAATGTTCCTGAAGAATTGTTTGGAAATAGGTTACCAGATGGATACCGTGAGTTCAGAATCCCATGGGTAGATGGACAGGTCTATCCTGAAAAGCAGCAAGAATTATATAGACAATACTTGATGCCGTTAGAAAGTAAAACAAAGCCAGCTAACTGTACATCACCAGACATCACAGGAGATCCAGCTACATGTATAAAGGCTATCCAGCCACTTTCGCAAATGCCAGATGTATCCATAGGTTGCCCAAGCACAAAATGTGCAGAGCTAAGCTTGCCCAGTATCCCAAGTCTCCATCCACACCAATCACTGGAGAATGTACCTTGTGAGTACATGACGAAATTAGACAAAGTAACAAAGCACAGTACAGTAGAAAGTCACATACAACAAAATGATGTGCAATCAAACCATGTGGATGAAGTTAGAAAAGTGGCATTACCAGTCTTGACTCAGGAAACAGGAATCAACAAACAGACTGTGACAGCAGAGGAAAGTGATACAACTAGGAGCATGGTGAGGAATGAAGTACCAATGCCTGACTCTTGCAATGAGGACTTGATCTGTTGCAAAGATGATATTGATCATTTGAGGAAAGCCACTGGTGTTGATAAGGAAACTAGATGTTCCAATGAAAATACTTCAGTCCTAGAAAACAAGAGTGGCAATGAGATGAAACCTTTGGTTTCTTCACAGATGGAAGATATAGAAGATACTCTACTTCAACAAAGAAAGATATACTTCAAGCAGTCAGTCTCATGTGACACAATCCCATGTAGAATGGATACAAGGCATGCCAAGGAGAATGCTCCAACTGAAAAGTGGCAATGTGTATCCAGAAATATAGAAAGCAGAGAAGATTCAAATAGATGTACATGTGAAGTAGACATTGAGCTAAGGCCACGGGACAAACCCCAGGATCATCTGTCGCTTGACAGAGCCTCAGACACAGGTACAACTAAAGTGAACATTGATAAGAAGAACAACAGGCAGGATTGCCACAAGTCATGCCCAATTGACCCAGGAGTATCTCCTGGAGATAAGGTAACTAATGCTTGTCATGAATTCAATATCCCATGGATAGATGGACAGGTAGACCTTGAAGAGCAGCCACAAGTAGAACAATACAATATTCCTTTGACAAATGGAGTACAGCCAAATGATGGGACCAGTATGCCATTTTTAGATGATACATGTATGTCATTAGCCAGTGGAGATGCATCTACTCACCTGACCAACCCACTCGATATTGTAGCTCCAGAGTTATCAATTCAACATTCAAACACCAAGACAGATGGTTCTGTGCTAGCAGGAATGTCGTCAATAAAGAAAGATGTACCATTGGAGAATGTATGCAGTGATACAACAAAATTAATGAAGGACTTGGCAGCTGAAACTCAGGAGCAGGAATGTAAGCCTCAAAAACACCTTGATGAAAATAAAGAGTTGAAATTACCAGTTCTTTTCCAGGAAGCAGAAACTAGTCAGGAGCAACAGATAATAGAGAATGGAGATAGATGTGATTATACAAGAAATATCTTACAAGAGGTTGAAAACTCCAGTATTCCCAAGATACCTGATGACAATGGTGCAGTGACACAGGAGATGGCTGTTCAAGGAGATATAATCTCTGAGAAATCGGAGAAGACAGATAAGGAACCAATCGGCAATGTAAGCAATGCAACAAATAGAAGTGTTGATCAGAGAACTGTAGATCATGTTGAAAAGGTTCCAGAGTCTAATAAGAACACCAGCTGTGAACAGGGGCCCCAAGTTTGTCCAGAAGCAGAAGTAACCCACCTTCAACAAGAAATGCCACGTAACATGAATCACGATCTTGTTGTGCAAGATCCACATGCTCTTACCAAACAATGTAGACTCGCAATGGGGAATGTCCTGTTGAATGGGGACTCTGAGAGCTGTGTATGTGATGGAAAAGTTGATAGGCATCTGCAAAAGTGCACAAAGTGTCTTTCCATCAAGAAATACTCAAAAGAACATGCATCTGACAACCAAGGCAAGATTGTTGAGAGAAATAGTGACACAATTGAGAGACTGTGCCAAAGAGAGGAAAGGGAAGCAATGGTTAGTAGTGAACTTGTCATTCCATGTAATGATGGAGATATAATTCGAGAAGTGCACCCAAATGAAGATGGTCAACACTTACTGTTACAGGAAATAAGTCCAAATGATGGGACTGTGCATAACCTGAATACAGAAGCAAAGCAAGTAACAGCAATGGAGACATTTATCAAGCAAGAGTCACTTGACATTGATTCTTGCAAAGGAAACTCAGCAGAAAGCTCTAGGGTGAAGGAACAGAAAGATTTGTTGTTTATGGAGAGCCGAGAAAAAGTGGAAGCTGGTGGAGTCATGGAAACACCAAGTTTTCAGGACTCTTTGTTTCAAGAATCTGTTCATGAAAGTGGAACGGCAGTGAAAAATGAAGGAGCTATGCATAAACCAGCTATACTCAATAGAGTTGCAGACAGCAATGAAGAAAGATGTAACGGAAAGGCAACAGGAGATATCAGCAGACCCTTAAAAACATTTCTCTCAGGAAACTGTAAAAATGAGCCATTGAGCAACTCACCATTGTTTGAGAAGAGAGATGCTTTGTATGGTGTGACTTACGGTAAGACATCACTCAAACAGCCCTCCATGCCAAAGTCATTTAATCAATCGGCATCCGTAACACATTTCATCTCTAAGAAAGCAGGAAAAGAATCTTCACAAAAGATTTGTCCTAAGACTACCAATAAGTTCATCTCAAAGAAGTCTTTGAAAGCATCTCCAAGTAAACAGTCCTGTGACGGAGACCAGATGGTGAACAAACCACTATCCATCAGACGTTTTGCATCAAGGAAATCAGGCACAGATCCTTCACCTCCGAGCGAGTCATCAAGGAAGTGTCCTGTGCGTGCTACCAATAAATTCATCTCAAAGAAATCTTGTGAAGCAACTCCAAAGCAGGTTAAATGTGACAGGGTGACTCGGAAGACAGTTGTTACCTCAAAGACATCAGTACATCGAAGTGCGAAAAAGACAACCTTAGACAACCCATTGGGTTTCAAAGCATGTGCACGCAATGAACTTTCTCACCTACCTCTTCCATTAAAGTCGACAGGGATTAAGAGAAGATCCTCTTCTTTGAGAATGCCAGTGAAGTCTTCCTCCTTTATAACCCAGAAACGTTCATATTCTGAAGCCTCTCCCCCACCAAAGCTCATGAAAATGTCTTCAACCTGTGCTTCTCCAGTACATTCATCCCAAAATCCACAGCATAAACATTCAACCACATCCAGGACATCTGTGAGACAGGAGTCACCGAGATCCTGCATTGCAGTTCGTGGAGTGATCACCAGAAAACAGGTCAAAGTGGACAGTCGGAAAAAAGGAAAATGATATTGTGACTACTAAGATAACAGTTCATTCATTGGTAAGAATTATATGGTAATGTTTTTTTTTTTTTTTTTTTTTGGGGGGGGGGCAATATGATCACTTATCTCTAACATGGAATCACAATGCTTTTGAAGATAAAAAGAAGACCATTTTCCTCAGTTATTCATTTTACTATGAATAAAACTTATTGAAAAATCATATGAGAAATGCCACAATTATTTTTTTCCTTTTTTTGTGTTCCTTTTCTGCAAATTTCATAATTGTAGAGAAGGAGCAATTTGAAAAAAAGAAATAAAGTAACAGTGTAGAAAAAGTTGCCTTGCAATAAAAACTTACTTGAACTTTATTTCTATGATTGTTTTTTAAATTAGGTTAAAATGACAATCATAATTCTTTGACCACATTTGGAAGCACAAGTCAGTTTTGATGTAATGCATTTTTGAAAAGAAAAGGAAAATTTGAGTTTTGATTTTTCCTTCAAGCTATGGCAAGCTTTTAATTTTGCCAAATTTGTTTTTTTTGGTAATGAGCTGGTGTCAATATACATATACATGTATGTTATAAGTCTTATTTATCTTTTGAGGTGGTGGATCAGTACATTTTTTTCTTGGTCTTATCAACAAGGTGTGTGATTAATATATATATGATGTTACAATGTTAATCTAAGGTTTATTAATCAACCTTAACATATATTTGATTATTCAAATAATATGCATTTTTGTTTCGAATGAGTTCTAATAGCAGGAAGATCTGCTTCAAATATGATGTCTTTTTGATACAATGCACAATAATTATCTCTGTGTAATATCGGCATTGGCCCTAAAATATGAATTTCCCCTAAAGAAACTTGCAAGGTATTCTCATGGGCAAGATGGGTATTTTCCCCCCAATAGCCACTACACAATGAATGTACACTACACTATTAGGCAGCCTTGTTCAGTATACATCATTGTGATGTTCAGTTAATGTTGTACTTTAATTTCACTTGTTTTCATGGTAAAGGCTATATTATTGCTACCCTTGATGAAATTTTGTGTTGAGCATTTATCTATATCTATCTATCTAAGTAGTTTAAAATTTATTTCTCAGCAAGTATTTATTATTTTTTGGTCATTTTGTTAAAAGTTTCAAATTTATGCTAGTGCTTCTCCATTTTGCATGTCAGTAGATATATTATGTTAGTAGCCCATATGAAATTTTTCCAGCTGAAAAACAACTCAAGGATACAGTGTACATTACATAATTCATTGTAGTCTTGCAGAGAGGTTGAAGTACTAAGTAAAACTGAAATGATAATAAAACTACAACCGTGTACTGTGGAAGCTGATATTTTCACAAATGACAGGCGAAGAGACAGTTTTCGCGAGTCAGAATTTTAGGGCACGAGGTATTCACAAACATTCTCATGCAGACTCGTTCACTTATGTACACACACAAGTTTAGGCAGCCCATCGAACCACATACAGCCGAGTAACGTACCATTGCGTACGAGGATTACGTGCCTGTGTCATGTAATCTGTGCAATATATAGTATGCGCGAGTATATTTTCGAGCTCCGGTATGATGAGGTGCCAATATTTTTGCATGTTGATAAAAATTGCGATAATATGAAATTCTGGAAAATTAAACCCTCGCAAAAAATAACAGCTCATACAGTATTTTTCAACTCATATTGAACTTATAACTCACTTTTTTTAAAGGATCAAAGTATGTTGGATGTGGAACAGCCTCAAAATAAGTGTGACAAATAATTATTACCTCCGACATGTAGCCAGTTTAACAGACGATCCTCTATGTTTTTGATGTTTGCAGGCTTCATATTTTTAAAACCCTTGCTTGCATGAAATTTGATGGGAAATAGAAAGCCATCATCAACAACTCTGTTTATTTGATTGGGTATTTCATAAATGCTTGTGCATGTTCATCAAATGAAATGAAATGTATGAGGAGAACTAGTACTTGTTTGTTACCAAGAGTGTCATGCACTAGTTACTATGTATTTTGTTTGTTGATATATAAAGGTTTACAGTTGTATTGAATTCAGAGCATATTATGTAAAAACCCACCTTTTTCTCAGGATGAATTGAACTTTCTTCATTCAGACATTATGCCTGAACATTTTTCTTGACCTGTGTTCTGAAGAGATCCTCAATATTTTGAGTAAAAACAGAAGTATCAGATCAAGTTCAAAAGACAGTCAATGACAAAAAATAAGTATTCAGGAATATAATGCTCCTTGTTTATATTTATGTTTATAGTATTGCTACCTTCCCAGCAAGTTGCTATTGAGTGTACCGTATGTAGATGAATATTAGAGAAACAACTCCATCAAAAATCTTTTTTTTAATGAGGGTTTGCCTTGACGTGATACTCTAAAGAAAGAGTTGTAAATTTGTTTTTTCTTCAGAGAAACAATTCCGTGCATCTTTGTTATCCTGATGAAATCACTAAAGGATGTCTTTGTTTTTAGAAAGGCTTATGAAGAGATATTTTCCTATAAAATCATATATCATTTTGTTCAGTTGATTTCTTCTATGACATATCACACATATTGTGTGGCTGAGTTCATGTACTGATGAAAACAAAAGATTATTGTTTGATAAAAACTTGGATATGTTGTAGTTCCTTGCCAGTACATTCCAGGTTTTCTGATAAGTTGTTGTTGCAATAAAATTTTGTAAAAAAAGAATTATGAATGATTCATCTGATTTGTACATGTATACGGTATGTGTAACTGCATTATTAACATGCTCATATATAGAAGACGCCATTTACTGGGACCGTCTAATCTAAAATAGCCAATAGCCAATAACAAGCCGATAACAAATATCAGAGCAGTCATAATGCTCCTACAAGATTTATGGGGTTATTCTGACTGTATACAATATATTTTTATTTTGTAAAAGTAAATTGGGGCCAAAAATTATCAAAAAGAAGGCAAGAAGCAAATTTGACTTATGAATAAGGCTCATGGTAGCTTTTAGTAGATCAAACGGTCTCTTGGCGGCTGATAGTAGGACCCAATATACTTCATGCTCAAATAATAACTTACTGATTATATTATAAGAAGTTTTCAAAACACTTCTGATGGTCATTTTTGCGAATACTCTAGTCGAAACTCGTCAAACGGAAGTTTGGAGGGTGTAAGCTTTATGATCTATCTTTGAATGTAAAGATTTTTTTCCTCAAAATAATTTGAATCTGAAATATATAATCTGCATGCATTGGAAAGTGATTCAGTACACAAACACTGCTGCACCAGCGATTTCAGAACATCATTTACCATATATTAATCTCAGAAACATGAATTCTTATTGCCATCTGTCTGGAGCCAGAAAAGCATTGACTCTGTTGTAAAATGATACTCGATGTCCTTCTGGGTCCAAACAGACAATGTATTTATGATATTAGGCAGCTTACTTCAATTAGATTATACTTACCAAAAAATAGGTTGCACTCCCCTCAGCTTCACAATGTTCAGTGTTGAAAGTGATTAAGAAAAAAAAAAAGCTCAGCAAAGCAAAAAAAAACATGTATGGGCTTTATGCCTCAGTCACACCTTCGCGCATTTGGCTTGCGTATTTATGGCAAGCCGATTTTACATTTATTCCTATTTCTGAATTCAAGAATTCAATTCTCGATATCAAAAAATAGGAATAAATGTTAAAACGGCTAGCCATAAATATGCAAGCCAAATACGCAAAGGTGTGACTGAGGCATAAGAGAAATAATCACTCATTAACAAGCAACTTTGGGACAAATACAAGATTTCTTTATTGACTGTCAAAGACATGATAATATATAATAATGTATAAAAAAACAACCAAGAAGATTGAAGCAAATTTCAAGCATTGACTATCTCAAGTAATTTCAACATTTCTATAACTTACATAGGTTTTACAATATCTTTGTGTGGCTTAAATCCACTATTAACATAACACAATCTATTTGCTTTTCTCACATAGTTCGTGTGTACAATAATACCAGAACCCTTTGCCATTATGGCTTCGGGTCGCAAACATTAAGCACTTCAATCTTTTCTGAAACACATCTACATTTTTTAAATCATAAAAATATTGAGCTGTTTCAGAGTCAAAGGTTATTGTTGGGGTATAACATCAGAACCATAATGATTAAGCTGGGATCTCCAATATGGAAAGAATACCTGAATGCAGTTTAATGTGCTTAATAAGAAATATTGCTGATGATTCGAAATGTCATTACTGGTTCTAAAACGCATACTATCGTTCAACTGAATGGGCATTTATTCACAAATGAGATCCAATGATCACCAAGTATAATGAATATTGTGCAGTATAATTAAAATTGACTATGTTATGATTATACTGATGTGCTGGCTTTGCCCTTGTAACTCTAATGAAGGCTTGATATATATTTATTGAGTACTATTTGGTTAATTAGAATAACATCTCTTCTGAAACACATCTCAATTATAAACTATCATTTGCAGAGCCTGTATAATTAACAAACTAATTTGAAATTGGTTAATTCCATCCTCTTAAGGATGTTCCTCAGAAATGTTCTTGCCCACCTTAGCTGCGCAGAGCCAGCTGATCATGTATTTACTATGCACAATACCAGGAACTCTACACGTTATGCATGGTGGATACATAACCAAGTGGGCCTGTGCAGCCAATGTGCGCACAAACATGACGATGGAATGTTCCTCATGAAATGAACAACCACTTCATTAAACTTGCAATAATTTTTGTTATAAGAGGGCAGGATTTTATTTTGAGCCTTATCAGTGTTCTGCAGTACTGATTATAGAAACATATTTTGACACTAGAAATCATAAATGCAAAGACTGCTTAACAATAGTAGCAAATCAAACCCCAAGATCACTGATAATTAAGATTATCACATCAAGTTTGTTTGCTTGATTAGCACTCAATTCCTCTTTAATTATAAAATCCCTGGACTATTACCAAAAAAAAGAATATCCGCCAAAATGCTGTGATCACATGTAAAAAACTGGCTAAATCTTGCTTACAAATTGTGTATCTAGGAGATAGAAATCTCTCCATATTGACAGAAAGTTGGAAGATGTCTTCAGAATTGGCCGTTTGGTGGCATACTGGCATTATAAGTTATACATGTAATACCAAAGGTAAATTTTGTTGGCTCAATCAATGCAGTAATTCAAATAAAAAGAAGTTGAATAGATTTTAGTGCATAAAGACATAGAAAAAGAAAATATATGACACTGGCACGTCCAATTATCACAACATTGTAATTCAAAGATGATAGCTATGGTAAACTCTGTAATTTCTGATTAGGAACTTCAGCAGCTATACAACATAACATCAAAGTATTTAATTTGTATTCTAAACTTCAAAATACATGCTGGGTGTAAGTTCTCTCTAACATCAACTTTAAAAAGGAATAACTTGCTTGACTGATAAAAAGATTTTACCCTATAAAGGATGGGGAGGGGATAGAATCTACCCTAGCCCCCATATCTTTGATACGTACTACACACAATGCTGAATTGTCAATTAGCGGATATGTGAATAGTTAATTAGTAATCATGCTGTATCAATATGCCAAGTTTAAGAATGGTTCATCATTCTATGGCCAAGATTTCAAGGGGGCACCCCCTCCCTTGGTTGAGAGAGTACCCAAATAACCCAGCAATTTTAGGGTTAATACGGTTCAATTTGAATATGGTTTACTTTACACCTCCCCCTCCCCCCACCTGCTACTCCCAAATCACCATTTTGCATAGAAATCATTGATGTAAACCGACGATGAAGCTGCAGTTGCACATTGGCATTTGAATGACGCAGAAAAAGCAAACACAAATTACAGATAAAAGGGTGCAATAAGCAGTCCCACTTTGCCTTTGAGGTATTAAACCAAGATGCTAATTGACTATTTTACTACTTTATGGATCCTTTTTAAACGAACGTTGCTCTAAATGACCCAAAATAAAGCTTGCCATAGGTTTGCCTGATATAGCATAAGAATGAATGATAGGTGGAATCCACCCATAGAGATGCTACCATACATAGTAGGCGCAATAAATAGCTATTTACTCCCATTATACTAGCCACACCTAAGATTTCAGTATATCTGATGACTGTATCATGCTCATTGCCCTACTAAATCTTGAATAAGACAAAACATCAAATAAATTGATATTTTTAGATAAATTCATGTTCACAATTCCTTGGAAATATATAGAACCTACCTTAAAATTGCCATGTTATTGAGCAAGCGACACCAATCATACCTAGGAGACTGGACAACTAATTCATCTTTTAAAATCATGTTTTATTTTGGGTATATGAAATAGGATATTTATGCCAGTAGTGTACATTTCTAGGGGTAATTTTTTAAAGAGCTTTTAGCATCTGAAGCAGTTGCAGTTGCAATGCAAACTGGGCACACAATGATTTTTCTAAATGCCTCCTTGTAAAAAGAGAAAATGTAGCTTTTGTTTCTTTCTTGTTCAATTCCAATTATTCAAATACAACTTGCAGCTATACTAGCCTTGACTCTATTTCAATAAGCATTCAACATCTAAACTTTTGCTACATTTCTTCAGATTTCAATGTTTTTTCAGTATTTAAAATAATAAATGCTCTTTCACATGGACGATATTCATTCTAAAGCAATATTTCAATTTGAAAATCGTCAGACTCGGACTTGACATCGCCATCTCCAAAGACAGTACTCTGTGATTCAAAGTATGAACCAACATGGTGGTTTACAACAGCATACCTGACATAGCAACAAATTCAACTGAACAACCACTATTCTTTGAGACTAGGCACACACACACTTACACATGAGGCACATTGACTTTCACATTGTCATCTTAGATGAGAGCTGAGAAAACACTTGAGGCAGGAAAGACATTTAGTGGCCAACAAACAAACGTGGTCAACATACAGCTCCTTGGAGCACTTCAACACTGTCTCTTTCATATATACATGTATGACATGAAATTCACTGACATTACTAGCAACTGCTAAAGGTGGGTGGGCTGAATCTACAAATGCTCATTTCATGTATTTTTTCAATGAGAGTCAAATTCCATTGCAAATATTACAATTACAATTTCATTCACACCTATTCTGAATTTATACTTTAAAATCAACCATATGTCGAATCCTGTAAATTCAGGTTTACAGGCTATTTGATTACGAAGACAGAAGTTATAATTTGAGAAAATTTTATTCAAAGCACCAGAATAAGTTGCTATCTGCTGCAAAAAGCTGCTATTTTGTTGTCTTGACATGTTTGGCTGTATGTTATTCTCTACACTGTATTGTAGAATGAGTTAAATTGAATGTAGTGGAGCTGACAATATGACTACGAAGCAAGAATTGAATTTAAATTGCCCTTTACATGTATGTAATATTACCTGAAATTCTGTTTTTTCCAATTTATTTATCAGCCGTAGGAACTTTTCCTTCAAGAAATTGCAAGAATATCACATGTAACTCTGGGATGTAAAAGTAAATGATCAGGCCTGAACACCAGAAATGAAAATTTGAAAATTGAAAGAAAAAAAAATCAGGAGAGAGCAAAGAGAAGAAGGAGAAGAAAGAGAGATAAAGGAGCAGAGAGAAGGGGTATAAATTAAAATTTACAATCTTTACAATATAATTCATGGAGACAACACAGCTGAAGTGATCAGATATGGCTTGTTTTGTTTTTAAATTACACTATAACCCACATCACACACACTCACAACCACACATAAATTGTATCTCTTGAAGGGATTGAATCTTCCTGTGGGGAGAAGCTAGGCAGGCTGACAAGTCTGATGAGTGCACCTTCTACAGGCAGCTAGTTACAGGTGGTCATCAGTGCTTGAAAATGGTACTCGGCGATCAGGGTCAGTTTTTCCACAAGCGTCCCCCGGTGTCATCTCTAGGATTCCTTGACAAACTTGCACCAACGTCACCTTTAAGTTTAATCATTCTGCTACCAGCCACGAACATATTTCCAAAGTAAAGGGCATATAGTGCTCAGAAGTCTCTAAATGAATTCATTGTCTTTCTATTTCTTACGAGCAGCAGAGGGATCATGCTAGAACGATGCCTATGCTTCCTAGAACATGTTTCTCAGCATCATTGACATGAACGGCAAACTCTCTATGGCACTGGTGCTTGGACAGCTCCACTAAGTAGTCTGTTAAGAATGACTGCAGGGGAAGGAAATCAAGGACAAAATAATACATTACTGGCTTTGAATGGCATCGTATTACAGGCACATCAAATGAGGTCATTTTTTCAACAAGTGTAAAGGCACACACTGATGTGGCGCAGTGTTTCAATTTCATGAAATATGGAAGGTAAGGACTTAATCAATTGAAAAGAAACAGGTATACATGTTTTTAGAAGGGTTGCTCACAAAATGAAGAGTGGAATTGTAGAGTGTAAATTCATAGACTCTGGCTAAGACATCAATATCAACAGTTGTAAGAACTGGATATAAACTGATTTGGGGAGAAATTCCATCACTAAATATTCTATATTCATAATCCATAATCCCAAAGCAGCGAACCATTATTTAATACAAACTATCTACCTTCTGTTACCACCTCCTACTTTGGAGATGCATCAAATCTCAATAATATGAAACTTTTCTCAGTGGTATGGCCAGGGGGTGTTTCACAAAGTCTTTTTTCAATGAAAAATGACAAAAATCAGTGACAAATCTGCTGATAACCAATCAGAAGCAAGGAATTCAGTAGCTTTTAACAAAAACTGTCATTTGTCACTGATAAGTTTTGTGAACCCCCCCCCCCATGTAAAGCTTGCAGACCTTACCTGTAGATCTACTTGATTGAGAGGGTCTTCTAAAGCATCAGGATCATCTTCATCATCTGGGTCATCATCCTCAAAACAATCATAACCTGAACAAACAAAATCATATGGAGTATTTCAGAATATCAGTCTAGAAAGGACAACTACACACGTGCCTTTGAATACGAGGCTTCTTACTTATACCTATGTCAGATCTGCCACACCTCATGAATTAAACAAAATGATCGTAACCTGAACAAGAAGATGTGAAACATTTTGTTAAATAGCAGTGTATGATCTTAGTCAAGGTCCTGGTCCTATTTTTATCAATACAAATTTCACATTTATAGGTCAAATCTGATCACAGCCATTAAATTCAACAATTTGAGTAGCTTATAACAATTATTGTGACTAGTTTTGATATCAAGTTTTATGAAATTGGGCCCTGGTATCCATAAAGTTCCAACTTTTACCTACAACAGATCTGATAAATGTTTAAAAGTTGAAACAGTTTTGTAATACTTGCTCTGCCACTTGTTATAGAAAGAGACTTCATTACCTAACGATCAAAACAAAATATGTCAGTATGGTATAGACTAAATTTCATGGGATGAAGTCTGAAAACATATTAACCCTTCATAGTTTGAAATTTAAACACGGCACCCAACATAAGCGGACCTGAAAGGTGAAAACTTTCAATCCAGACCCGTTCAAAATGTTAGTGTTTAGCTCTGTTTCTTGGGGTATGAAAAAGAAAGAAGATACTTGTAAAGCAAATTCTCTGTATATCTGCGTCAAATCCTGGGCAGATTTTGGCATCCATGGCACCGAGAGGGTTCAATCTAACATACCTGGGTAAGCATCGGTGAAGTCTGTAAGCTGTCCAGCCAGACCATGTTCATTAATCATAACATCATCATCTTCTTCCTCTTCCTCTTCATCTTCCCAACCATCATCCTATTCAAGGAGAAAGAAAACTTAGTGTTTGTTGACAGAATTACAATTCATCTCAACATAATGTTATCTGAATTGGTAGGAAAAGAGATCAGAATTTTGAAGTCCTATACCATCTGAATATAAAGAGAAAGAAGATCTTAGCATCATTTAATAATAATAATAATAATGTTTTATTTATCCAGGGTAGCCACTTCAGTTATGAATGAAACTGCTCTTCCAGCGGGCCCTGCATAACATAATATGTTATTACTACCCTTCTCCAATCTAATATGCTGAGCGCCTAGCTAGAAGGCAGAAGTTCCCATTGTTATAATTCTTTGGTATGACTCGGCCGGGGTTCGAACCCAAGACCTCCAGTTCATGAAGCGGGCGCTCTAACCACTGAGCCACCATGCCCGGTCTAAAATAATATTTGATTTTGGTAAGCACACAGATCTGGTATTTTTAATTCTTACATAATTTAGAAAACTAATGTGCTTCATAAAATCAGTCTTTCTAATGATATTTATAAAAGTGATAATCATCCCATGACAAGAGAGATATAATCGATCAAAGTTTTTTAAAAGGGGTTTATCGTCCCAAGCAGTACAAACAATTTTCTAAAATAAATATGCTGATAACTTACTTCTAGATCCTCTCCTCCAGCTGATGCTTGCCTAGATGTTGTCGTTTCCATGGCGTTAGATAACTCATTGATCAACAGCTTGTAGATTTTGACATGGATAGGTATAGATGTCCACTGCTCAGGCACTATACCAACAAAAAAGAGGAAATTTAATGTAAACAAGGGAAACGCTCTCGGCGGTCTCGCCTGCATAACGCAATTCAATATGATAAACCAGAACGTCAATGACGTAGCGCTCATCCGCATCTCGCAACAACAAATATCGTAAATTTTATGTGGTAAACTTTTGAACTGGTCAAAAAATAAAAATTTGATGCCCTGGAAGGGACATAATTTCATTTCATTTGCATAAAGTACCATAAATAATCAATGGAGCAAAATCTCACAATTCTGTGTAGAAGTTTAGTGTTCCAAATTTAGCTCTACCAGATAAGGCAAACCAAATCAAAATCAGTCAAGAAATGAGGGAAAAGAAGCAATTTTTGTTATTTTTGGAATAAATTTGCATAAATTACCATAATTAATTAATGGAGAACAATTTCAAAATTCTGTGTAGAAGTTGAGTGTACCAAAGTTAGCTCTACGATATAAAGCAAACCAAATCAAAATCGGTCAAGAAATGAAGGAAAAGAAGCCTTTTTTGTGATTTCTCACGATTCTGTGTAGAAATTTTAAATCCCCCTCCTAGCCCTATCATATGAAATGATCAGAATCAAAATCGGTTGAAAAATAAGGAAGAAGCATTTTGAAAATCTTGATGGTGATGCCACAGCAAAGTCTAAGTTTGTTGACCTTAAATGACCTTTGACCTTAACTTAGTGACCTGAAATTCTACTCACATGATTGGGGAGACTTGATAACCCTCTAGTTAAAGTTTCATTGACTAAGAACTTATACTTTCAAAATTATATCAAAAATTCAAAAACTTAATCTTAGGTTAAGTTTTCGATGATGATGCTACAACATAGTCCAAGTCTGTTGACCTGAAATGACCTTTGACCTTAACTTAGTGACCTGAAATTCTACTCACATGATTGGGGAGACTTGATAACCCTATAGTCTAAGTTTCATTGACTAAGAACTTATACTTTCAAAATTATATCAACAATTCGAAAACTTAACCTTAGTTTAAGTTTTTGATGTTGACGCCGCCGTCGCCAGAAAAGCGGCGCCTACATGTATGTCTCGCTTTTTGCTACGCAGGCGAGACAAAAAACACAAAAACAGTTAAAATAATAATTTGATAATAATGTTCAGTTTATATAATACATAACCACTGTTTTTTTAAATTCTCTCCGCACTTAAATAAACTTGGTTTGCCTACACGGTGAGAAATACAGCACTATTGCAGTAAATGAGTCAGTCTTCAGTTTTCTTATCAGAGTATCAGAAGAAGAGATTTGGTCTTTGTAATTGGTAGAGAATTTTACAGGGCGGGCATGGAATTGTTCCAGTACACAAGAAGTTCTGAAATAGGATTTTGACCCCCCAAATATGAAATATACAAATGGACCGAGTGCAAGCAGATCCACAACATTTAGCTCTAGAACTCCAGGGGGAAAAAAATTGTGTGGAGCTCAGGTCATGGAAGAGTTTCTTACTTTGAGCAGCTTTTGACCTGGTCCTGATACCCTCTCCTGGTGTGAAGACTTGATCTCCTCGTACCATGATACCATGAAGTCTCACATCATTGGTGGTGATAGCATGTTCTAACAGCTTCCCTAATGCCATGATGCTGAAAGAAAAGATCAAACATTTCATCAAACTGCTGTCATATGCTGAGAGAAAGTTCTATATCTAACATACTTTTTTGGTTCATTTTGCATATTTCTGAACGTTAAGCACAAACTGCTGTACATGCAGAGAAAAACACAATACTGAAAAGATGATAAATATGCACAGCACACATAGTCAAACAGCTTCAGCAATCATCTGTTCATAAAGACAACCATTTGGTATATCTTGAGTTAGATTCCTCCGTGAAACCTCTATCAAACGGAACTTGACTACTGATCACCAGGGGTCGGTTTCTCAAAACCATCATACATCTAAATTTGTTGACTTCCCATTGAACTGCGTGTTAATTCTAAATATCACGCATTTCAATGGATGTCCATGAAAAAAAGACAGTTTACGAAAGTTTCTGGAAACTGGCCCCTACATAATAAAGACTAATTTAGTAAAGTGGTCACCACAATTAAAAGTTGACAGTATAAACAAAATTTCTCATCCTAACACATTGTTCTCACACTTTTGTACTTTTGAATGTATGCTTTGGCACAGCTCCCAGGATATGGCGGGTTTACCTGATTTTGCTGTCATAGGCTCCATAGAACATGATCTGCCTAGCCACCCAGTCTGTGAGGACATAATGTAGCGCTGGTTTGCCCGTTGGTCCGGGAACGTTGACTAAGAATTCTAGAACATCGTCAAGCCTTGTGTGCATCAGATGGGCAAAGACCATGATCAGAGACTGATTGTCGTCAAATAAACAAAAAAAGAGAGAGAGAGAAAGAAGAGAGAGAGGAGAGAGAGCGAGAGAGAGAGGGGAGAGAGAGAGAGTGATGGGGAGGGAGGGAAGAAGAGAAAGTCAGAGAAAGAAAATGAAAAGAAAGATAGACAAAGATACAGTGACACACCAAAGAGAAAAATATAAGGTAATGATTATCAAATTGGTAATGTTTATAGAAAAAAGAATAATAATACACCAACAAATTTACAGGATGTCCAGATTTAAAGCCCGTCTGTACTAGTTTTTCCAGGAGGGTTTAGACAACCCAGCGTGGTCACTGACAGGTGGTTATCTCATCAAATCAGCTCTCAATTAACATAAGAAAAAGAGGATCATGGGGGACCGATGGGCACTGCTTAGGCATTGTTTTCTATATAGAGGGAGCAAGCAGCTACAAGTAGTACAGTGGGGCTGTAATACTGTGTGAAAAAAAAGATTTAACAAATTTATATAAATTACCCCCCCCCCCCCCATGGCCTAAAAAAAAACTAGATGGAACTTTGACTGCGCGCAGTCGAAAATGATGCCTCCGTCATAGAGCAAGTTTAGAACCCAAACAGAAGAATTTTTTCAAATTCAAGTTTCATTGTAATCCATTAACAGGTTCTCAGAATATCGTGATTACAAGCAATTTCTCATATACATATATGACCCTTTGATCTTTGACCTCATGACCCTATAATCTACTCAGTTCATTGGCTCTGCAAGATGTCCTGAGTTAAATAGTAATCCATCTGTCAGTTCTAATGAGAATGCGTTCACAAGCTATTTTTGCATACATAATGAGCCCATGACATTTGACCTTTCACCTCATGACCTAAGAATCTACTCAGTTCATTGGCTCTCAGGGCTTAAATTAATCCAAGGCCATCCAAGGCCAGGCCTTGGATGCCCCTTTGATTGGCCTCAATGCCCCTCCCATTGGCCTTGGAGATTTTGTGTGCCCTTTCCAATTCTTCCTATTTGTGCTGTAATATAGGAATGTGCCCTACAGAAAAGTGGCCTTGCCCTAAAAATATTGAAATTTAAGGCCTGGGCTCTGCAAGATACATACATGATCTAAGTTTGGCAGGAATCCATCAATCTGTTCTAATGATAATGCGACCACAAGCTATTTTTGCATACATAATGAGCCGCATGACCTTTGACCTTGACCACGTGACCCCAAAATCTAATCAGTTCATCGGCTCTGCAAGTAACATACATGACCTAAGTTTGGCAGGGATCCATCAATCGGTTCTTGAGATAACGCGATCACGAGCTGTTTTTGCATACATAATGAGCCCTGTGACCTTTGACCTCGTAACCCCAAAATCTAATCAGTTCATTGGCTCTGCAAGATACATACATGACCAAAGTTTGGCAGGAATCCATCAATCGGTTCTTGAGATAACGCGATCACGAGCTGTTTTTGCATACATAATGAGACTTGTGAACTTTGACCTCGTGACCCCAAAATCTAATCAGTTCATTGGCTGTGCAAGATACATACATGACCAAAGTTTGGCAGGAATCCATCGATCGGTTCTTGAGATAAGGCGATCACGAGCTGTTTTTGCATACATAATGAGCCCTGTGACCTTTGACCTTTGACCTCGTGACCCCAAAATCTAATCAGTTCATCGGCTGTGCAAGATACATACATGACCAAAGTTTGGCAGGAATCCATCAATCGGTTCTTCAGATAACGCGATCACGAGAACGGGACGTACGGACGGACGGACAACCCGAAAACATAATGCCTCCGGCTACTTCGTAACGGAGGCATAAAAATACCTTAAGGTCTTGGAGAAATAAACCCTGGCTTCAACAGAGCCGATGACCAGGTAAGATACCTGAAAGTTCTTCACTTAGTATTCATCAGTCTTACTAAACATGGCCACATGAAAGAGAGTACACAGCCTCACCTGTGTAACGCTCAATGTCTCTGCAACCTGCATCTTGCTCAGGACAGCTCTCAGAATCAAGTCCTGGTCTTCACCAAGCGTGTTCCCTGCTCTAGATATTAACATGGCTACAAGACGGCCAACATACGAGGCTGTATACTCCGACGTCTGAGGACTGAGTAACCTAGATATGACCTGGCAGACATAGTAGGTCCCGCTGTTGCCGGGCTCGTCACGCCATGCTTGAACCTGGCCTAGCGACACAGAGATGTAGCCTCGCATACACTCACCACCACTCTGCAAGAAATGTTTTGTTTAAATGACATGGCTACAATCCAACAATCCCTTCCAAGGCTTAAAAGAGGGAGATGGTTGTATTTATTTATTTATTTATTTCTATTCTTTTGTCAGGGTAGCCCATTCACCAATAAGTAGTGGTCTTCCATGATTTTCATTCAATGGAATATAATGTTTTCTATGCTATTATCATCCTTTCCTCCTAACAAGACAACAGGATTTAAGGCGTTGAAATCTATCTTGTGCAGTTTGATATGTGTAGCATTTCATTCGTTATTTTTCTTTGCAAAAAAATGAAATTTATTCAGGAAAGAGCTGTGTAGAGTGTTCAAGAACAGTTTAGACCATTTTCTTAAATAAAAATAATGACTGAAGTATTTAAACTATTTAAATTTTGTTACTTTCTTCTACCATGTATAAGTTAAGATAATAGTAAAATAATAGTTTGACATTCATATTCACATTGAATTCACCAACAACAAATGTTCCAATACCTGCATCACAGCACTGTCATCTGCTCTGAGAGTACAGTGGGCTACAGCTGGAAAAGCCTGTTTCATGAGAAGGTCTGACAGAGGAACAGGAGAGCTCCGAATTATTGTACACAAGATGTCAATAGCAGCCTGCAAGCAAAAACAAACACATTCGATCTCAATAAATATATATGACCAAACAGCTTTTTCCAAATCTGATAGTTGTTAGCTAAGTCAAGTGACCTTGATTTAATTTATTGAAAATAAAAAAACCCACAATGTTGATGTTTTTTCATTTTAAATTTCAGTACTTCTATGTCGAAATACCTTGTAGGCTGAATATCCAACATCTTTTCTTCTGACTAACAAATACCCAACATTATTAATTTTTTTACTTGCAAATCTCAAACAGCTTGAAGTAAAATATAAGAATTAAACAAATTATTGCTACAGACTTCCTGCTGTTAACTTAGCAAAACAAGTATCAATAAAAAGAAGATTACTAAATCACAATTGACCCAGAGATTAGTGACCCAATTTCTCAAATTACCATGTTCCATGTAGGAATATGGTTGCATGATACATGCTCCTGCGAAAATTGTTCCGTGGGAATTTCCTACAATAACCAAATTCCCTACTTCAACCGCAGACCAAACCCTAACTCTGACCTAAAACTCAATTGCATTCCGCCCCAACCCTAAACTTTTAATGAAACAAATACGCTATCAAAATCAAGCATGGAAGCTCACCACTGAATTGGGTCATTGCATCCTATACATGTCTTTCACAAAGAAAACTTACCGACTGAATACCCATGGGAACTTTGTCAGAGGCAGCGTTGAAGATACTAAGGAGCGTTGGTATTAAGCGTTCTTGAAGCTGTTGTGAACACGCTGTGTTCCGACACAGCTCTTTGTAGATGTCTTGAACTAAGGATATTAATAAGGGGTCTGAAAGGCAAACACAAGTAGGCATAAATTGAATTAGCAAATAGAGTTTCATTTATGAAAATGAATAAATGAATAAAGCCTCCCTCCCTTACAAAAAACATACTCGCCTTTTCCTCTCGCTTCTTTCTTCCTAGATGGGGGAGAGTGGTATGAATTGAAAGGCAATCAGAATGGTGTGAACCAGCGACACTTGTCTTCATGGGCAATTTTATATCCTACACAAAACTGAAATTGAACATGTCCAACTTGTCTGTTAAGATTTCAGAACTGCCTGTTTGTAATCAGTACTGCTTGTAATGCATGTCCCAAATACTATTCTTTTATAAAAAGTTATTTTTATCTGTACTGTCCTGGAAATTAAGGAGCTACTGACCTTGACTATACTTGAGGAAGACTGCATTTGCCAGAGGAGTGACCCGACTCTCACACTGTGCTGTAAAAGTGTCGTCTATCTACAAAGCAAAATCAACAGTTCAGGGTCAAATTATTTTCAGTAAAGTGCTACCCATTCAAGCACATGATAAATTAGTTTCAAAATCACCAGAAATTCATATATTCTATACAAATGAAAGCATATTTCATGGTTTAATAATTCATCACAGCCCCAATGTTTAGAATGAGACATCCAGAAACCTGTTCTTTGCTCTACAGGTCCCAAAGTATAACACTTAATTGATTGGCTTTAAAAAAAAACCTTTTCCTGTACAAATGCCTCTATGCACTCTACAAGTGCATTGCATTCAATACCCTGGTTTTAGTCCATATCAGCTCACAGAACATTTCACTGAATAAATTCAAGGTAAAGTAAGGTATAAGTAGGCATAAAGATAAGTAATCCGAAAATTCAGTATTTCCAATGTTCGTATAACTTGTGACAATGAACTCCAGAACATAGAAGATTTCTTTCTACCATATGCTAAGTACTTACTGTAAGTACGATGCTAACAGTCTCCAAGACGAGGGAGAGGATGTCTGAGCCGAACTGAGAGCAGGTAGCCAGCTGTACCAGACCCTCCATGATGGGTGTTAAGAATGGAATCAAGATAGAAGTACTGTTAGCTCCCTTGAGGTGCTCACAGAATCCATAGATGGCTCGCACTGCAGATATCCTTACCGAAGGAGGGTGGGGATCGTGGAGACCGGTCACTGTGAATTGTAAGAAACTGAGGGAGGAGAGAAGAGTTTAGAGTTTGCTGTCAGCCTGGACCATTATTTAAATCTAGAAATGCATAGGATATTCCAGGATTTTATTATGATACTTTGAAGATGATGAATGGTTAATTTCATTTATATTTGTTTCTGCTGAAATTGTTCATACTACTCAGATCAGGCAAAGTCGAAAGCTCGTTTAGATCTTCAAGTTTTATTTTATTTTAATAAATAGCAGTCTAGGTGTCCTGCATTGTTTTCTTACTAATTTCACACATATGTTAGAAATAACATACATTTTAACAATAAACTGTCAACCAAATCTTAATATTGTATAGTGTCTTTAAAAATCATACAACAAGGAATACATAATAAACCTAAGGATATCAATGTAGTTTCATCATTCTTTTTCTGATATATTAATTCTTGAGATGCAAACATCCATGACACTATTATCTATTTTTATGATGGATAAAATATTGCTCAGTGGGTTTGTGTGTAGACGCTGCAGAATGTATCAATAGCAAAATTTCAAAATTAAAAACGAGAGAAGAGAAAAAGAATATCACCTTTGAACTAACTCTGGCGTCATAGCTTGTGAATATCTACTTGCCATCCATAATGCTCTGCCTAATAAAAATGGTGATACTGCGGTGCAGAGAGAGAGAGAGAGAATTTCAATGACCACTTAATTACCAATAATTTTGTAAATGAATTTAATGAAAAATAAATAACTTATTTTACATTCAACCTATCATGCAATACCATACCAAGTTTGGAAATGTAATTTCTTTTCATAAAGTGTCAAGATATGAACAAATCCTGAGATACAATCTCAGCAATAACTTTGAGGAACAAGATTCACAATCATAAATGTTTTCCCTGTTAAACTATCAATATATGGCAACAAAATCTTTGTAAAGTAAACATGAAAGAAATAGTTTCCTAAAGAATTCGTACCAGTTTGCTGAAGATCTTCTAGAACTATTGTTGTGAGGAATCTGGGCAAGTTGAATGTGAGTTTGCCCTTGCCTACTTTGTCTATGATGAGAGACTTGATAGAACCTAACCCTAGTAAACAGGCTTCATGCACCTTCCACCTAGGAAAAAAGAACAGACATACATTGAAAATTAATTAGATAAGAGTTTAATGGATAACCCCTTGCATGAATGAATTATATTTAAATATAAGGACAAGGTGAATAGAAATCTAACTTTAATATCGTCAAGTTATTGAACAAGGCAATCGCTAGATTATGTCTCGCCTACCTGTACCCAAATTACATGAATGTCACCACATCTTTGACACAAGTGTTGTTTCACCGGGTACAATGTCATAAGAGAGTCTTGTAGGTAAAACCTAACCTACAATATTTAACCTAAAGTGATCTGACCCAAGTTTGGTCATGACAGGATGAATGGTTACCAAATTATTTGGATCTCTAAGTCTTGACTCTACCTTGGGTTGGTGAGACAAAACACAATGCAAACTCAGATAACATACATCTGGGATTATTTCCAAAATTAAACGTCACATCAGTATCGTATTATCAAGCAAGACATCACTTTAACACACTCCATTTTCTACACTTTGGGGCTATATTCAATGGTCACAGCAATTCAGAATTGTATAGAATCACATGAGATTAAATGCTCAACCTAGTAACATTGGATTTAATCAACTAGGCGGTAGTAGTATCAGCCTAGACTTTCTGAATCGATAAAAAATTAACTTAGAAGTTTGGGATAAGGAATGCACAACCTATAAACATTTCGGCTCACCAATAATTATGCCCTTGACTCTTTGCTTGCTCAGCCTCTTGTAGATGTCTGTCTAGTGCTGCCATCAAACCATGTGAGGTTTCTTGAGGAAACTCACTACCTAACGACTAAACGATGATACAAAAATAGAAAAACATGAAATAAGTAGAGTGTGTAGGAATTAACTATTAAACTGATATAACATGGTATGAAAAATAAAATACATGAAAATACATCAAACTTCCACACCCAAGGCGAAGTCTCGTAAAGAGTTACAATACATCCAAGCAACTTATATAATTCTTAAATCATAATTGATACCAATTGCGATAGAGCAAATTGTAAATTTGTGATTAATTGGAGTAAAGAATATTTGTAAAATTTATAACAAGAAGCCCCCATTTATGTATTTCTAATCTTTACACAGTGCTAAGAGACAATGATGACTACTATTGCTGAAACATCAATTCAATTTTTCAATTCAATTCAATTCAATTTATTTATTCATCATCCATAAAAATTATAACAGATATTGACAATATTTGACGATGCATAACAATAATAACAATAGATGAAAGGATACCTTCAAAAAAAGCACGGGGCTTGTACAATAGAAGGCACCTGAACAAAGTTAAATAATACATTTATAATTGCAAAATAATTCACCCAGCCACAAAACACAATAGTCACACACAAAAATGCGCCGACACACAAACACACACACACACACACGTACAGGTATAGGGTGGAAAGTGGGGAATCTGAGTATATCCAGGGAAATGGGGATATTTGTCAGAACACTCAGATGACCATCTAAGTCAACCAAAATGACAAAAATAGTTTTAAAATACGATTAGAAAATGTTATCAGGAGACTTTCATGAAAGAAACAAGAAATTCTAAATTTGACTGTTTGCATTGGATCAGAGGACACACAATCTCTCATGATGTCAAATGAGTGAACATGCATGTTCCCAGTTTCAATACACCACAACACACGCAAATGTATATTGCAAGTATATTGTACATATGACCCCAGTTCCAATGTCCTAAACACACACCATTTGAGAAACTGTGCCTGTTCCCTCTTCCAATGTACCATAACACACACACAAGTGTATATTGCAAGTATGTTGTACATATGACCCCAGTTCCAATGTCCTAAACACACACCATTTGAGAAACTGTGCCTGTTCCCTCTTCCAATGTACCATAACACACACACAAATGTATATTGCAAGTATGTTGTACATATGACCCCAGTTCCAATGTCCTAAACACACACCATTTGAGAAACTGTGCCTGTTCCCTCTTCCAATGTACCATAACACACACACAAATGTATATTGCAAGTACGTTGTACGTGACCCCAGTTTCAATGTACTAAACACACACCATTTATCACACGAGAAACCGTGCATGCATGCTCCCACTTCCAATGTACCATAACACATGTATTGCAAGTTTGTAGTACACGACCCCAGTTCCGATGTCCTAAACACACCAGAAACCGTGCATACCCCACTTCCAATGTACCATAACACACACAAATGTTTTGCAAGTATGCAGTACATGAGCCCTGTTCCAATGTCCTAAACACACCAGAAACCGTGCATACCCCACTTCCAATTACCATAACACACACAAATATTTTGCAAGTATGCAGTAGATGACCCCTGTTCCAATGTCCTAAACACACACCATTTATCACACGAGAAACTGTGCGTGTTCCCACTTCCAATGTAAAATAACACACACAAATGTATTGCAAGTATGCAGTATATGAGCCCTGTTCCAATGTCCCAAACACACACCATTTATCACATGAGAAACCGTACATGTTCCCATTCTCAATGCACCATATTACACACACATGATTTGTATGTGTATTTCATGTGTGTAGTAGATGACCCCAGTTCCAATGTCACATTTATCACATGAGAAACCATGCATGTTTTCACTTTAAATGTACCATAGCACATACAAATGTATTGCTATTATGTAGTACGTACATGCTGACCCCAGTTCCAATGTCCCAAAACACACACCATTAATCACATTGTGAAAATCTAGCCATTCCCAGTTTCATTGCACTATATGTCGCATATCACACTTGTTATCTAACTCCCAGGGACCAGTGAAATGACTCTCTAACATATATTTTCTTACATCAGCTAGCTTAAACAAAAAAGAACTACAAATTCAAAATTTGACTGTTTGGATTGGCATATTAACTTTTTTATTCATCAAGTTTATTACAACTGTGTTCTGTCTTGTGTATATGGCGTCCTTTAGGGTTCTGGAAACATGGTGCTCCAAAATAAAGCACCATCATGATGCTTCCCATGTCCATTTAACCACACTGTTGCCACATGTACATTGTATACCTCCCTGCATGATTTATATTATTGGTTATGAATATAAAAGATAAGTGCAATATCAAAAGACTCATCTTTTATTGTTCGTGAACTTGTATGATACAGATATCCATAAGGCAACAATGTGTGTTAAAAAATGAATTTAAAGGGCAAGTCCACCCTTATATCTTGTTCCTTTGTATGAAAGCAGAAACGTCAGAAAAACAGATCAGTGAGAGTTTGAGAAAGATTGGACACATAATACAAAAAGCACGATTATGTGTGCCCTGTATTTGATAGCAGAATGAAACAGTAAAAATCCTTGTTTTCCTTTATTTTAAAGAGGCTCAACTTGAGAACCTGAAAACACTTGTCACGTATTTATTGGTGTATTGTAATTGTAAAATACTTTTCGTTACTCAAACAATGAAAAAGTAAAGGGATTATTTTTATAATCTTAAAAATCAATCACTGCATAGTTCTCTAAAACCATGTGAAGTTAATAACAGTGGCACAATTAACTGCCAAACTTAGGAAAAATTCTCCTTAAATTCTTTTAACTTTTAACTCAAAATAGCAAAAAAACAAACAGTGTGCCTCATATTGAGTGCCAAACATCTGACAAATAATCTGTAAAGAAAAAGAGCCGTCTGACTTGACTGCATTATTTTGCGTACAAATCCGGCATTTGCTCCTTGAAATGTATGAATCCTATAGTCCAAAAACAATGGCCCTTGCGTGATTGGGATACCAAGTAATTTCTCACAAACTTCTTGATATGTGTCTAGGGAAGAGGCAATATGTAGGCCTTCTGAAAACATGTGTGCCCTGTATTTGATGGCAGAATGAAACAGTAAAAATCCTTGTTTTCCTTTATTTTAAAGAGGCTCAACTTGAGAACCTGAAAACACTTGTCATGTATTTATTGGTGTATTGTAATTGTAAAATACTTCTCGTTACTCAAACAATGAAAAAATAAAGAGATTATTTTTATAATCTTAAAAATCAATCACTGCATAGTTCTCTAAAACCATGTGAAGTTAATAACAGTGGCACAATTAAACTGCCAAACTTAGGAAAACTTCTCCTTAAATTCTTTTAACTTTTAACTTAAAATAGCAACCAAAAAACAGTGTGCCTCATATTGAGTGCCAAACATCTGACAAATATTCTGTAAAGAAAAAGAGCCGTCTAACTTGACTGCATTTTTGTGCGTACAAATCCGGCATTTGCTTCTTGAAATGTATGAATGCTATAGTCCAAAATTAATGGCCCTTGCGTGATTGGGTTACCAAGTAATTTCTCACAAACTTCTTGATATGTGTCTAGGGAAGAGGCAATATGTAGGCCTGCTGAAAACATGTGTGCCCTGTATTTGATGGCAGAATGAAACAGTAAAAATCCTTGTTTTCCTTTATTTTAAAGAGGCTCAACTTGAGAACCTGAAAACACTTGTCTTGTATTTAATGGTGTATTATAATTGTAAAATACCTCTCGTCTCTCAAGCAATACAAAATAAAGGGATTATTTTTGTAATCTTAAAAATCAATCACTGCATAGTTCTCTCAAACCATGTGAAGTTGTAAACAGTGGCACAATTAAACTGCCAAAATTTAGGAAAACTTCTCCTTAAATTCTTTTAACTTTTAACTCAAGCAACAACAAAAAGCAGTGTGCATCATATTGAGTGCCAAACATGTACATCTGACAAATAATCTGTAAAGAAAAAGAGCCGTCTGACTTGACTGAATTATTTTGCGTACAAATCCGGCATTTGCTCCTAGAAATGTATGAATCCTATAGTCCAAAATTAATGGCCCTTGCGTGATTGGGTTACCAAGTAATTTCTCACGAAATCCTTCACGTTCCGCCATGTTCGTCTGTGAAGGATTCTGTTGGCATCAAGTAGTTTTTGAATGGCATTCTTCCCAGGCAGTCGTTTGATCAGGACGTCATCCTCGAAAGAGTCTAACACCAACATTTTCTCTGCTCTAGTCCATGGCAACTTCTTTTTAAAGCCTTTCTTCACTTGCTTCTTCTTCTTCTTCTTGCCTTGAAAGCACAAAAAAGGAATATAAAAGAAATAAATGTGTGCCCTACTGAATATTTAGCTAACTAAATACGGTGGTTCTGGTGAACCAGTCTTGGTTCCAGATATCCTAATTTGTGGATTTTTACTTCAGTTTTGGGGGTCAGGAGTGTAGACAGGTACTGTCTATTTTCTTTGGCGCTGTAGTTAATATGGTCAAGTTGCAGATGCTAAGAGCAGTATGAGAAAATCTGTTATTTTGGTGGCCATAATGAAGAGGTCAGTGAACGGGAAAGTCTTCACTGCAGTCCCAATGACGACTCTCAAGTTCAAATTTGTTTGAGAGAGTTTGAAATAGAAATAGCAAAAATCGAGCCAGAAAAAGAAAACGTTCGATTGAAAGGGCTTTAGCAGGAAGAGAAGGATATTTTACACCAGAAATTTGCTTTTGCATGGAGTGCCGATCGATTCAAAACATCTCGACATCACAAATAAAAAAAACATGAAGTGGGTGCATGTAACAATATATATTACTACTATTTTTGTTGAACAAGACTTACCTTTATTGCTCATTTCATTTTCTGGGGTTTCTGCAGACAGTTCTCCTTCTCTGGCTTCTGCTGACAGATCATCTTCTCTGGCTTCTGATGATTCGTATTCCGAAGAGTACACAATGTCTGTGTGTATGTAAAATATTGATAATAATAATAATATATTACATTTATAAAGCGCTTAATCGCTGAACAAAAATTAAAAAAATAATGTTAACCTACAAGTTTTAACAATATTATACATGATACATAATTATGATAACAAATTCATAACACAAATTAAACTGCCATTAATACACACTATGTAGTTTACAAAATCTAATGTTCAAATCCGAAACCCTATATGTGAGTCCAGTATAGTTGTGCTAAAATCAACAAGCACATTTAGAGGACCGGCTAGTCTTTTAATTATGCACACCTCTTTCCTAAGTCTGTGACTTCACTATTACATGTACACTGCATACTTTTTGAGAACTCTACCCCAATCCCCAACGTCAAATCATATCCAAAAAAAAATTGTATAACATTTTTAATATGCTCTTAGTATTCCTATCATTAACAGTATGATTCCAAAAACTATGATTTTCTTCAACAAAAATATAATCACTCATTTCCTTACCATCATCCTGAGAGATTTCAAGCTCTTCCAAGGTTTTGTTCTTGAGAACTTCTGATGGCTGACCAACTCCTCCTTCTAATGCAAGCAACATCTTCGAAACTTTGGCGACCTGCAGTGTTGCATCTGTGTTATTCGATAGGGTTGGGAAGAAAGTTATGACATTAGGGTTTACATTTTTGGATATGCAAGTGACATGCAAAGAAACCACTCGACCTATCATTTTGAGAAAAATCCTGCCCTGTTCCAATGCTGTTGAAAATGAAAGGGAACATGAAATTAACATTACGATGCACACTAGTCAGAGTCATACGCACAAATAACACAAATACGCTGGAACATAACTATAAATCACAGAGCTTTAAATCACAATCTAATGTCCATATGTCCCCAACCATAACAAAACTCTACTGGAAGTCGATAAAATGCCCCATTAAGTTGGTAATACATCCAGCGCGTAAAAGATATTTCCGAAACGCTTTGCGCGCTTACTGGTATCCTACGTTATGTAACTGCGTATTCTGAAGAGCACACGTTGTAAAGCCATGTTACTTTTAAATCCCTGTTACGTTTTTGTACTTCTATATGATTTCGTCAAAGTAATACAATATTATGAAAAAAATGTCTTGATAGGGTGCACTGTCACATAGACATTTTGAAGTCTATTATTTTCAAAAGGTGTTGCATATATGAGTTTCTTTTAAAATGCTCACAACAGAAATTGTAAAACAATAACAATTAGACTTTGTTCATCAAATTTAATTTTAGAGTATCACAAAAATATCTACATCTCAAGTTTAATACAAGCAACGAAATACAATTATATGGTGAAAACTGGATCAAATTAATGTATCAACGTCATTGTGCAGTAACATTAGAGGGAAAGTAACTTTTTTTGAGGGGTCTCATAACGTTACAAGTTAAATTAAATTAAAATGATCATATTCACCAGCCTTTACAAAACGACTCACCTGGAAGCCGATAGTATTCCCGGTGTATGCGGACATCATGCCCCATGAAGTTGGCCAATACGTCAAGCTCGTTGTCCGCCAGGTTCATGACTTGTGTCATTGTGGCAATGTGTTTTCGAAGTCCTGTTGAACGTAGCAATTCTGGTTTCTTAGCTCCACATTCCTCGGCATGCTCTCTCAAGGTATCACAGCCTCTCAGGTGACTCTCTGAAGTGCATGCAGGAATAGCAAATACAAACTGATTGTCAGGATGTACCCCGGCAGCATGTCTCCCTGTGACCAGAAAATCCATGGTTGCTTTCATCTCCTTGGTTAGGAGGACTGGGACATTTCTGCCACGTTTGCCCCGGATTTCAGTTCTCCACAGGCATGACAGAAGTTTCTTTTCCAAATTGCTCAGCATATCGGTAGTGAATACATTCGAATCGCCCCTTTGCAAGTGATGATAATCCTGTATTGTCATCTTTGACATCTCTCCAGCGCGTCTTCTGTTGAATGCAATTGTCAGGGAAAGCAGAGCCTTTGACAATTTCTTCCATGTAAGTTCCTTTGAGTTAAGTTCTGCTTTCAGGAAGTTACATAAGGCCACCACGTCTTCGGTGAGCGGGATCAGTTTAATGACGTTCTTCTTTCTCTCTTGCAGAGTACGCAAAGCATGGCCTGAAACTTCCTCGTTCCATTTGCTTTCTATTAGCTTCAAAAAACCTCTCGCTTTTTTTTCAGCACTCTCATCTCCTGATATTAGCGCCTGTCCTAGCTCCATAAGACACACCTTGGTTAGACTATGGCCCAGTTTCAACGCGACACTCGGACTTGAGAAGGTATGTGTCTCTTCATCAAATCCCCCAACCTTCCTTGTGGCTTCTGTTACTAATAAGAACTCAGTGGGTTGGACAAGGGTACTCAGTCCAGCATTGCCTTTACCTTCATACTTCCTGTACTCAATGACAAGCCGGGAGATTTCCCTCAGTCTTGTCCTAATGTAGTTGTCCTGGCTCTTGTCGTGACCCAATTTGAAGCACAGCTTCCTTCAAGTGCAACAATGCATGGATCACTTCGAATGACTCGAGATATGTGATCATCTTTCAACCCACTCAATACCCTATTGCATGGGCCGTCAGAGATACCAGGAGCTGATGGGATTATTTGCTGTCCTGCACGAACTACACCTCTCTGTCCCTTTTTTCCTTCATCCTTTTCCAAGCAGGTGTGTTTCCACATTTCTTTTCTTGAATACCACCCAAGACACTGCACACATGGGCTGTAATGTGAGGGGTCTTCGGGACATGTGGGCCTGTGCACAACAATGATTTCTCCTTTTCCCTCTTCTAGAACCTCAACATTGTGTCTATGGTTACCAAGATTTCTGGCCCTTGTGATGAGGTTCGATCTCTTCCTCGACTTTGGTGGAAGTGCTAGCATTTCTGCAACCAAAGCATTATTGGGATGCTGCTTCAGATGTACAGACAGTTTTTTGTGAGGTTTTTTACACATGAAACAATAGGCAATTTTGTCATAACACCGTTTGTGCCCGTTGTTGGTTGTCATCACAGTAATAGCCACCTTCTTGTCAAGGCTTGTTCCTTCTGCTTGGTCTGATTTGCCATTATGTGCTTCACTTTTTCCCTCACTAACTTGATATGCCTGACTGGATCTCCAGCGCCTCAAAGACAACGGTAGCACCATGTCCTGCTCTTCATCAGATTCAGATTCTGAACATGACGACGGAACATATGATTCCGAAGAGGAAGTATGTGTATCTGTATGGTCACTAACATTGTCATCATCACTTATATTATCTTTGCACATACCGTCACTAGTTAAGTCCCAAGCAC